>CM038223.1:113544516-114144516 GCA_021442155.1 Cymbidium sinense
AAGTGCATTACCCCACATGGCTAGCAAATGTTGTCATGGTTAAAAAAACAAATGGAACATGGAGGATGTGTGTTGATTATACTGATCTTAATAAGGCCCCTAAAGGATAGTTTTCCTCTTCCTCGAATCGATCAATTGCGGACGCTACATCCGACATCAAATGCTCGCTTTTGATGCTTATTCTGGGTACAATCAAATAAAGATGAACCCAATAGATGAAGAGGCTAGGCTTCAAACATATAAAGGTTTATATTGTTACCAAGTCATGCCATTTGATTAAAAATGTCGCAACGCCTCATTTTTAAAGAATAAGGTTTTAAAGACTAGCCACAATGGAGGTGTGGATGACATGTTAGTGAAAAGCTTAGAAAAGTCACAACATATTGCACTTAGAAGCATGCCTCCTTCGACGCTATAACCAAGTGTGCTTTTGGGGTTACGCCACGATTTATGGATGGTATAGGCTAACAAAAAATCAAAGCTCTCCAAGATATGATTCCTCAAGAATATCAAAGACGTTTGAATGCAATTGCCCGCTTTAATTGCTGGGACAAATACTGCCATTCTTTAAAATATTGAAGGAGCTAAAAATAATAATTTTCAATGGACCGATGAATGTCAAGATGCTTTTGAGCAACTAAAAGAATATCTAGATCTCCTCGCTATCCAAACCTATTCAAGGAGAAACGTATTATATATATCATGGTTTCTTCCCACGCAATAAGCTTTAGAAGAAGATGGGGCACAACAACCAATTTATTACGCCAAGAAATTCTCTCGATATAGAAAGTCGTATCCATTTGCGATAAAGTGGTTCTCAAGCACTTTCAAAATTAAGGCCCATACTTTCAAGCTCACACCATGCTACATCCATTATTAAGGCCATCTTACGTAAACCGTAAGCATCCGGAAGATTGATCAAATGGTCTCAGAGAACTGGAGAATTTGATATAAATTTTCTTCGGCCATAAAGTCTCAAATGGAATGCAAACCCAACCCAACTGAAGAGCACACGTGGTCTTCATCTCCTCGATGGACTCTCACGCTGATGGAGCTGGAATCCTACCGAAGAATCCTACTTGTTTCCCCAAAGAAAATACCCTGTTACTTCGCTTAAAATATTCGCAACTAATAACATGGTCATGAGGCTCTCATGAGGTTGAGACGATATCAGCCCATAATTCACACCGACTCCCTTTTGTCGCCTCCCAAGTTGGAGGAGATTTTAATACTCATAATCCTCAACTGGTGCAATATCCACTTGGTAAAATCTCTTCTTACTCATTTCAAGACACATCAAATCATCCACATACTACGAGAGAAGAATACTCTGGCCGACGCCTTGCTAAGCTTGCTACCTCTACCACCGAGATCTATTTAAGAGAAAGCATGTTGAAGAAATACATTTTCCTAGTATCCAAGGGCCATGGATAATTCAAACTATTGATGAGGAAAAGGAACGCTCGGATAAACCCGATCCTATCTTTTCTACAAGAAGGGACCCTTCCTCAAGATCCAACTTCAAGAACTCGCCTCCCAAGACAAGCTTCAAACTTTGCTATTATTGAGGTGAACTATACAAGCGAGCTTTCTCGTCCATATCTCAAATGCCTTCCACCTTCGTAAGTCGACACGCTGCTAAAAGAGGTTCACCTGTGAATATGTGGGGAACACCTGAGGAAGAGCATTGGCCCTTAAAATCATTTTTATTGGCCTACAATGAAACAAGACGCCTTTGGAATTCACAAAGAAATGCTAGTTGTCAATTGCATTCTAACCTCCCTCACATGCCGCATGCGTAACTCTCATCCATTCAAAGCCCATGGCCTTTGCTCGGGATCGATATCATGGGACCTTTTCCACAAGATCGGCAACGAAAAAATTTATCATTCTAGCCGACTACTTCACAAAATGGGTAGAGGCCGAACCACTCGCTAAAATCACAGAGGCAAATACCAAACAATTTGTCCGAAAAATATAATATGTCGATTCCTTCCCGCAAAGATCATCACCGACAATGGAACTCAATTTATCGAAAAGTCTTTACGCCCTTTTGCAAAGATCTTCACATTCACGCCGCACACTACAGCACATCATCCTCAAACTAATGGGCAAACCGGTTACCAATAGACCATACTCAAAGGACTAAAACACGCCTCGAGAAGGTTGATGAGCCCCAATGTTCTTGGACGCACAACGCCACGCTTTTAACTTGGTTGGGGGATATTCCAAGTCCAAGAGTCCAGTGATCATGGAAGTAATGAAGAAGACCTTCCCAGGAACTCTATGGACTTCACCCTCTATCACCAAACCCACTTCAAGTGAAACTCGTCCCCCCATATCCCATGTCCCGCTGAAGCAGCAAAGGCCCTCGCAATAAACTCTCACCTCTGGATGGTCCGTATGTGGTCATAGCTATGGTCAAGCCGTGAACGCTCAAGCTCAAGGACCCGTAAGGAAAACTCTACCTCAACTTGGAATACTAAGAATCTTCAAAATATTATCAAGAACTCTTATCGCATAATTATTATGACTTTATCTCGCTCACATTTCATCCTCAGATAATAACTACCCCACTAGATTAAAGCTTGTTGTTGCGTTTGTTGTCATTTTCTCTTAAAGCCCGTGCACTGTCTTATGATTATATCATTGAACTAGTGAATTCACTTGTTCTAACAAGATTTGCTTTTTCTTTACTTTTCTCCCACTGAGAAATACTACATCTCAATGACATGATCAATCCAAGGACTTGATCGGACCTCTTCCATACGCCATCGAAGTCACACTGCAAACAACCTGATAGTCAAAGATCTCCGGGCCGACTACCGCCGCTAACCACTCGGCCGCCAACCCTTAGCTACCGCCACTGCCGCTGCTGGCCGCTCATCGCCGAATTATCGCCGGAATCCGGTTACCACCATCATCGGGCATCTCCTCTCGGCGCTGGCAAAAAACGCCCTTGTGGACTTCGCGATCTTCCATACGCAGCACGTCATCGAGCAAAAGCTCGACAAACAACCCAGAAAGGTCAAAACGCCCCATGGATTCGCGATCTTCCATACGCAGGTCATCGAGTAAAAGCTCATAAACAACCCAGAAAGGTCAAACCAGACACTCCGAGTTAATGTCATCGATAACACTCGAAACAACCTTGATGTAATCCTCATCGCCGGTTAATTACGCCGACTACTATCGCAATCGCTGCAATCTTTCACGGCTATCACCATTGCCGCATTCGCTGATATCGACGCTGGCCGCACTGCTGACACCATTACTACCGCTGGCTACACTCTGGCCGCTAACCATTATTACGCCGCCATTGCCGCCGGCCATCGCTTAACTATCGCCGGCAATCTTTCACCATCGTGTCGATATCGCTGAATCGACGCCACCGACACTCGCCGATTCAATTCAACCTTTCCATATTAAGCACGCCATCGAGTGAAAACTCGACTAACAACCTGGTCAAAACGCCCCAGTGGACTCCCCTGATCTTCCATATGTTAGCATCGTCATCGAAAGCAAAAGCTCGACAAACAACCCAGAAAGGTCAAAACGCCCTTGGTGGACTTCCTCTGATTCCATACAGCAATGTCATCGAGCAAAAGCTCGACAAACAACCTGTGAAAGTCGGTCCTGGTGGATCTCCCACTCTTCCATACGCCATTAGCATAATATTCACCAACAACCCGTGAAAGGTCAAAGGTCCCAGGACTTCCCACGCCTTCTTCCATATGTTAATAATATTCACCAATAACCCAGAAAGGTCAAAACTTTGTACCCATTCGAGTTAACGCCATCGATAACACTCATAAATAACCTGGATAAAAAATCCTCACCGATTCAATTATATCTTAAGTAGTCGGACCGCCGCTCCTACTGCCGGCCAATTGCTGGCCACCGCACCATTACAAATCCGGCCACACATCGCCGCTGATCGGCCACCATATCACCCATCTCCCTCGCCAACCATCGCTATCCCCATCATCGATACCACGGGCATCGCCTTCCGACGCATCTCCCGACTATGTGATACCGTATCCTCGATCCTCCTAACGACGGTCATCGAACTGAATCACGACGATAGGGGCCTTGATCCCAACGACGGTCGAGATGAAACCGGAATCCACGAGAGCATACCGGTTTGATTTCCTAACCGGACGCCGACGTCGCAGAACCGGAACCACGACGATACCTTGATCGCCTAACCCGGACGCAGACGACGTGGTCGAAAACCGAACCACGACGATACCGGGCCTTGATCGCCTTTAACTCGACGGTGACGACGCGGTCGGAACCGAACCACGACGATACCGCGCCTTGATCGCTTCCTAACCCGGACGCAGACGACGGTCGGAACCGGAACCACGACGATACCGCGCCTTGACGCCTCGGACGGTGATGACGGAACCGAACCACGACGATACCGTGGCCTTGATCGCCTCTAACTCGACGGATGACGTGGTCGAACCGGAACCACGACGTGATACGCGGCCTTGATCGCCTTAACCGGACGGTACGACGGCAGAACCGGAACCACGACGATACCGTGGCCTTGATCGCCTTTAACCCGGACGACGATGGAACCGGAACAGATACGCCCTGATCCCAACGACGACGGGGTCGAGAACCGGAACCACGACGATACCGGCCTCCTAACCCGACGAGACGACGTAAACCGAACCACGACGATACCGCTTGACCGCCCTAACCCCGACGATGACGGTCGGTGAAACCGAACCACGACGATACCGCGGGCCTTGATCGCCTCTAACCGGACGGACGACGGGTCGCAGAACCGGAACCACGACGATACCGCCTTGATCGCCCTAACCCGGACGCGACGGGTCGGAAACCGGAATCCACGATATACCGGCCTTGATCGCCTCCTCGACGGCAGACGACGGTAAACCGGAACCACGATACCGCCCTTGATCGCCTAACCCGGACGCTCACCACGGCCAAGGAAAGAAGAGAGGAGCCTCACGCTGATCGCTGATTGCTCCAGTGACACTAGGGCCTCCAAAAGCAAGGGTAAAACCCTCAAAACTGGTTCAAAACGGCTAAAACCCACCTTTCTGCTGGACCACATGGCTCATAGCGCATGCAAGCAGATGCTACGGGCGCTACAGACGACGCTAGATGTTGGCCAAGGCCTGGCTCTAGCCCGCCCATTCAGGATCGTTCACTGCCCGCGATCCAACTGGATGTTGAATGGCTCTGACCTGATCATAAATGGTTCAACTGGCTGGAATGGCTGATCCGAATGGTTACGCTGACTTCACTACGTCCGCTGGTGAATGCATGGCGACGGCCACGCCACGGCGGCACCGACCGCCGTCACGGCCATGTCATGGACCTTCATACCACATAGGCTCAGCTGGCATACCATACGCTTCGCTCGACGGCCACAATGACGCTGAGCCACAGCCTGTCCCTTAAACGCTAAAACTTCCAATTGCATTTTTGAACATTTGACATATATTTTTTGATGATTGGTTAATGTCATCCAAAAATAGATATGGCTCTCAAAATACCACCCCAAAAGCACAAATCTTGATGTTGAAAGCGATATGATTTTGAGTCAAAACAAATCGAGATCAAGCACTTAAAATATCATTAATCTTCGACATCAATTAAATCCCAAAAGCTCTCAAATGTGGAGTGTTTATAGTCAAATCGAAGGCCTCGACGAGTCGGATCTAATGAGCCTAAGATCTCATAATTCGACTTCATTTGGGCATCCAAATGCTCAAAATACATCAAATGATCAAAGGAGTCATTCGAGTCCGACGGGGAGTGGTACTGCCTTACATGAGTACCCTCCTCCCATCTATAAATAGGCCTCACTCCTCACGGGGGCCTAAGCTAAGCTAAGTGAAGGGGAAGAAGAAGCTGAAGAAGAAGGGAAGTCAAACAAGAAGAAGGAAGAAAGAAGAAGACAAGTCCAAAGGAAGTGGAAGCAAAAGGAAGAAGGCAAGGAAGAAGAGGAAAGACGAGGGAAGAAGAGGAAAGTGGAGGAAGAGAAAGCTCTAAACAAGATCCCGAAGAAGATCGCACAATCACGGGCCATCGTTAATTATACCCGATTTCCACCACCCAAAGATCTCCAACATCAAGAACTATTATAAACCGATCGTGACAAATGCCGCCCCTTCTCAAGAATCAGAATCCTACATTCGGAAGATTTTACTGGGGATATATGCCTTTCGGGCCCTCTGAGGTTTTCCACGTTAAAAAATTTGAGTGTCTGCTCGCTCTTTAATTACCTGACGGACTAATCAACAAGCGTAAGATAAATTTTACTACCGGTTTTCCAGCACGCAACAAATATATTTTCCTATTTTTTAATTATATGATATATAAAATAAGATTTTTCTTCATATACCCTCACTAAAAAAAATATTAGACTCTGCCATTACACTCAGCATTTTTTAAAAAAATATCTAATAAAATAGTGATTTCTCTTAATCAAGTTTATTTTTCATTCAAATTTGTCCACCTAAATTGTTTAATGGCAAACCTATCGGCCAGCCCTTTCAACTAACTTACTTCAAGACCGCAGAAAAGAAATTCGACAATATTAAATAGGTTCTGTCCGAGCACGCTACGTTCTTACGTCAACGCTGCTTGTGTTAACGTTAAGACAATTCATTTCATTTAGACAATCATTAGCATTATCTTATTTTTAGTCAACTTAAAATATAAATGAAAGTCACAAATGTTCACAAAATATCCCCATAATTGAGAGAGAAAATTCTCCATCTATATGGTGGAAAAAATAATAGAATTGTTGACTTTTTTTATTGATTTCATTCCGAATTATTTAGTATTATAACTAAGATGATTAAAAAAAATTATTATTTGTAAAATTGGAAAATAGTTTTAATATTTAAATTTTAATAAGATAATATTATATAATACTCAATCAATACATAATTATTATATTATTTATTATATATATAGATATTAATATTAATTATTATAATAATTAATATTATATCATTATATAATAATAATACAAATTAACAATATAATAATTATATATTAACCGAATGATACATAATATTATGTTATTATAATCTAGATATAGCTTCACATTTATGCTCCTATGTAATATTTTTTAAAAAAGTTTTATATTAATTTTCATGGCGTAATTATTGGTCGAGAAATATTACCTTAGATAGTTGAATTTTAAACCCGACGAGATCTCTTGTCATCAATGAGCTCAGCGATTGAGAATTTCCACTTTTATTTTATTTTTTAAAATTTTTAATATCAATTATGCGAGTTCGCTGTGAATGTAGTTAGGAATCCAAACTGTACCGCCTGTGTGTACTTCTCATGACGTCTTTTTATTATGATCTTTTATAAAAAAAATATGATAGGTTCAAATTATGTATTAAATATTTTTTCACTTAAAATATATATATATATATATATATATATATATAAATATAATTTTTAATACATTAAATATGAAGATATTTATATGAAATATGAAGATAAATAATTTTCTTGAAAATCTATAACTCATTACAGCTGCAATAGTTATATTTGATTATCCGGAAAAAATATAGTATAAAAAATATAGTGTATTTTAATTATTTTAAGATTATTTAGTTAAAAATTTTATAAATAAATAATTTTTTTTTATAAAATAAATATAATGTAAATTATTCTTGAGTTTTGAGCAGTGGGTGGCTAAAATGACGGATAACAGCGGCATGTAACATTTTACACTAATATATTTAGACTTCAAATCGGAATTTTAAATGCACAAAATTAATCTTTATAATATATTTAAAATATATTACATTATATTATAAATTTTACTTTACACCATATCAAATATAAAAAAATTTAAAATTATTATATTTATTTTCTTTTTTTGTTGCTAGAGTATTTTATTAGATGCGAGATCGTCAGATCTTAAAAAAAATTATCCATAACACATATGGGATATGAACACAAGGGTTATACGTTGGAAAACCCGTTAAGGAAAACCACGGCCTGCCTGCCTATAGAACTTTCACTATGTGTTTAAAGATACGTGCCTGCTTCTCGAAGAAGGTGTTTGAGGGCTAAACAATATTCCGAGTGTAGAAAAGATAATATCGGCCAACTCCAACCCAAGGGAGAAGTTTCCCAAAAGCGTGAACGATCTTCCTGGAGCTGATCTTCGTGAGAAGAACGATCTCGAAGCCTCGATCTTCTGGTGACCTTTGATGGGATGCAGGGCGATCGCCAAGGTCGACCTGAGATTCTCGAGCTCCTGGTCTTCAAATCGATTCGCCCCCCAAGGTGAGAATGAAGCTCATTTATAGATTTTGGGAGTGGCTTGTAAATTGCGGAAAACTCCAACCACTCCCATCTGACGTGCGATCCCTCGACGGACGGTGTATTTTGATGATCCGGTTTAATGATGTGAATTGGGTGATCTTGGATTCGCCTCTTGACGCCGACCGACTATAAATATGTCGCTTTGGTGACCATTTGGCGTGATCCATTTTCATGCCCCGATACTGATCCGAAGACCGTTCTGATCGACTATGCTTGATGCTATGTTCGCCCCATCGCTTGACCAGAAAAACGGCGGATTAGATCGAAGCATTTAAAATGCCTTGAGATTCGGTTGATCATTAATTCGAAGATGTATCGCTCTATTTTGGGTGACATTATCTCATCATCCAAAATATATGTCAAATACTTGAAAATAGCAAATTCTTCAATAAAATGGCGGTCCATCAACTCTTGATTGAGAAAAAATCTTATAGAGAGTATTATAACTCGAGTCGATCCATCCCAAACAGAGTACGGATGGTGAGATATGAGGATATGGTGATAAGCATACTGCCGTATGGCGCGGATGGATGCGGGCTACGAACTACGCTGGTCGGCTTCAAGATTATGGCCGGGTCAGCGCTGAGGCCCGGCCTACGGCTATGCTCATGCATGGTGAAGGTCACGGGTCGTGGTTGGGCTGAGGGCGCCATGACCGGTGGATCAGGGGCCGCCCATGGGGCTGAGCCGTTCTGGCATGATCTGGCATGGAGCCCTGGCTAATGACGTTTTGAGCGATTTTTTTTACGCTTTTGCCTGAGGGTCTATAAAACCCCTGTAAGGAGAAGGCACATCTTTCTGAGTTTCCTCACTCTGGATCCACCTCTCTCCTCTAGAGTCATGCCTGGGAGTCTGGATCCACCTTCCTCCCTTGCATGGGGAGTTTGGGCACTCTTTGGATCCACCTTACCTCCTCATCTCCACTGCCAGTGCATGCCTCCCCGGTGGAGTTTGGGCACTCTTCTCGATCAACCTTACCTTCATCCCACCAAGCCGAGAGCTCCCCCCCGGTGGGATGGGTGAGAATCTTTGAAAGAGACACGCCCACCCTTGTAACGAGGCAAGGGAACCTCCTAAAATGGGAGGAGGGGTTCGGGAGTCGCCGATCACGGAGACACATTGATCGTCTCGGAAAAATATTATTTTCCAATGATTTGGTTCTTAAGTGTCCAAGAAGTCCGATAGAGCCCAATCTCCACGGGTATTTCACCATTTAGATGAGTTTGCGGATTGCGGTTTCCATCCCCAGATGATCGCCATTTTGTCAAGATGCGAGGTTTGCATTTCCGCCGAAAGGTGGCAATGACGATCGTGATGGGACTTATAGTCTTTTCGTGCGCGATTTGACTACCACTATCGCATGTGCAAGTTTACTTATGCACATGGTGATCACCGCAGAGTCGCTACTTGATCTGGACGAAGGATTCTCCCAAGAGTTGGGCAAGCATTCTTTTGTGAAGAATGATCGGTCTTCGAGAAATGGGGAAAGCGAGAGATTTACCCATTCCCTACGTGGTGATGAAGATATCTCCGCGACGGAAAATTCCGAATATTGAAGATCTTCGATTTGAGATTCGATATATAGATGAAGTGGAGGAATCTTGTTCGAGGCGGCTTTCTATTCATCTCTTATGCGTTGAGAAGCAAAGAGGTTTCCCGATCTCGCCCTCCCGCTTCTTCCCAGTGAAGGACCCGCCTTGAGAAGAGGAAAAGGAGCTAAGAGGTGATGGTGATATCGACACCAAAAGAATTTCGGGGCCGCCCCAAGGATCTTCCCCGAGGTGTTGAATCATGCCCAAGAACGCCAACAATCCTTCTTATGCTCATCATCTTTTATTTCCCATTTCGGTTTTAACGTAATTTTTCTTATTTCATATCAAGAAGCAAGAACTTGACTTCAAAATGAACATCAGGAATGACCGAATTCGTGAGTTCGTGAAAGTTTCTCCATGGTGAATATAAGAAGATGTGGAGAAAGTAAAAGAGATGTCCGTGTTGGAGAATCAACTTGATGAGTGCAGACCGAAGTGGCGACTGCGACTTCTCTTCTTTCGCCGTGAAGTTGAGCACTGGATGAATTAGTGGAGGCTAGAACAGAGGTTGAGCCCGCAAAGGATCTCAAGATCTTTTGAGAGAAGGTTGTGTTGAATCAGCCGCAGAGAAAGAGGTCGCCTTATTCGCGCAGCCGGAGGACTTCAAGAACTCCAAGAGTATCATACATGATCGCGTGAGGCAGACCGATGCAGGGTGAAGGCCGGAGCCGCAGGTTGATGAAGGCTTCATCCGAGGTAAGGGGACACGCCATGACGCAAGCTGAGTGTTGAGGTCCTTTCTAGCCTAGCTTCCCCGATCCTTCTAAGCAGGATGACTCGATAGTTCTTCATCACCGATGAGACCATCAAGAGTAGTTGTAATTCCTTTATGTTGCGTTTGTTGTGTATATTATCGATTGTGTATGTTCTCAGAAGTACAATCCCACAAAATTATTTGTGAATATTTCCTGAGTTGTGTGTCAAAGCCGCATCGATGATAAAGATTCAGAGAAGAGATCATCGGAATCCCTTTAGGTAATTCGATCTATTCTAAGATCATGAGCTACTTGATGACAAACTTCAATATATTTATGAGGTTCTTCAACCTCGATCTATCCTAGGTTGTGAGGCTTACTCGATGATGTTAACTCGTTATGGAGAAAGGTATGTGCCAACTTATCTTTATCGAGCGATTGCATGATGTTAACCTCGTATGAGGATTGCCAACTTATCAAGGTTGTTTATCGAAGCTATATGTTAACCTCAGAGAAGATCTCAATTGAATCCGAGATTTTGACCTATCAGGTTGTTTGTCGTTACCCACGACGTTAACTGTATGGAAGAGGTCGGAAGTCCACTGGACCTCTCGATCTATCCTGTGTATCGAGCTTACTCGATGATGTTAACCACTATGGAGAAAGTTGTAGATATAGAGGATTGCCAACTTATCCAAGGTTGTTTATCGAGGCACTACTGATGTTAACTCAGATAGAAGATCTCAATTGAATCCGAGATTTTTGTGTATCTGAGCCAGATGATTAACCTCGTTATGGAGTTGTAGCGCTTAGAGGATTGCCAACTTATCCAAGGTTGTTTATCGAGCTGCTACGATGTTAACTCAGATAGAAGATCGATCAATTCGGGATCGATCTTACCTCGAATGAGATACAACAATACAGCGATTCTCTTGAGTCGTATTTTTTAAAATGCAAGCATAAGCAAGAAAAAGTCACAATAAGTATGAGAACTTTAACATAGATAGAAACATAAATCCAAACACCTTGATGCCAACAAGTACGACAAACGTGAGTATCGATAAATGTTTAATTCGATAACAACAATTGCAATACAAACATACACGATGATAATGTTTTGTGATTCACTAGAATAAAAAAGTCGATACGCCACCGGTAGTACTTCGAGGTTTGTAGCATTCCGTGCACGCGGAGAGTCTTCCCATACTATCCTTAAGCTTGAACGCGAGTGCTTGATTTTAGACACCACCACATACCGCCTTCCCAAACCGGTGAGAGTTTGTTCTCAGGGCCTTTTCCCGCCGAGTCGAGACTTCGACGAGGTCCCCAATGATATTGGTCGGGGTTTACCCTTCTATTGAAACCTCGAGCAATCCTTTCGATAGGAAGCCATTCGGAGTGCTGACATGTCACGGGTCTCTTGCAGAGATCCATGGAATCGGCTTATCGTCATTGTCGCATCAAAGTTATGGGTTCTAGGCTCGGACCTCGATGTCGACCGAATAATAGCCTCGCCCAAACACGATTGTGGCTTTCCAAGAGGGTCCTTGATGTGCGGTAAGCCCAAAGAACATTGATAGCCCATTGCTGCCGGGTGGTTCTTTAGCCCTTTAAGATTGTCCTATTGGTGACTTTGGTCCCCATTTGCGGATGGGATAAATGTGGATTAACCGATATGCGCGTAAAGATGTGAATGTCTTTCCGTGAACTCCCCATTATCTGATGATTTTGAATGTCAAACGACAAATAATATTTTTCCGCACAAATTGCTTGCATTTGTTTCTGATTTTGGCCAGCGCTTTCCACCCACTTCGAAGTAATCAACGCCAAGATTATGAATTTTCGCCAAAGGGCAATGGAAAGGGTCCCATTATATCGATCCCCATCGAGCAAAGGGCCACCGCCTGGAGTTGGTGATGGTGCATGAGTGAGATTGGAATGTAACACACTGTTACACTTCTTTACAAACTCCAATGCGCCGCAAAAAAACCTTGCCTCATGATTTTGAGGGCGAGGGCTTTTCCTCCCAAATGTTCACCAACCTCTGAATTGCAATTTTAGACTTGTAAGAAGGACCAGAGTTCGCCACCGACATGGTGAAGTTCGCTCTCACGCCTGAGACGGATAGCATCGATGGTCAAAGGCCCCGCTTTGAAGAAAGGACATGATCGTCAATCCATGAAGATTCTTTGGGTCCTCCGAGATTGTATCACCCAAGGGCCTCAATACCGGGAAAGTGGATGTCCTCTATGTATTTTCTCTGAAAAGATCTCCGCCGTTGTTGTGGCTAACTTGAGAGGGCATCCGCCGCTGCGGTTCGCCCCTTAGAATATGAGTTATCCGATGGGTCTCGATTCGCAAGAAGTGACTTTGCCAAAAGACGGCATCAGCAAGCCGCTGATGACTATCGAAGTCTCCTTCAACTGTGAGAGCCGTGAGATGGATGGACCTCACAAATACACGATCCTAAATTACGGACATTATTGAACTTTAGAAGCCGTACTCTAAAGTTATTTTACTGGGAGATAAGTAAAATTCTGCCTCGACCTGGTAACCAAGCTCCATCAACATATAATGTCCATTGATTTGTCATGGAGTGATGAATGATCGGTGATGGGATGGTACATTCTACAACGTCACGAAAGCACTTGTGACTTTATATCGTGACGGAAGAAAATGGATGTCAAACTCTCGACCGACCACTTCATCAACCTTCCGATACATCGCTTTGCGTAATAGTTCTTAATGGAAGATGAGTGTAGACGCTGATGGTGTGAAGTACGGCGCAATTTTTAAATAACGCCGCCTTATCGCTAGTGGATAGCGCCCTTCAGATCGAAAGGATTTTGACATAATAGAATGGAATTCTGGAGTGACGGAAGCATAGAAGAAACAAGAGGATAGCTTTTGAGGGGCTAAATCAAGGTTGCTCAAAAGCGCCGACATTCATCCTCAATCGCACCTTAAGATTTTGAAGAATGGTAGATACTTATCTCCGAAGGCCAAGAATCGTGATAAAGCGCAATCCTTCCACAAACGCTGGACTTCCTTGATCGCTCTTGAGGTGACATGTCCTCGAGAGTGCTTTTTTTCTTCTCTATCCTACCGAGTGACCATGAAGCCTAAATTTAGGAAACTCCAAAAATGCACTTGCTTGGCTGAGCCGCATCTTGTAGTCAAGAATGTCAAAGCATCGCATCGTAAATATGCGGATATTTGTTTTCACCAAGATATCATCAACATACACCTCCATAGGCCCTATAAGATCCTTGAAGATCTTATTCATAAGCTGATATGTTGCTCCAAAGATTTTAGTCCAATGGCATGACCCTTGGAAGATTCCTCATCTCGCTGTATGTTCATCCCTTTTGATCTGAATGTTCCTGATGGCATCAACTAGTTGGTATACGAGGAAGGGGAAGCTATCTTTGGGCATAGGTCGGTAGTCGATGCACATTCTCCAGAACCGCTGGCCTTCTTGACTAACACTACGTTAGCCAACCGGGGTAGTAGACTTCGAATGAACTTGACTTCCGTAAGTTTGGTGATTTCTTGTTCTATGACCCGCAATCGCTCGTAAGCGGGTTCTTTTCTTCAGACACCGGAGGTTGAGTCAACTTTGAGGGAGTGCAATGACGCCCGCAAAGATATCTGATTTTACGCAAAGATGACCCATCGATTCCGACATCCATCCCACCTTCACCTTCGCGATGGATCAACTTCGATAGGAAGACAAATTACATCTTCAACCGGAGAAGCTCAGGCATCCTCGTAGGTCAAGTTCTCGATGTTGAGGGTTACCGACGAAATGGTCGGGCTTGTTGATATAATCACGCCAGGTTATCTGTTGATTCCCACTTACCACGCCGATGCCACCGGTCGGAATTTCATCTTGAGGTGAGGGATGTGATCACCGAATATAGATCGGAGAGGTCTCCCAAATATTGCATCAGTCATTGACTTGACTACAATAAATTGTATCAAGTGGGTTGTGGGAAATTCTCCAAGAGTTACGGAAGACGATTGTCCCTTCCACTAATGGCCGATTATCAAATCCATACAAGGGACCGCCGTTGAAGCTTCTCTCTTCTATACCCATGCTAAAGTGGAGTAAAAAAGAACATCAACCAACTCCCATTTATCAATATCCTTTAATATTGAAGCACGGATCACCGACCGATGATGACAAGGGATCTTGATGGGATGCTAAGCTCTAGATCTAAATCATCAAAGGTGATAGAATGGTCAACCCGAGACTTCTTCGCTCGCTTGAAAATGAATATTTGGCTGATAACACCGCCCTCCCGCAATTGTTTATCTCTCACCGCCATGGTTCCTTCCGGCCCCAAAGATCTGACGAGGTTTTGTATAAAACGGCCTAGATACCCCGACGATTAGTCTTTCAATCTCCTCCTTGGTGGCACTCTTCGCTGGTGTGCTCGATTTCCACCTGTGCTTTAAAGGTCGCCACTTGACGCCATCCTCTTCCGAAAAAGAGGATGTTCACATGACGGTTGAGAGTCAGATATTTCCTCTCCAGTCATCCGAGGTCGCCGAGGAGGTTTTGGGGAGGTTGTCCTTCTTCTTTTCTCGAGATGTTTGAACATCATCTTTGGGAACCTTCTTCCGCTTGTCGCTGGTTCAAACTGCCGGCGAGCACCGATAGCTGCCACGGAGATTTGTGCCTCTATTCTGCGGACCGCATAGAATGGACCGCCTGAAATGCATTTCCAGAGTTCATTTAAGCTTGAGGAGAACCTCAGGAGACTCTCCATCGCTCAGGATTCCGAGAGATGAATCCTGATGATTCTCTCTTTTTGCCAGAACCGCTCTACAAAAAATCAAGCTCTCCAAATGATCTGAGACCCTTAAAGTGAATAGAACCAAGCACGAGCCTCGTCTTTGAGAGTCGCTGGAATATCCGACACAAGATAAAGTCATTTGACGCCGAATGTGCATGATCGCTCAAAGTGATCGATATGCTCAGACGGACGACGGTTGTGCCATCGTAAGTGGTCCATGCCGGAAGCTTGAATCTCGCCAACGTATTGCGAGATGATCTCGCCGAAGGACGAAGTTTTGGAAGAGGCGGAGAATGGATCATTCGATTGTTTGCCGAACTCTTCCCGCACTGCCGTCGGTAGTTCATCGCAGATAAGGTGACGGAGTTACCCATACGAGCCGAGCCATTCGTGGGTGAGTAGAACCGGCGGTATCCGTTCAAAGATCCGGATGTGGTGCTGCGTTCTCTACTTGTTGATCCGCATTCCTAATCATTCTCGTGAAGAAAATCGATTATGCCGAGGGTCGGAACTCGGCTCTTCCAGCGTAACGCTTTGCCGGCCCTTCGCAGAGTCAAGAATTTCGCTCGGGAATCCTCCATCCTTGAACGCGATCTTCCAAAGAGGGGCCTGACGACCTCACCCGGGACGTAAGTCTATATGAGAGAAGTGGAGACTTACGCCCTGATCCCAGAATGAGGAGCGCTGGAGCGAAACCCCGCTTACCAACCATATGGAGATATAGCAATGGGAACTGTTGTTCCCACAGACGACGCTAAACCGCTGCGAGAATTTTATTCCAGAGATGCAGATCTCAGCCCAAAAATTATCCAACACACAAGCAGGGATATGAACAGGGTTATAATGGAAAACCCAAGGAAAACCACGGGCCTTGCCCAAGAACTTTCACTATGTGTTTAAAGATTCCTCGCTTCTCGTTGGCTGAGAAGAAGGTGTTTACATGTGAAACAATATTCCGAGTGTAGAAAGTATATCTCAACTCCAACCCAAGGGAGAAGTTTCCTGTGAACGGATCTTCCAGAGCCACCTCTTGATCTTCGTGAGAAAGGAGCGCAAGGTCTTTTCTAGTCCTCCTGGGCGATCTCCTATGGCGAAGCTCCTGATCCGAAGTATCGGTTATTGCTGGCGGCAAGGTGACGAGGTTCTGAGCTCTTCACCGATCGGTTTCGGGAGAATGTAAGCTATGAGATTGGAGTGGTATGCTCAGAATTTACCTTTTATTTGATGATGGATCTGATGGATGATGCCCAAGCCCGCGATCGATCCCGACGTCACCGACCACTATATCATAATGATCAGCCCATTCCCCGACGGATATCGATTAATGATGGCATGCTCGTCTCATCGACGGGCATTGACTGGTTTTACAATCGCGATTAGATAAGATCAAAACGCTGATTCGGCTTCGAATTAATTTTCTGAAGATGTATCAACTTTATATTCAAAATTTAGGCAACTTAACATTTCTTTTTCCGCGATCTACTGTAGAAGAAAGAAAAGAAAAAAAAAAACCTACAATTAATAGTTATTCGATTATTTTTTTTGTAAAATAAATATCTATCCTGCAAACTACGAATTATCGCATCACGTGCAGAAGTGCTGTTTTATAATTGTGTCGGCAGGTGAATCTCTATGTATCAACTCCTCATTGATGGTTAGGAAATATTCGCGGAATAAAAATTTAATTTCTAGAATTAAATTAAAAATTCGATTAATGGATTTAAACGTTGAAGATTTATACTGTACCATCACTTCCGATTAGGGCTATCAAAAAAGCTCATTGTTCATGAATAGTCAGATTCGTAGAAGCATGTGCTTGCTTAACTAAACGAAATAACACCTAAAATATTTCAAGCTCGATATATAAATGAGCGAAGGAGCAATCATTTGTTCGATGCTCGATTTAAATTTCGAAATAAAAATTATATTATATTATATTATTTATTATTATTATTAATTACTATTATTATTATTATTATTATTGTATTACTATTACTTATTATTATTATTATTATTATTATTATTATTATTATTATTATTATTTTATTACTTATTATTATTTACTATTATTATTTATTATTATTATTTTATTTACTATTATTATTTATTACTATATTATTATTATTATTATTATTATTATTATTATTATTATTATTATTATTATTATTATTATTATTATTATTATTATTATTATTATTATTATTATTATACACATTTACATATATCAAACGCAAAGCGACTTAGTGGTTAAAATTTTTGTTATACAAAAGATACCAAGTTCAATTCCCCATCAAAAAAAAAAAACATTTATCATGTCGATTTCGTTGTTTAGTTAAACGAAATGAACACAACATACATTTCGATATATAAACGAGAACAAAATAAATTTCAAACGAATAACACAAACAAGTTCTGTTTCGCCAGTTTCTACTCGCTTTACATTTCCTGATCAGCTCAAAACTTTCTTATTAATTATATGCGGACAGTTGTTGACTAATAAATTATAGGATGATTTACATATATATATATATATATATATATTATATAATTTTTATATATTTATATATCTAATATCAAAATTTTAATTTTTTTTATATATAAAAGACCTCAATTTTTAATATTATATCAAAAATATTATCATTATTTAATTTTTCAAAATGCAATGAATCTTTTTAAGCATAATAAAATATTAGATAAATAAATATCTAATTTTAAGTATTAGATATGTAAACTTATAAGAATTATATAATATGTATGTAAATCTTTCTAAATTATATAAACATTAAAATTGTCCAACACTTAATTGAATAACTGAATTTATAAATTCTCTTTGGTTATAATAGCAAATTGGATGTGAAGTTGTTATCTATTTCAATCATTCAAATTTTGAATGGTTAAAATTAAGTATACCTTTTTTAAAAAAAATTACTATGATTTAAAATAAAATAATATTTTTAATAATTCAAAATAAATTGCATATTTAAAATTAGATGCTTTTACCCTAAATTATCATGATAATTGAGAAAGAATCAGAATATATAAATATAAATATTCTACGATTAAATAACAAAAGTGGATTTTTTTCTCGCTGGTTATGGGATATTTATGAAAATTTTAAATATTCTTTAGTACTAATTCTCACTAGAGTTGAATCAACGTCTAAATAAAAAATATACATTATTTTGTTTGAATATGATCATGATTTTAGGATCATTTTAGGTAGGATCAAAGAATAATGAATAATTTTTATAAGTCCCTTAAAAAATTTCAAATATATATTATCTAGATCAGAATGATTTATTCCATAATTTCCGTTCCTTCGTGAAGAATCAAGCGGCCAGTTCCTGTTTCCTATTCTATCTGTTGCATAGGATCCATAACCTCAGGAACTACGAAGCTTTAAAACACATAATACCGCTACGAAGCTTTAAAACAGATAATACTCTCATAAGTTCGCTCCGGTCGGTTGACAGAAGGGTTAAAGAGGAAGCTGTAAAGTCCAACGTGGCGACTTCGGATAGGTGAGTTTTTTTTATTGCGACAGTAGCCCAGCTCGCGCAAACCGAGGCCGCGAAAACAGCAGCACGGCGTACCGTTCGCTCGCTCTCCGTGGAAGTTGAAACCTCGCTCCCGGACGCCGCCTTCTTCCGCTCCTATATTTATAGCATAGTGTCCGCGGGCTTCGTTCGGCGAGTTCCGTGCGGGATTCCGTCCGTTGGGTTCCATCTTCCGGTCTGTTTCCCGCGCAGGTTAGGGCTTCCGATTTATGGTTCTGGAATCGTTTTTTTTTTAACCTGAAATTTCGATCAGAATTTTTTAATTCTTTATTTTAGTCCCTTGATCTCCAAATATTGTTTGTTCTTCGGATTCTCTTGTTCTCGTGATGGTAGTGCTTGGTCAGAGCGATTTTCTGCTATTGAGGACGAGATGTGGGCTTGTAATTTGTTATCTGTTCGGATTTATAGATGGATATGGTGGGCTTGGCTTGTGATTTGGGAGACTAGGGCATGTTGGCGGACTGCAGACTTAAATGGGCTGCTTTCACTCGAAGTCTAGAAGGCAGTTCCCCCGTAATGAGGACCCTATTCTCCTCGCCTCACAGACGTCATGTATGGGGGTTATTTTTAGATTAAGTATAATCCTAATCTTCATTAGCAATTTAGGTTTGAAAATTTTTTTTTTTATGAAAATAGGCTTAGTATTGACGACGATTGATCTACGTTGCCAACGAATTTATTTTTTAAGCTTGAGAGAGAGAGAGCTTTTTATTAATTTTTCAATTAATATAATTATTTAAAATATTTAAAATATATAATTTAAAAATATTTTTATAAAATATTTAATAACTAAATATTTAGTTATTAATTTATTTATTTATATATATATAACTAAATATATAATTTAAAAATATTTTTAATAATGTATATAAATTTAGAAATTTATTTAATAATTTTTTTTATTAATTAATATAATTATTTAAAATATATAATTTTAATTAGTTTTTGTTAATATATAATTTAAAAATATTTAAAATATATAAATAAATAATTTTAATAAATAAATGGAATAAATTATATAAATATTTTATAATTTATATATATATATATATATATATATATATATATATATATATATATATATATATAAAATATTTATAAATATATTTAAAATAAATAAATAAATAAATATATATATATATATATATATATATATATATCTAAATAACTAATTATTTATTTATATATTTTAAATATTTTTAAATTATTTATATAACTTAAAAATATTTATATAATTTAAATATATAAATAACTAAATAAATTTATATATATATATATATTATATATATATAATTACTTTATTTATATAATTTAAAAATATTTCTATAATTTATTCCTTTCTTTATTTATTTATTAAAAATTATTTATTTATTTATTTTAAATATTTTTAAATTATATATTAACAAAAATTAATAAAAAATTATATATTTTAAATAATTATATTATTTAATAAAAAATTATTAAATAAATTTATAAATTTATATATAATTAAAAAATATTTTTAAATTATATATTTAATTATTTCTATATAAATAAAAAATTAATAACTAAATATATAAATATTTAGTTATTAAATATTTTATAAAAAATATTTTAAATTATATATTTTAAATATTTTAAATAATTAGATTAATTAAAAAAATTAATAAAATTGCTCTCTCTCTCTCCCCATGCTTCCTAAAACTACGGAAAAAAAAATTTAAATTAGACATGGACATCAATCGTCGTCAAACTGACGACAAATATTTTCATAAAAAAAAAAAAAAAATTTCAAGCCTAAACTACTAATTAAGATTAGGATTATGCCAAATTTAAAAATAACCCCTCATGTATGTCTCTGATTTTTTTTTTTTCAAGTTTGGATGATTTCCCATGGGCGATCGCGGGTCTCGCAGGCGCGACGGGTTCAGGAATCCATGCAATGAATGGGTTGAGGGTGAATGGTGGCCGGTCGCTTGCTGAATAGGATGAGTCCGCTGGAACGGTGGAACGGGCGCAGGAATGTGATGACGTCAGGCGAGACCACGGACGCAAAGCGTCCGGAGGGTTTTGTCCGTTTTACTCGTTCTCCGTTTTAGCCTTGGCGGTGAGCGCTTTACGATTTTGACCTTTGCCCATAGGGTTTATAAAACCCCAGGACAAGGGAGAAGTCACACTCTTCTTGAATGTCCCTCTTCTTCTTAAGAGGAGGTCATTCGAGGCGATCAGTAGTTCATACTGGAGGCCTTTTCCCTCGAAGAGGCGTCAACCGCCTTTTTGACCGGGTGTCGAGGTGATTAAGGCTCGTAGTTAACACGGCGAGCTCGATTTTCCCTCGAAGAAGGCCAATCAGCCCTTGTCGGACCGGCCGTGTTGAGGATCGCCCAGATTCATGATTCTCTCGAAAAGCGCCAACCGCTCAGCGACGAGCGATGCGATTTACGCGATGGCTGATGGCGATGATGGAGGATGACCTAAACGAATGAGCCGGCCACGATGGTGGACCAATGCGAGATGTCGACGAGATAATGCCGAGCCGGCGATGGACCTGCGCAGAATGGAATGTGGCGATCAGACGCAGAGCGGCGTGAGGATGACCGGCATGACGATGATGACCGACGAGATCAGCGGATGGTCAGCGATGTGACCTATGGTCGCCGGCTAACCCGGCCAGAATACGCCCAGAAATGTCAGTAACGCACGCATGGCAGAGATCAAAATGATAACGACGCGCCGGCTGACCGAGTGGATGATGGATGCGGGCGACGGTGCATCGATAAACGGATTTTGACTTATCCGGTTGTTATTGCTGACCGATGAATCATTAACATGTTTAGTGAATATGAGATTTTGACCCATCGAGGTTATTTATCGAGTGTTACGGGCGTTAACTGTGGAAGAGGTTGAATTGAATTCCGAGATTTTGACATCCGAGTTGTTTGTCGAGTTACGAAATGTATGCGTGGAAGAGGCCGGAAGTCCACCGCGACCTTTGACCTATCCCAGGTTGTTTGTTGAGTCTTTGCTCGCTGACGCGTTAACCTATGTGGAAGAGGTTGAATCAATCCAGCATTTTGACCTATCGAGGTTGAGTGTTGCAGGTTACGCAGATAACAGTATGGAAGAGTTGAATTGCTAAAGATTTATTTGGTTGTTGTCGAGTATTACCACGACGTTAACTGGAAGAGGTGGATTTGAATCCACTGAGGATTTTTGACCTATCCGAGGTTGTTTGTCAGGGTGTTACCCGATGACGTTAACTTATATGGATGAGGTTGAATTTAATCTGCTGAGAATTTTTGACCCATCCAAGATTGTTTGTCGAAATATTTATGTAACTCAAGAAAGAGAAGTCTAGGACCTTTTGACTAATAATTGGGTGCCCGTCCACCCAAATCAATTGACCCGACCAAAAGTTGACTTCAACCGACCGATTTTGAAATTCGTCAAAATTTAAATTTAACGACGGTCAATTGATCGGTGTCAATTCAGCGGCCAATCGAGGGTCAAGTCAATTCAACCCAACCACCCGAAAAATATTCAACCCAAACTTCAATTGAGTTGTCGGTCGAGATCAGTCGGTCAATTTTGACACTCTTGACCATCTGGATTGTTTGTCGTCATGATGTTAACTATGTGGAAGGTTGAATTAACTGCAAGATTTTGACCTATCCAGGGTTTATTTGTTACATGATGAATAATGGGTGAATGGTGAATCCAAAGATTTTTGACCTTCGAGGTTGTTTGTGAGTTACACGATGGCGTTAACTATGAAAGAGGTCAAATTGAATCCATGATTTTGACCTATCCGCTTGTTTACAGATGACATTAACTGTACTTTGTAGATGAATTGAATCTACTGAGAATTTTTTACCCATCCAAGGTTGTTTGTCAAAAGTATTACTGGCGTAACATGGAAGAATTGAATCAAAACATCTTGTAGTTGTAGCCAAAGTTGCTCCTTAATCTTGGTCTTGTTTTTCCATGAGTATGATTGGAAAATCATAATTTGCAAAGCTATATCTCTTCTCAATGTTGAAATATCCTCCAACATTGACTTGTTTCTTGGGATGGTAATCGATTAGGTGCTTAACATATTAACATGAGCGATCTTCCGAGATTAAGAGTTACCCCTCAGTTTTCGACAAAATCTGAAGGAACGAAGTTTGATGAATCTTAATTCTTCACTTGTGCTCCTTAAAAGCTTGAAATGCTCCACCTCGATGGTAGTTTTGGTCTTGTTGGGAAACTTGGTTGTCATACAAGATGATTGGAGGAGTGGCGTCTCTGTAAATACATGCAAAATCCGAACCACTCCACTTCATCGGATGGCTCAAAATGATTCCTTTGATCATTTGATATATTTTAAGTATTTGAATGCTCAAATGAAGTCGGAATTGTGAGATATTGGACTTGTTAGAGCCGACTCGTCGAGACACTCGATTTGACTGTAAACACTCCATATTTGAGAGATATTTAGGGATTCAACTGATATCCCAAAGTTTCCAATGATATTTTAAGCTTGCTCGGACCTCACTTGCTTTTAGCATCAAGATTCGTCACTAGTAGTATTTTAAATGTCATATCAAGTATAATTTACATATAAGAAAGTGATGCCCTAACTCTTAAAGACATCAAAAAAATCATTCTTGTCAATTAAGTTATAATAGTGAGTTGATCTAGTGGAGATGACAAATCTGTTGTAAAAGAGCAAATTTTTATATTAATGTTCAATAGCACGTTTGTTAAATACCAATCAATAATATAAATTTCAATAATGTTAAATATTATGTCATTATATTTAATGGTAAACATAATTAAGTTATTAGCTTTAAATTGCTCAATAATTTTCACCATTATATGTTTAGCTCTATATATAAAACAAGCAATAAAATATCCCATTACATGTGTGATTAAATTAGATATCTATATATAGTATAGTGATTCAAATAAGTTAATTCTAAACGAGTCAATCTTGTCAAAATAATACAATTTAAATCATATTTAAGCAATGATCAAATATTATTTATGTTGATTCTAAATTTATCTATAGGAAACTTTATTGCAAATTCACAATGCAGATACTTAAATAAGGTAGGGAGAAGAAATTGAATAATAGAGAGATTTTACAGAGAGATGCTATGAGATTTTATTAGATTGTAAGTATGTGTTCTTGTACCTTTGTTAATAATTGATTTATGACCAAAAGATCAAAGAATGAAGAAAGGTTGAAGAAGATTTGAAGAGGTTCAATCATACATTGAAGATGATTTGATAATTACTCAATTGTGAAGTAAAGAAAGTTTGAAAACTCATCAAAGATGAATAGAAGATGGGTCAATTATTTTCAAAAATTGAGAGAATAATATTCAAGCAATATTTAATTATGTTTCAAATATTTTTTAAATTAATATATCATGATTAGATAATATGTGGTTAGGAAAGGGCTCAAACATAAGAAGTTACTAGCATGTAAAATATGGTATAATGATAAAGAGATTTACAATCTAGAGTATAAAATATGTTTACAATCCTAAATGATAAAATAAGATTTTTCTTTATATACCCTCATTAAAAAAATTATTAGACTCTGCCATTACACTTAGCATTTCTAAAAAAATCTCTAATAAAATATTTTTTTTCTCTTAATCACGCTTATTTTTTATTCAAGTTTGTCCACCTTGTGCAGCATGGATTTGAAGTGATTGTGACCAAAGTGGTGGCGGTGGTGATCTAACCACAAAGCGATGGCGATGCGGTGGCGGTTGACGGTGACCAATACGGCTATCGATAACTGAGCGGATTAAAGTCAAAATTAAGAGATCTTAGACTTGTTAGATTCGATTGGCCAAGACGTTCTATTTGTCTATAAATATTCCATATTTAGAAGTTATTCAAGAATCCGAATGATATCCCAAAGTTTTCAATTATATTTTAAGTGCTTGATGTGAGCTAGTCTAGACTGAGGATATGATTGCTTTTGATCTAATCGATGTGTTTTATATCAACTTTATGATGACCAAAAGAGAGTTTGAAAGATTAAGATTTTGATTCTAAGTGATGTTTAATAACACATACATCAAGATTCCTATTTTAACAAGGAGATTTTTCAATGATATATCAATAATATTTTCAAAATATAAGGATTTTAATTACAGTACTGTGGTGTTTATTTTTGGGGTGTGGGACACCACGCAGATCGTAGGGGGTACTTATTGAAGTGATCGGGTATGACATTAAGGAATGATGTACTATCTCAAAAGATAGAAATCACCACATATAATGGATATAATCACCTAATAACACATGATGTCTTCGAATATACCAGAGATCTTTCCCCTACTTTACATGTAAAAGTAAAGTAGGGTTTATTTTAAGTCAGGTTCATTAAGTTCCCTATGGAGGCAAGCCCCCATAGTTAATTACATCCTAAGGAATGAGAATTCCTTAAGAATACTCGATTAAAGTAATACAATTAGGATCTCCAAAGATTTTTTAAGACTATCAAAGGATTGGCTATTTTGGAAAATCAAATGGGATAGATCAAGGAGAAGACTTATTTTAGAATCCAAAGGAGAAAGTAGGAAATGCTCATGATACTAAGCCTAAATGAGCATTCCAATCTACCCTATAATTGGGCTTTATATTTTGAAATTGAAGAAAGTTAATTATTTGAGTTGACATTATTAGATTGGGGCTTATAATTCCACAACATAAGATTGTGGGAATGCCTAAGAGGTGAGGATTTATACTTGTAGCCCGAAGGAAATAGCTACCTCAGATTCCTAAACTATGGAGCCTTGGTACAAAACAAAGGCACAACTTAAATCAATGGCGAAAATGGGTATATGGTTTACCTCCACAAGAGAGAATAAATCACCCAATCTTGGACTTATTATCTCCGAGTGCCTAACTCCTCCTACGCTTTAAATCCATGTAGGCAAGTCTTATGCTTTGCAAGATGGCTATTTTAGAAAGAAACTAAGTCCTTAGACTCACTCCAAGATAGAGAGCATGAGTGGTATGAATCCATGACTTAATCTAATGCAAATTTTATCAAATTTATTTGATTCTTTTTTCTTTTATTTTGACATATGAGATTTTGTATGCTTAAATGCATGAGAATTTGATTATAGGCCAAATCAAGAGAGAATGGGGTGTCTTCCACCAAAGGCTCTCATAGGTTAAGTCTTGATTCTCTGGCAAAGATGGAAGCCTCCTCTTAACAAGAGTGAAAGAATATGACATGCATAATATTATACATTCATCCGTCTAGCTAAGGGGTTATTAAAAATTTTATTATCTTGATTTAATTTTATGCTTTTATGTGAGGTTATGAGTTCTTTTAAAATTTTAGTTATGAGTTGCTAATTGGTAGAAAAATTAATTTAATCCTAAGAGCCTACCACATCCAAGCCACACATTCAAACATCAATCATAAAGAAACTATGAAAAGCATGTTGTTCTAATGCGCAATTCTAAACATAACATTAAACAATTTTATAGACTACCGGTTGTTGTTCAAGAGATAAAAAGAAGAAAGCTGGGTTTTATATATATATATATATATGTATGATTTGACAAAAAACAAAAAGGACTCCTAGGATTTGCTCCTAAGCACCCTAATACTCATCCCAAATAATCCCACATCAACACAAAGAAATAAATGTTAGCTAAACATACTACAATAAACAATCATATATGAATAATTTGGACTTAGACTCACACAAACTGCCTAACATGGGTTACCTTTGCTAAGCAACCGCACAAAAGCATTTATATTTTTATTATAGCTTAAGCACAACCTCCGCAAAATATGATTAGCTAATAATGGCCTAACATCCAATCTCATACACCCTAACATCTAGTCTAAAACATTATCATCACAAAATAAAAAACACAACATCATACATACAACGCCCCTAACTTAGCACTAAAATTGGTGACTTAGTATTCTAATATGTGTGCTTAAGGCTTGGGCAAGAAGTTTAAAAATTTTACCTTGGGTGATTTTAATTTAAATAATTTAATGATTATTTATTTTTCATTTTTATATTATTTTATTTGGTTAAAGAATGTTTAAGTTTTTTTTTAAGAATGAAGAGTAGAATGAATTCCATTTTGTAGATGGAACTCACCTATTCAACATCCTAACTCTAAAGAGTATAACTAAGATCCTTTATTTTAATTATTTGATTTATAATTCATTTGATTTGATTTATTTGGCTTGATTTAGAATTTAGAATTTTAGTTTGTTTAAGTATTTGATTGATTTTAGATTATAAGTTTTAGTTTAATTGAATAATTCAATATTTTGAAGTTTGGTTCATGATTTTTTGGTTGATTAATGATTAGACATTTGATTTAATTGAATCTTGATAATTCAATATCAATATGGAAGTTTGTTTAAGTTCATGTGTTTTTGGTTGATTAATTTTAGATTAGATGTTTCAATTTAATTGAATCTTGATAATTCAATATCCTTTTAAATTAATATTTAACTCTTTCTTTGATCATGGTTGTGTGACTTAACCTTATGTTTATTTAATTGATTGGTTCATTTATATATGATTAGATTAATTGAGATTTTATTTTGATTTTAATTGGGTTTGATTCTTTATAATGATTTTATTTTATATCCATTTGTCATTTGTCATGTTCATCAAAGTTTGGTTTGTATTTTGATTTCATACATAATTGATTAGTTTATCTTTTAAGTAGATTGAATGAGATTTGATTTGATTACATATTAAATTGATGAGTCTTTCTTAATTTAGTTAATTTGATTTAATTTGATTTGATTAGCTTTATTTATGCTTAGGTTCATGTGATTTAATTTAAGTGTATTTATGTTTTATTATAAAGGTTTGTTTAATTTTAATATTAATTTAATATGTAATTAATGAATTTAATAATTTAGGTTTAATTTAGATTTTGATTAATGAAGTTGCATCTTAATTATGTTTGATTAATTAATTAATTAAGAGGTGTGATTAATTATTAAATTAAATAAAGATTTAATTTTAATTTAATTTTATTTATTTAGGTTAATGATGTAATGAGTTAATGATTTAAGTTTAAAATTAGGTTTAATTAGTATTTAATTGAATTTATATTTATATTAAGTTTGATTTAATTAATTAATTAATTAGTTTAGTTTATTTGGATTAATGATGTCATTAATGAGTTAATGTAAATTGATTTAATTGAATTTATGTTTTTAATATGATTAATTTAATTTGTTATTTAGTTTATTTAATGTGATTAAATTAATAATTAAGTGTTTGATTTAAATTAAATTTATAAAGTTAATTTGGTTTATTAAGATAATGGATTAATTTATTAAGTTTGCATTAATTAGATGTTTAATTAATTAAGTTTGATTAAGGGTCAATTAAAATTAGATTAATCAAAGGTTTGTTTAATTAGAGATTAATGACTTAATGATTTAGGTTTAATTTAGGTTTTATTAATGTTTAATTGCATCTTAATTATTAAGCTTAGTTTAATATGATTAATTTGATTAACTTAATTAGTTCATTTAAGTGTGATTATTAAACTTAATTAGGGGTTTGAAGCTTAATTTTAGAGTTAGCTTTAATGTAACTTATTTAAATTAATTTGATTAATTAAGGTGATGGATTAATTTATTAAGTTTGCATTAATTAGATGTTCAACTAATTAATTTTGATTATTCATGATTAGGGTTTGATTTGATTTATTTATTATGTTTTTTGATTTCATTAACATGTTGGTTTAGTTATTAGGTTGAAATATTTAATGGTTATTTAATTATCTCATTCCAAATGGATGTGATTTAATCATATGTTAATTAAGTTTATTTTAATTTTATTTAGTTTAATTCGATTAATATCAAATTATTAAAGTTTCTAAATTTGTTGGGTTTTGAGTTTGATTTAAGATTTAATCATTTATTGAGTTTTATTAATTTAAATATTTAATCATATTTAATTTAATTTTCTAAGAATGATATTTCTGATTTGAGATTTGATTGATTGCTTAAGTGCAATTTAATTTTGATTTTGATTTAATATTTGAATTATATTTTAATTAACTTTTAAATTAAACTCTAATCTTAAGTGTTTGTTTGGGTTCATCAAGATTCAAAGATCACATCATTTTCTTAAGAGTTAGATGTCAAAGAAGTCATTTTAAAGTAAATTTCTAATTTTTATTTAATTTATTTTATTAAGAATATAATTTCAAAATTTAATTTCTCCTAATCGAGAAGTCATTTTAAACTTGGTGTGTTTTAACTTTAACTTCAATCTCTGAAAATCTCAACTTAATCTGATTTATATGTTTATTTAATTAATAAAATATGATGCTCCCTAAAACTCAAATTAAGCTCAAAATACTCAATGAAATTTGAAGATTTTTTGTTGGATTCTCTCAAATGATGACGAGCTCTTGTTTGTAATTTTGGTTAAGTATTTTTATAAATTTTGGAAGTTTCAAAGTTTTAAATTATTATTATTATAATTTTTTTTATAAAAGGGAGATACGCCGGTAAGAAAGACACCGTCTGCTCACTATCATCTCGACGGCAGATCGGACGATCGTGATCACGAATGGAGGCGATCGCGACGTGCTAGATCGAAGTCGTCAATCCGATGAACCGCGACGACGATCGGATTGGCATCACGATCGTCCTGATCGCGATGAGCCATCCGATCCGTGAACCGATCTGACGGACGGTGTCCGGTGAATAGTGTTTTGGGTATTTTGGAAAAAAAATGAAGGTTTAAGCCAAAATTTGTTCCAAATGAACTCATTTTGATTCGACCGAAAAAAAATTCTTTTCTAATCAATGATTTAAAGTAAAATCTGGATTATCTAAGGAATTCTAAAATCGCGAGAAATTTAATACAAAATATGCAAAATCCTAAGGTCATCTACGGTTTGATGGAATTTCACCGGGATGATTTTCGCATGAAGATCCGAGCGAACTCCTAGTATGTGAAAGCTAGTTTTAGCTTTCTCTTCGCCTGATTTCTCCGTCTAAGAGCGATTACTTGTATTTTTTTGAGCTCAAAATGGCTAAAAGAAGTAGGGGATGGGTTCCTTTGCTTTGGGAGCTTTGGGAGTTGAATGGTGGGGAAGAAGGATCTCAAGCCTCATCTCCTCCTTTATAATGGGAAAAACAAGTTTTTTTTTTTGAATTATTTTGGCTCTAAATTGATCACATCTTTTGGGTGGTTGGGATGGATCTAGATTGATTGATAACTTTGAATTTTTGCTCCAAAGTCCTCTCTTGCTGTCATATGATAATATTTATTCAATTGAAATATTAGGGGACATGTGATGGGGGGTTAAGTGCATGTGATGGGTTAATTAAATGAGGTTAGGTGGAATCCTATGTGGGGGATGATCTATGAAGGATTTAAATGGGTTGGGTTTATTTTGGGTTGACCCTAAATGGGTTTGGGGATTGATAACGTTTCTGGATTTGGCCCAATTTGGGTCATATGGGTTATTAAATTGACATTTGACCAAAATTGGCCAAATTAGTTTATGGGTTGATTCATGTTCAATTGAAAATGTGATGGAAATTAATTTGGATTTAATTTTGATTTAAATTAAATTTTAGGCCAAGCCAAAGTTGAGTGGTTGACCAATTGGGCTCGATTGATCAAATTGAGTTTAATTATGGCTCAAATCAAAATGAACTTGAGAATTTACAATCAATTTGGTAAATGATGAATTTGTATTTGCAATTTGAATTTGGATCAAAAATTGAGGTTTGTCCCAATTGATTGATCATCCTATGATCAACAATCATGTGGAAGATTTTGGTGAGCTTTGGTTCAATCCAATTGGATTAAGTTGCTCTCAAATGGTCATTTCACTTTAGGTCAAGTGCACCTGGGTCAATTGGTTTTGATTTTGATTTGATTCGAAGTTTAGTTGAACTTATATATGAGTCCTAGAATATATAAATTCAACGACAATCAATTTGGAGTCTAAGGGTTTTGGCTCATTTGAAATTTTCAAGTCAAAAGAGTAATTGATGATTGATGATTACATAAAGATAAGAATGAATGATTGATTCAAGAGAAAATTCATTGTTTTGACTTGATCAGATAGAATTTGGTTAAGTCCAAAGAATTGACTTAAAGGGTTTAGATTGAGTTTGGATTTGATTTTTGATATAGTTTTGGTCATTTGAATTTGGATTTCATTTATATTTGTGAATATAAATGAAGGAATAATTGATTTATAAAGAGATCAATTGAGTTTGATTTGATTTAAGGAAAGTTTTGACTAAGCTTATGAATATGGTTCATTTGGAAGGTTTAGTTTGGATTTGATTTTAGTTATTTTGGAGTCAAATTTTGAAATTAGAATTTGAATTTGAATTTGAGATTTGATTTGAGAATTGAGTTTGATTAAAGAAAGTGTATCTAGATTAGATTTGCATGAGATGGTAATTTCTTTAAACCCTAAGCATCCTAATCTTATACACTTCTAAGTCTGCAGAAGGTTAAGTATTCACCTAATCATGTGTCTTTATGACAGTTCTTAGTATCAAGAGTCCTAAGTCTAAAAAGAGGAGGTTAAGAGCTCAGTCCAAAAGTGAGGTCAACAAATACACCATAAATATAGCTAATCAAATAACCCTTTAATTAGTTGATTTTTCTCTCTCTTCTAATCAATCTGAAGCTTTTACCTCAATTCTCGTCTTATCATCATCTCACCAAGATTCTTCCTATCAATTTGAGAACTGGCAGAAAGAGGCCTAAACCCTCTCAACTTCTTCCAGCATTTTATCTTATTCCTAGACATTGCCAAATTTCTTTATTAAGAAAAATGCGACACAAGTTCGCTTGCTTAATAATTTGTGCCAAAGAAGACTTACTAAAAATAAATAGATGATCTCATGAATAAGAGATAGAGATAGAGGGAGGAACCAAACTGAATTCTACTTGAGTTGTACGATAACGTCTTGAAGAACTTATTCGTCGAGCATAGCAAATGTGGAATGAGGATTCTTTGAAGGATACGCATACTCAGATCAAAATAAGGTTAGCTTTCTTGTTTTCAACGACGCTCAAAATTCTAGGCATCGTTAGAGATCATTTTTATTTTTTTTAAATTTATTTTGTTTATATTTATTTCAAAATAAAATATATTTTATCGCTATTATTATTTTTAAAAATATTTTAAACATCTAACTATGCTTTTAAAAATAGTGTTATTTATTTTTGAGAATAAAAAATAAAATATATTAAATAAACATATTTTAAAAATAACTTAAAAAAAAACAAAACAAATTGATCTCAAAAAGCTCTTTAGTTTTCAATTCAGCTCAAAAATCTAAGGGAATATTTGGAATCCCATTTTATTATTTTTACCTTATTTTATTTATAATTTTATATAAAAAAATATTTATGATATCTTAAAATAGATTATTAAATTTTTATTGAAAATCAAATGAGTTAATTTTTGTCATTATAGTGTTGATCATTAGTGAGGTAATATTAAGCAGGCTAATGATGATGGTGATGATAATCGAAACAATTGATTGACGACTGTAATAATTTTTTTAAAATATTTAAAATACTTAAATTATGTGTTTTTTTACCATTTAAGCTATGACAAACTCACACACTCATCCATTCCTAAGATTAGAACTCGATATATATAGGAATAAAATAAGTAGGGGTGTAAAGCGAAATGAGTAGTGAATTGTTCGAACTCTTTGAAAAATTGCTTTGTTATTGAAATGGCTGAAATCTTTGAAAAATAATCCAAAAAATCGAAGATTGAGATTCAAACTGGTCAATCTTTCGCATAACAAAAATTTTAATCACTAAGTCATGCTTTCAATTGTGACATATATGTGTTTATATATATAATGATAATAATAACAATAATAATAATAATAATATAATTTTTTATTTCGAGCTAAATCGAGCTAAACATAATTGAAGAAAAGATTATTCATGTTTGGCTTGTTTATAAATCAAGCTTGAAATGTTTATTCGTGTTCGACTCATTTAGTTAACGATGAGTCAAATATGAGCTGTTCATCAACAATAAACTTTTTAATAATCCTAAAAATAAGACCTCAACTTATAGGTTGAGACAAATAACACAAAATTTATGTATTTTTAAAAAATTATTTATTAATGTACCCTTCGTAAGTAAACTTTTTTTTATCTAATTAATTAAACTTCTTATCTAGAGTGTGTCAGGCCACATTTATTAAACTTCTTATCTAGGTAATGACACACGCTAGATACACATTAGCTTTGAAAACTTGTTCAGTAGATAAGACGTTTAATAAGTGTGGCCTGATACAGGCTTGGATTTATTCACAAAATGCTCCCATACAATCAGTCATGTAAATTAAAATACACGTACACGATGATTAGGGGCTATTTGATTATCTATATTTGAAATATAGTATAAAAGGAATACAATACAAAAATAATTTAATATAAAAGGATTACTTTATAGTTATTTGGTTGAGAGTTTTACAAATTTATGACTTTGCTTTTTTTGTTTGGTTGAAAAAAAAATGTAATATAAAGTAATCTGAAAGGTTTTACCGTGACTGGCGAAGCGTCGCCGATCAATTTTGAGTATTTGAATTCGCCGAAATCGGAATTCCAAATTAAATTTTCTTGCATTTAAAATAAATAAATATTATGCATCACCCAACCATCAGCCCCTATGTTAAATGTTAAGAGTTTATTTGAGATAAATTTTATTTTCGATTTATATTTAAATTTTATTTTTATCTTAAGAAATATATTTATTTGATAGATTTTTTTAATAAATTTTTATTTTTGTTTTTAAAAGGACATTATATTAGTTTTGAAAATACTAATGGGCCAATTATTCTTATACAACGAGTCTTCATTTTCCTAAGTTAGAACAGTCCTAATCGTAACAAATAATCTCACATCATATGGTCTTTTCAGCCCAGTTTATCTCATATTTAGTTGAATCGCTTACATACGAGTTTCCAATTAAATTCTATTGATTGCAGAAAAAATTGTTTTACATATTTTTTTTCTTTATTTACATATAGCTTGTCGTGTAATAATTTAACTCATTATTCGCACTTCTTTATTTACACGCTTGTATTGATTTAACTCATTATTCGCACTTTTACTTTGCTAATGAAGCATGCAAACTCATAATATTAAACTGGAGTTAAAACACAGTCCATTAATTAATAATTAAAATCAGAAATAATGTGAATCAAATCTATACCACGTGATTGAAGAAGATGGCCTGCATGGCTGCATGCTGCCGAAACAGCATTCCTGTTGTTGGATGAAAGCCACCAACTCGAAAACATATGGTCGTCGCTGACGCTATTCAATTATTCAATATGAAGTTAGCATTTGACTGTTTGTAAATAAAAATTATGTTTTTAAAAAATATAATGATTTAATTTTAATTTATTTTGAATATGAATAGTGAAATTATCATTTTTTTTGACAATTTTATTAATTGTAGGTTATATAATTTTATTTTTATAGTTTTTATATCATAATTATATATTTATTTTAACTTATATTTATATGTTTGTATTTAAATTATAAAAAATAATAATACATATATTGATATTTATAAATCATATATGCTTATATACATATTAATAATTAATAATAATTAAATTTATAAGATACTTAATCTAACATTATTATTAAGTATCACATAAAACTTTAATTAAGATTTCTCTCAAACTTTAATTAATTATTTTTTTTGTGAAAACTAGAACTTAATAAATATATATTGATATTTTTTTATTTTTTATGAAACAAAATAAAATTATCATAAATCTTATATAAAAATATGATTTATATTTAAAATTTTTAATATTAAATTTAATATTTTTTTCAAATATCAATAAATACAAATAAAATTTTTTGTATGAAATTTTGATGATTAGCTTATTCATCTTGAAAAAAGTGACCTGATTTTGCCCCTACTTCAATGGTAGAATAACGTTCTTGGTTGGATTTACTTTCACAAGTACTAATTCTGCTTCAGTTTTTAATATATTCACAGTAAATAATATGTATATATAATTCAATGAAAGTTCAAATATCGAATATAAACTTGATATATTTGCCATAAAAATATATGGTTTATACAATTCAAAGCAATAATTATTAAATGGCGGTTTGGTTGTAAGTTTTGCTAGAGTAAAGCAAATCAAATATAGGAATTATATTTTTAAATGATTGATTTGGAGAAAAATAAATTCAATATAATGTTTTGAAGTATTTAATCCTTTTGTCTAATTTATTTTTAATGTTTATTTCAAATTTTAAACATATTAAAATTATAAAACTTAGCCTGTCATAGACACCCTATCAACAGCGATAATTATTTGAAATAATTTATAAACAAATCAAACGCTGAAAAAATAATCTCCTAATTTTCTTTCCCGACAACCAAGCACTAATAAAGTATTAACAAAATCACTATTTTACTTTACATGATATTAAAAATACTTCAAAATTTCAAATACTTACTAACAAATAGCCCATAAATATCTTACATTTTTACACATATTGCTCAAGGGCTCAAAGGTATGTGTGATTTACTAAGAACTAAAGGGGCTATTTGGAAGGAAATATTTTGGATGTAGAGTAAAATAAATGTAGAAGTTTTAACTTTTTTTTGTGTTTGGCATGATTGGAAGTAAAATTTCAAAGTAAATGTAATATTTAGAATATATTACAAATGTCATTTTTGGTGTATTTGAAATTTGTCCGATTTGAGTGAATGCCAAATAAATATCGCAGTGTAAATTGTTCTGTAAAACACCACCATCACCGCTACTGTTGCGTGTTTATGAAGTCACTAGTAACCTCTGCCAGAAGTCGCAATCGCCGAATATAATCTCAAAATATTTTATATCAGATTCAGCATTTATTTTACTAAAAAAATTCATGTATTTATAATTTTCAATCAAAAAGTTAAAAGAATCCAAATATATCGATTCCTTTTTTTATTTATTTATTTTTTTTTTTCAGGCAACCAAACAATCCTTAAATGCAAAGTAAGAAACATAGTGATTTTGAAATTTTTTTTCTTAATTTGATAAACAGGAATGCAAAATACTTTATTGATGTATGTAGAATTTATCTTTTAGCTCATTTTGAATGTATTTAAAACTTTACAATTTTTATACTCAACTAAATAACTCTGATATTTTTAATACGTGATATTTATTTATCATTGTATTTATTTTATTCTTCATTTTATTTCAAACGAACTAAATATTTAATTTTAATTATTACTGTATGATAATCATGTTCAATTGTTTTTTATTATTATGTTTTTATAAAATTGAAATGTGTTGAAAATTGAGGAGTTCATTATTATTATTATTATTATTATTATTATTATTATTATTATGCTGGGATTTGGAGGCAGGAATCTGAGGGACTTATGCTAATTTTATGAAATTGGAGTGTCAAGTCAATTCATGAGTGGATTTTGTCTTGGCACTATAAATAATTTATGGTTGAGCTAAATAAATTAATAAATCAATTTTAAATTAATCTAGACTTAACTTATTAATTTTCTACATACTCCTTTAAAAAGTTACTATAAAATATGCTTCAAATGTATATAAAATTTAGTAGTTTAGTTATAAATTTATTAAAAATACTGAGAATTTACAAACATATCACTTAACTCTATGTATTTATATATTTAATATCAAAAATATATATAAATAATATTTAAATTTGTAATATCACATCTAAACACTATCTAATTATTTTTTAAAATAAAATATATCATAAGAAAACATTCATATAACATTGAAAACTTTTACATATAAATGCATGCGCTAAGAATTTTGTGATTTATATGTACATCTTTCTTAAAATATTTAAAATTATATTTATTTTCGTATCAATTGATTTATTAATATTTTTTAAATTTTTATTTTTTTTATCATTTTATTATAATAATTGATTGAATCATTCTATATCTTTTATACAAAATGAGATAATTCATGAGCCCATTTGAACTCATGAAATAAATCTCATGCTCTAATTCGATCTCATTCATTTAATCAAATTTAAACTTAAATTAAAAGTAATTCTAGCATGGCTCAATTCACTAACGCTCCTAGATGAGGTGTATTTTGGAGCTTTATGGCTGTTTTATTTTTTCAAAAAATAATCAAAAAATAATATATTTGTATTTGGCTATCAACTTTTTAGAAAATTTTGTATTGAAAAGTTGATTTTAGAGTACGGTGGCTATCAATATTGTTTGAATTTTTCAAAAAAAAAAAATATTTATAACACATTCAATAATTTTTTAAAGAATCTATTTTCTCCACAATATTTTTACAATCAGTTTTTCAAAAAGTTACAACTAACTGAAATCATTTCCATCTTTATTAAGGAATGGATACATTTTAATTATTATTTTATTCACATTGAAATCTATTTTTTATCATTCTTTTTCTAATAATGATTATAATTTTTATAAATAAATAATTATTTAAATATGATTTGTTCGTGGAACGATGCTCAAATTTTTTGTTGAGATTTTGAGACAGAATCTGGAGGACTTAATGATGTTAATTTGATAGAATCTTCGACATCTTTATTGAGAGATGGATGCATGTGATGACTATTGATATGACACTTAAAATATTACTAGTCGAAGCACGAATCTTGAGGCTAAAAGCAAGCGAAATAAACTCCGAGATCAAACACATAAAATATCCTTAAAACTCTGGATATCAAAATCCCTAAATAACTCTCAAACATAGTGTTTATAAATCAAAGATCTCGACTTTATCTAACGAGCCCAAGATCTCATAAGTCGACTTCATTTGAGCATTCAAATACAAAATACATCATATGATCAAGGAAATCGATGAGCCGTCAGAGGAGTTGTGATTTTGCATATTTATGGAATCACTCCTCCAATCTATAAATACCTCATTTCATATGGCGAGAGCAAACAGAGAGAGAGCCATAAAGCTTGAAGATCCTCCAGCAATGATACCACTGACGCCTTCAACCACACTAGCGGGCCGATCCTCGCCATCAAACCTGCGGTCACCATGACGACCTTCATCGCCGGGCCGATGTTCCTCGTTGTTTGCCATCACCGCTACCACTGAATTGTTACCAGAACGTGACTATATAATCGCTGTTCCTTCATATATAATTGAATCCGTTATTGGGAAGATTTTGTACTAAACAGATATATGAAAATTTTTATCGTAAATGGTTTTCCCTCAGGTTTTCACATAAAATTATGGAGTTTTCTTGTATTTTAAATACTTTTTGATTCAATTTTAAGACGAAACTTTCACTCTATCGCAATTGATTTTCTAGCACGCAACAACTATAACCTTAGAAGTAGATACATAATATAAAAATAAAAAACAGAAAATGACAATCATAATTTTTTAAGAAAATCATAGCAAATGCATAATTATTTAAAATATGTTTGAAAAAAAATCCATTCATTAATAGGAAATTGTAGAGATTAGTCATAATAATTTGACATTTTTTATCTCAATATGTTGGTTGAGATCATATTTCATTCTCTCATGTTTCAAGTTTGAATCTTATGAAACATATAGTTATATGAATTTATTATAAAAAGTGACTCAAATATTTAAAAAGTAATAATAATTTACGCCTTTAAAAATAAAAATTATTGTGCGAGTCCTTATGAGTATATGCAAAGCTAAGATTAATCCGGACTTAGCCAATCATTTTGCTTGAACAAGATTTTAATTTTTTTTAATTATATTATGTTTCTCTTAAACAATTTTGATTGCCATAATCTTCTAAATAATTAAATTTATTTTAAATCTAATATTACTGATATGACACTTAAAATACTATGACGAATCTGATGTTAAAAGCAGTGACCAAGTTGAAACTGAGATCAAGCTCTTAAAATAAACTTTGGGATATCACTTAAACCTAAACTTTCAAATATAAGATAGTCAAAGTGTCTCGAATGGCCTAACAAGCCAAAGATCTTATAATTGACTTCATTTGAGCTTTCAAATGCTCAAAATACATCATATGATCAGGAATCATCATTTAACCGTCAGGAGAGGGAGTGGTTGATTTTGCATTTATGAGACGCCACTCCTCCAATAAATATTCCTCATATGAGAGGTAAGCAAGAGAGAGAGAGAGCTCAAAGATCCTCCAAACAATCGTGTTTCCACTGATTGCCAACATGCCGCCATATGTATCAGATTTCGATTAACTTCAGCCAACTAGGCAACTTTGTCGTCAACTTTGCCGACAATGTACAACTTTTGCCAACTATTAACGTCGTAACTTTATTGCCAACTTGTCGTCAACTTTGTTATACAAGAATCGTATTCCTTCCTCAGACACGATTCTGAATCCGAGATCTGATTTGTACTTTAGATATATAAGTTTTTTTAGCATGGTTTCCTCTTTCGGTTTCATAAAAATTTGGAGTTTTATTATTCACACTTTTATCGCGTGTCTTGGATTTCACAACGAATTTAAAACTTTCACTCTACTAAAACTGATTTTCTAGCACGCAACAATTACATATGAAGAATCTATATTTATTTATCATAAAATAAGTTTAGTAATTTTGAAATGCAATCAGATTATTCTGAAAATTTTTCTGAGAATTTTTTTAATCCATTTTCTATTATTTATACAATGTCAAAATTAGTTATTTGGGTTTCCCACCACTTTATTTTCTTTTATTATCTTTCATTAATTTACATCTTTGAAAAATATTAGGTACTGATGGGATGATTATAAGAAGATCACATTTAAAATACTTCGATTTGCTTAGGCTTTAGCGTGTGACGGTGTGATGGACGTTGAGGCCATGTGATTGGCCATTAAGATAATAATGCACATACGGTGAATTAGTCTAAACCCAAATATTTATTATTATTAAAAAAAACACTTTTGTATTTTACTGAGATAAAGTCAGATCTATCCTTTAGTACATTAATTAATTCTGATAATTTAATCTTCATCTATTTAATTAATTTTTTATTTGAAAATGTTATCTTATATTTAAATAAATAGATGAAATTAATCTATTACTTTGTTGTAATAATTATTTTTCGTTGACTTATTTATAATTAAATCAATACTTTATATTGTTTAAATTAAGTCTTCTATATAAATATTTATAATTTATTTATATTCAATACTTTTAATAGTTTTATAGTATGTGTAGTTGAGAAAAAAATACAAGGGATATAGCAAACATTCATAATAAATATAATATAATATTTATAACATAATAGAATCAAGATTGATACATCCCGAAAATTAATTGATCGCGAATCTCAAGGCATTTTCTAAATGCTTGATCTAATCAGAGAAACTTACAATCAATGATACCGATGGCATCTAACATAAGAACATCAAGATACCGATCCAAATAATCGACTATCAAGCTATAGCATGAAATGGATCCGATCCGCCAAATGGTCACCAAAATCGACATATTTATCGATCGAGCTCGTCAAGACTCTAACGAATCCAAGATCACCCAATTCGACATCAAAGGCACGGATCATCAAAATACACGTCGATTTGGGGATCATGGGGGAGTGGTTGGAGTTTTCCACGAATTACTCGCTCCCAATATAAATGAGCTTCATTCTCACCTGGGAGGGCCAAAATCTAATTTGAAGAGGAGAGCTGAGAGAACCACCGCCTGACGACGATCTATCACCACCGCCACCACCAAGAGTGCCGAAGATGAGGTCGCCTAGGAGATCGCCTGGAGGACTAGAAAGACGCGCTCCTTTCTCAAGATCAAGAGGTTGCTCGGAAGATCGCCTCGCTGGAAACTTCTCCTTTGGAGTCGATTAGATTTTTTTTCTACACTCTAATATTGTTTGTCTCAGAACACCTTCTTCAACCAAGCAGAATAGAAAACACATAGTGAAAGTTCTGAAAGACGGGTTTTTTCCTTAACGCTCCATATAACTGTTCATATCCCCTGCTGTGTTTGGATAATTTTAAGAAGATCTGCATCTATAATAAAATTCAAGACGCAACAAAAGATAATACATTATCCATAATAAAATAAATATAAATTGAGAAGTTGAAAAAAAAATAGTATTTGTAAAATAAGATAAGATTAAGTGTATTTTTTAGATGGTATTTTTATTTAAATATATGACATTATTATTAAAAGAAGTTAAATTTATAGTTACATTGAAAATAAATTTCTTAAAAGATAATAATACTATTATAAAATAGTATAATTTACATATAAGAAAGCGAATGCCCTACCTATTAAAGATATTAAAAAAAAGCATTCTTATCAATTAAAGTATAATAGTGAGTTGGTCTAGTGGAGATGACAAATTTGTTATATAAGATAAATTTTTAGATTGATCTTCAATAACACATTTGTTAAATATTAATCATTAATATATTTTCCTATTTTTTAATTATATGATATATAAAATAAGATTTTTCTTCATATACCCTCACTAAAAAAAATATTAGACTCTGCCATTACACTCAGCATTTTTTAAAAAAATATCTAATAAAATAGTGATTTCTCTTAATCAAGTTTATTTTTCATTCAAATTTGTCCACCTAAATTGTTTAATGGCAAACCTATCGGCCAGCCCTTTCAACTAACTTACTTCAAGACCGCAGAAAAAGAAATTCGACAATATTAAATAGGTTCTGTCACCGAGCACGCTACGTTCTTACGTCAACGCTGCTTCTTGTACTGTTAACGGAAGACAATTCATTTCATTTAGACAATCATTAGCATTATCTTATTTTTAGTCAACTTAAAATATAAATGAAAGTCACAAATGTTCACAAAATATCCCCATAATTGAGGAGAGAAAATTCTCCATCTATATGGTGGAAAAAAATAATAGAATTGTTGACTTTTTTTTATTGATTTCATTCCGAATTATTTAGTATTATAACTAAGATGATTAAAAAAAATTATTATTTGTATAATTGGAAAATAGTTTTAATATTTAAATTTTAATAAGATAATATTATATAATACTCAATCAATACATAATTATTATATATTATAAATGAATTATTATATATTACTGTATATATTAATATTATGTATTATCATATAATTAATATTATATCATTATATAATAATATATAATTTTCATAATCAATATATAATAATTATATATTAATCGAATGACACATAATATTATGTTATTATAATCTAGATATAGCTTCACATTCATGCTCCTATGTAATAATATTTTTAAAAAAGTTTTATATTAATTTTCATGGCGTAATTATTGGTCGAGAAATATTACCTTAGATAGTTGAATTTTAAACCCGACGAGATCTCTTGTCATCAATGAGCTCAGCGATTGAGAATTTCCACTTTTATTTTATTTTTTAAAATTTTTAATATCAATTATGCGAGTTCGCTGTGAATGTAGTTAGGAATCCAAACTGTACCGCCTGTGTACTTCTCATGACGTCTTTTTATTATGATCTTTTATAAAAAAATATGATAGGTTCAAATTATGTATTAAATATTTTTTCACTTAAAATATATATATATATATATATATATATAAATATAATTTTTAATACATTAAATATGAAGATATTTATATGAAATATGAAGATAAATAATTTTCTTGAAAATCTATAACTCATTACAGCTGCAATAGTTATATTTGATTATCTGGAAAAAAATATAGTATAAAAAATATAGTGTATTTTAATTATTTTAAGATTATTTAGTTAAAAATTTTATAAATAAATAATTTTTTTTTTATAAAATAAATATAATGTAAATTATTCTTGAGTTTTGAGCAGTGGGTGGTGGCGGCGGAGGGTGACGGCGGAGGATGACGGCTACAACGGGCGGCCGGCCGGCCCATAACATTTTACACTAGCCGATATATTTAGAATTTGCTCAAATCAGATGAATTTTAAATGCACCAAAATTAATCTTTATAATATATTTAAAATACATTACATTATATTATAAATTTTACTTTACACCATATCAAATATAAAAAAAATTTAAAATTATTATATTTACTTTAGATCACGAGATCTTTCGTAAAAAATTATCTCCGGGATATGATGGGGTTATCGTGGAAAACGTTAAGGAAAGGCTGCCGTCTATAGAACTTTCATTTATGTGTTTAAAGATCTGGTCGCTTACCGTTAGTTAGGTGTTTCTGAGAAAGCAATATTAGAGTGTAGAAAAACAATATCGGTCAACTCCAAGGAGAAGTTTCGAGCGGATCTTCAGGAGCCACCTCTTGATCTTGAGGAGAAAGGGCGGAGTCTTTCTAGTCCTGCAGAGTGAGCTCTCTCACGTCTTGAGCTACTTGGTGGTGGCGGTGGTCTTAGATCGTGTCGAGGTCGGAGATTCTCGAGCTCTACGGTCTTCAAATCAGATTAGGTCCCCTCAGGTGAGAATGAAGCTGTTATAGATTTTTTGGGAGTGGCGGCCTTGTAAATTGTGGAAAACTCCCCTCCTCGACGGCTAGTCACGATCCCCGATCGGACGGTGTATTTTGATGATGTGCCTTAATGATGATGCCGGGTGGGTGATCTTGGATTCGTTGGATTCGTCTTGGCTCGATCGGCCTATAAATATGTCGGTTTTGGTGACCATTTGGAGGATCGGATCCATTTTCATGCCCGATAGCGATCGAGTCGATTCGAGCTCGGATCGATCTTGATATTCTTATGTTATTCATCGAGGCGTGATTCTTGTAGGCTAAAATCGGTGATTAGATCGAGCATTTCTAAAATGCCTTGAGATTCGTCTTGATCGATTAATTTTCGAAGATGTATCGATTTTTTTTTTTTGGGTCATTATCTCTCAAAAATATATATATCTTGAAAATAAGTATTGATGAAATTTGAGGGTCCATCAATGCGCATTTTGAAGAACAAATCTTCATCTGATATTATAACTTCGGGGAGCGAGGGCCCAAATGCGTGTAAAATATCGCAGTGCGAATTTGAGATTCTGGATCCATCCGGTGCAACAGAGCTTCCTTGGAGCATGGCTAACCCACATGAGCAATAAGCGGCATGGCTCACACTGAACGGCGGTGTGGCGAGCGGCGTGAATTCCTGTAGCGGAATGGCGGTGGTCGGTGGCGTGAATCTATGAATGATCATGAAGTGTGAGCCGGGCAGTTCAAACCCGTGGCGGCCGGTTCTGCATGGCAGTTCGGCCCTGGTGGTGATTCCTGGCCGTAGTTTGAGAACTGGCAGTCTGACCGTGGATGCGATTCGCCATGAAGCCTTGTATATGGCCATGGCCGCGCCATGAGCGGCTCAGCTTTTGGTTTGGCGGTTTAGGCGTTTCGCTTTTGCCCCTAGAAGGGGTCTATAAAAACCCCCCTAGGGCTAAGGGAGAAGGCACACTTTTCTCATCTCCCCTTCTCCTCTTAGAGTGCATAGCCCTCCCCCTGGTGGGAGTTTGGGCACTCTTTTTGGATCCACCTCTCCTCCTCTTAGAGTGCATAGCCCTCCCCCTGGTGGGAGTTTGGGCACTCTATTTGGATCCACCTTCCTCTTAGAGTGCATAGCCCTCCCCCTGGTGGGAGTTTGGGCACTCTTTTGGATCCACTTTACTCCTCATCTCCACAGTGCATAGCCCTCCCACGGTGAGTTTGGGCACTCTTCTTGGATCAACCTTTACCTCCTCATCCCCAGCCAGTGCATAGCCCCTCCACGGTGGGAGTTTGTAGATGGGTGAGAATCTTTGAAAGAGACACGTCAGCCATAGCGGAGGCGGCTGACAGAACCTCCCCAAAATGGGAGGCTGAAGGTTCGTGGGAGGTCGATCACGGAGACATATTGATCGTGCTTGGAAAAATATTATTTTAGAATGATTTGGATTCTTAAGTGTCAGAAGAAGTGCGATAGAGCCCAATCTCGCGGTATTTCACCATTCTGAGATGAGTTTGAGCGGGATTGCGGTTTCCTCATCCCGAGATGATCGCCATTTTATTGACATCGCGGGTTTGCATTTCCCAGGATTTTGAGCGAGCAATGGCGATCGTGATGGGACTTATAGTCTTTTAGGCGTGACGCGACTACCTATCTCGCGGATGTGCAAGTTTACTGCGATGCATGGGTATCACTGAGAATTTCTCAGGATTCTCCCAAGTTGGGCAAGCGATTCTTTTTTGTGAAGAATGGCGGGTCTTGAAATGGGGAAAGTTGAGATTTACCCATTCCCCTGGTTGGTGATGAAGATATCTGCGGTGAAATTCCGAATATTGAAGATCTTGATTTGAGATTGATATATCGACAATTTGTGCGGGAGAATCTTTGTTGAGGGCTTTATTCATCCGGCGGTCTTATGCAATTCGTTGAAAGCCAACAAAGAGGTTTCAGTAGATCTGGCGTCCTCAGCTCCTTCCGTGAAGGACCGTCTCCGATAGAAGAGGAAAAGGCGAAGAGGTGATGGTGATATCGAATGCGAAAGAATGGCCTGAGTAGTCCCAAGGATCTTCATTCACGAGGGCGTGTTGAATCATTCTGCGTAGGTCGCATCCAAGAAGCGGTAACAATCCCTTTCGTTCATCATCTTTTATTTCCCATTTCACGGTGCTCGTAATTTTTATTTGAATCTTGAAGAACTTGACTTCAAAATGAACATTGTGAATATTTGGAATTGAGTTAGTGAAGGTCAAGTTTCTCCATGGTGAATATAAGAAGCGGTATGTGGAGAAAGTAAAAGAGATGTCGTGTTGGAGAATCAACTTGATGAGTCTGCGGGGCCGAGTTAGCGACTCAGCGACTTCTCTTTCTTTTGTCGAAGTTGGCGGACTGGGATGAATTAGTGGAGGCTAGAATAGAGGTTGGTTGCTCATGAGATCGAAGATCTTTTAGAAGGTTTAGTCTTGAGGCAAGAGCAGAGTTCGCTTCCTTTCAGAGAAAGAGGCACTTATCTCTAGTAAGCGGGAGCGGATCGCGTAGTGGAGGACTTCAAGAACTTCGCGACCTTGAGAGTATCATGGATCAGCGTTGAGGCGAGACGTGTATGATGTAGAGGTGAAGGCTTTGGAGCGGCGGTGTGTTGATGAAGGCTTCATCGAGGTTTCTTGAAGGGGACACGCTTGGCATATCATAGCAGGCTGGTGTTGAGGTCCTTTCTCTCCTAGCTTCCCAGCCCTTCTGACGAGGATGACTGGATAGTTCTTCATCATCTCGAGACCATCAAGGCTGTGGTAGTTTATGTTTGTTGTTATTGTATATTATTTACGTTGATTGTACTTTAGAAGTATTAATAACAATCCACAAAAAATTATTTGTGAATATTTAGGTTGTGTGTAGCGTGTTTCGATGATAAAGATTCACGTAGAAGAGATCATCGGGGAATCCCAGGGTAATTGATCTATTCTAAGATCATTACAGGCGTTACTTGACAAACTTGCACATAATATATTTATAGAGGTTCTCTGAACCTCTCGATCTATCTAGGTTGTGTATGGGCGTTTTCGATGATGTTAACTGTTATGGAAAGTTGTAGGCGTCCAGAGGATTTGCTTATCCAGGTTGTTTATCGGCGTTACTTGATGTTGTTATGGAGAAAGTTGTCGATAGAGGTGCCAACTTATCAAGGTTGTTTATCGAGGCGTACGTGTATAGGAAGATCTCTGAATCCGAGATTTTTGACTATCGAGGTTGTTTGTCGTGTTAGATGGCAAGTATGGAAGAGGTAGTCCACTAAGGACCTCTATCTGGTTGTGTATGGGCGTTTATGATGTTGTTATGGAGAAAGTTGTAGAAGATATAGAGGGTGCCAACTTATCAAGGTTGTTTATCGAGCGTTACTGGCGATGTTAATAGGAAGATCTCAATTAAATCAGGATTTTTGACCTATGGGTTGTGTATGGGCGTTTCGATGATGTTAACTTTGTTATGGAAAAGTTGTAGGCGTCATAGAGGATTTACTTATCAGGTTGTTTATCGAGGCGTTACTTGACGATGTTATAGGAAGATCAGATCGAATTCAGGATCGATCTTACCAGATGAATACAACAATAGTTTATTGAGAGTCGGGTATTTTTAAAATGCAAACATAAGCAAGAAAAGTCACGATGAGAACTTTAACATAGATGAAACATAAATCCAAACACCTTGATGCAAGGTTGGACAATAAGTACGACAAGCAGTATCGATAAATGTTTAATTCGATCAACAATTGCAATACAAACATACGATGATAATGTTTTTTTAGCATTCCTAGAATAAAAAGGCGATCGTCCGGTACCCAGGTTTGTAGCATTCAGTGCGTGGGAGAGTCTTCCCATCCTTAAGCTAGCGTGCGGCTTGATTTTAGACACCACCACGCCGGGCCTTGCGGTGAGAGTTTGGTTGTGGGCCTTTTCTGTTAGTCGAGACTTACGAGTCCCCAGAGATATTATGGCTTTACCGGTTGAAACCTCGAGCAATCCTTTTCGATAGGAAGCCATGTGATATGCGGGTCTCTTAGGAGATCGGATGGAATGCTTTCATTCTTGTCGGCATCAAAGTTATGGGTTCAGGGATATTGGAATAACCCTTCAAAACAATTGTTTTCTCGGTAGTCCCTTGATGTAGTGCGGTAAGCCAAAGAACATTGGATAGTTCTTGGCCCATTTTTGTTTAGCCCTTTTAGTATTTGGTGACTTGATGCCATTTGCACGTGGATGGGATATATGTGGATTAGCGGATATCGACTCTGGCGAGAAAAGATGTGAATGTCTTTCACTGAGCTGCGTCCATTATCGGTGATGATTTTTTTGGAATGCACAAATAATATTTTTCAGACAAATTGCTTGGCATTTGTTTGGTGATTTTTTGGGTTCGCTTCCCGAAGTAATCAGCAGATGAATTTTGTTGCCTTGGCAATGGGAAAGGGTCCCATTATATCGATCCCCATTGAGCAAAGGGCACGGGCTCGGATTGTGGTGAGTTCTGAGATGGTGTATGAGTGAGATTGGAATGGCGACACTTGTTACACTTCTTTACAAACTCAATCGTCCTTCTTCATTGTAGGCCGGTAAAACCTTGCCTCATGATTTTGAGGCGAGGGCTTTCCTCCCAAATGTTCACCACAAATTCACGAATGAACCTCGCATTGCATAGTTAGCCTCAGAAGGTGGTAGACACTTTAAGTAGGGCCTAAGAAGGACCGCTTGTAGTTAGATCACCGATTATGGTGAAGATGCTCTACGTGGAGGCGGATAGCATCGGTGGGGTCTATTGGCAAGGCCCGCTTTGAAAAGGACATGGTCGGGTCAATCCATGAAGATTCTTTTGGGTCCTCGAGATTGTATCACCCGGGCCTTGAATCTTTGAAAGTGGATGTCCTATGTATTTTCTCTTGAAAAGATCTCTGTCGTTGTTGTGGCTAACTTGGAGAGGGCATCGCTGCGTGTTTGCACTTAGAATATAGTTATCGATGGGTCTCGATTCGGCAGAAGTGACTTTGCCAAAAAACTGATGCGGCAGCTGGGATGGCGTGCTCGAGTCTCCTTCAACTGTGAGGCCACAAGCGTGAGTCGTGTAGATGGCTAAGTTACGGACCTCACGGTCAATGGCGAGAGTCACCTTCTGAGGGCCTCGTACTGGCGACATTATTGGTGGCGGGAACTTTAGTGAAGCCGTACTAAAGTTATTTTACTTGGGGAGATAAGCAAAATTCTGCTCCAGGAAGTACGAAGCTCCATCAACATATAATGTCCATTGATTTGTCATGGGTGATGAATGATCGGTGGTGATGGGATGGTACATTCTACGAAGTCGTGAGCACTTGTGACTTTATATCGGGGCGTGGAAGAAAATGGATGTCAAACTCTCAAGCTCGACCACTTCATCAACCTTCCGGATACATCGGGCTTTTGCGAATAGTTCTTAATGGAAGATGAGTGTAGGCGTTGATGGTGTGGGCACGAAAATGCGATTAATTTTGTAAACAGAATATATGTCTTATCTGGTAGTGGATAGTCCTTGATTGTCGAGAAAGGATTTTCTTGACATAGTAAATGGGTGGTTGGAATGAATTCTCCTCAGCGTATCGAGACTTACGGCATGAGAAGAAAGCACAAGATAGATGTCTTCTCTCCTTGGATAGGCTTTGATAATAGGGGAAGCTAAATAGACTGAAGTTATGCGGTTTGACATTCATCCTTTGGAATCCATTTCCTCGTGCACCCGATTTTGAAGAATGGTAGATACTTATCTCTGGCGGGCCAAGAATCGTGATAAAGCGCAATCCTTCCGGTCAAGCGTTGGACTTCCTTGATCGTTCTTGGAGGTGACATGTCCTTGAGTGCTTTTATCTTCTCGGGGTTGGCCTCCCATCCGGTGACCATGAAGCTAGGAATTTCGGAGGAAACTCAAAATGCACTTGCTTGGGTTGAGCCGCATCTTGTAGTGTCGAAGAATGTCAAAGCAACATTGCGGTCGAAATATCTTTGTGATATTTCCAAGCTCTTCACCGACATATCATCAACATACACCTCCATATTGTGCCTATAAGATCCTTGAAGATCTTATTCATAAAGCGTTGATATGTTGCTCCGCATTTTTTAGTCGAATGGCATGACACGATAGCGGTATAGTCCACTTATCGTTTGGAAGGATGTTGCTTCCTCATCTGTTTTGTTCATCGATTTGATTGTAGCGAATAGGCATCCATGAAGCTTCGACATCGATGTCACGATGCATCAACTAGTTGGTCGAGGAAGGGAAGCTATCTTTTGGGCATGCGATTAAGGTCGGTGTAGTCGATGCACATTCTCCGAGAAGCGTTGGCCTTCTTGACTAACACTACGTTAGCCAACCGGTGGGGTAGTAGACTTCTCGAATGAACTTGACTTCCGAAGTTTGGTGATTTCTTGACCATGACGCGGTCGTTGAAGCGTATCAGGCTTGTCTTCAAAAGTCATTTAGTCGTAGGCGGCAGCGATCACGCCTTCACCTTTGCGATGGATCGACTTACGAGATAGGAAGACAAATTACATCTTCAAGCTGGAGAAGCCCTTTCAGGCATCCTCATCATCGTAGTTGAGTTCTCGATGTTGAGGGTTCTTGGCGTAAATGGGCTTGCTTGATATAGCGCTTATCGTTGATTCCACTTACCATGTGGTGTGGGAATTTCATCTTGAGGTGAGGCACGGATGTATGCGAGAATATATATGGAGGTCTCCCAAATATTGCATTGTATGCAGACTCGGACTTGACTACAATAAATGTATCAAGTGGGTTGCGTGTCGGGAATTCTCCAAGAGTTCGAAGGATTGTCCCTTCCACTATCGATTATCAAATCCATGATTGGACCGGCGGTTGAAGCTTCTCTCTTTCTATACCCATCTTAAGGAAAGTGGAGTAAAAGAACATCAAGAACTCCCATTGTCGATCAATATCCTTTTAATATTGAAGCATGGATCACCGACCCACTTGCGATGACAGAGGATCTTGATGTGGGATCTGAAGCCCTAGATCTAAATCATCAAAGGTGATAGAATGGTCAACGAGACTTCTTTTGACTCACGGCTCTTGAAGGCGGCAATGAATATTTGGCTGAACAGCGGCCCTCTGAATTGTTCTATCTCTCCGCCAGCTTGGCGGTTCCTGTTTGGTTGCCCCGGCATTTCTTTGGGCGGGTTGGTTTGTATAAAGCGGCCTAGATACCCACGTATTAGTCTTTCAATCTCCTCCCTTTGGTGGCACTCTTGATGGTGTGCCCTATGCGGTGAAAGTGGCGAAATTTCTCTTGATTTCCAATTCAGGGCTTTAAAGGTGCGGCCACTTGGCCATCCTCTTCTGAATAGCCCGATAGGATGTTGGCGCGTGTTGAGAGCCGTATATTTCCTCTGAGTCATCAGGTGTGAGGAGGTTTTGGGGAGGTTCTTTGCCTCTCTTCTTTTACGAGATGTTTGAACATCATCTTTGGGAACCTTGCTTGGTTTCAAGCATTCTTGATGAGCAACATAAACCGTCGTGGAGATTTGTGCCTCTATTAGGTGGAGGAGCGACATAGGAATGGGTCCGCATTAATGATGAATAGAAGTATCTGGGAGTCCTCAGAAGCACGCCCTCAAAAGTTCGGATACTCAGCCAGACTTGAGGAGAACCTGGAAGTATTCTTTGAGGACTCTCCATCGTTGTGGATTCAGGAGAGATGTGATGAATCCACGATGATTCTCTTGTTTGAGGCACTACAAAATGCAGCTCTCCAAATGATCGGACGGACCCTTGGCGGCGAACAAATTGAGCACTGAGAGTCGGGAATACGACCAGAGAGTCATTTACTGGAATGTGCATGATCGTTCGAAAGTGATATGCTCTGGATCGGTTGTGCCATCGTGGTCCATCTTTGGGAAGCTTGAATCTCGTCGGAATCGGTGTGCGAGATGATCTCTCGGCGGGGCGAGTTTTGGAAGAAGCGGCGGAGAATGGATCATTGAATTGTTTGGAACTCTTCACGCATCGTCGTAGTTCATCGTATAAGGTGGCGTGGAGTTTCCGGTGAGTGCATTCGTGTGGGGTGAATAGGCGGCGGTATCGAAGTTGACATCGGATGTGGTGCGAGGGTTCTCTACTTGATCCGGCATTCCGGGTAATCATTCTCGGAAGAAAATCGGATTATCTTTGAGGGGTGCGGGAACCGCGGCTCTTCAGGCGTGTTGGAGCGTTTTGCGGTCCTCTGAGTCGAAGAATTTCGTTACGAATCCTCCATCCTTTGAGCGATCTTCAGAGGAGGGACGGACCCTCACACGAGACAGTACGTTATGTAGAAGTGTTGGAGACTTGGCGTCCTTGATCCCGAGAATGAGGGCGTTGGGCGCAAACCAGTTACCAACCATAGTGGAGATATAGCAATGGGAGCTGTTAGAGGCAAGCGTGCGTCTTGAAGTTTATTAGGTAGATCGAGATCTTACGCCAAAATTATCAACACCTGGCGGGGATATGAACCACGAGGGTTATCATTGGAAAACCCGTTAAGGGAAAAACCACGGGGCCTTGCCCGATCTATAGAACTTTCATGTGTTTAAAGATCTGGTCCTTGCTTCTGGTTGGAGAGAAGGTGTTCTGAGATATTGAGTGTAAAGCAATATCGGTCAACTCCAACCAAGGAGAAGTTTCCCAAAAGCGAGCGATCTTACGGGAGCTCTTGATCTTGAGGAGAAAGGAAGCGTGGGTCTTTTCTAGTCCTGAGGCGATCTCCCAGAGGAGCTCGATCTTGCACTCTTGGTGGTGGCGGTGGTGATAGATGCGTTCGAGGTCTGGAGGTTCTCGAGCTCTGTGTCAATCGGTCCTCTAAGGTGAGAATGAAGCTCTATTTATAGATTTTTGGGAGTGGCAGGCCTTGTAAATTCATGGAAAACTCCAACCACTCATCGGACGGTCACGATCCCTCGATCGGACGGTGTATTTTGATGATGGGTGCCTTAATGATGTGAATTGGGTGATCTTGGATTCGTTATTGGATTCTTGGCGAGGCCATCGACTATAAATATGTCGATTTTGGTGACCATTTGGCGGATCGGGGATCCATTTTCATGCTCGATAGCGATCAGTCGATTGAGCTTCGGATCGGTATGCTTGATATTCTTATGTTCGTCTCATCGAGGCGGTCGGTTATTGTAACTTGCGAAATCGGTGATTAGATCGAAGCATTTACGAAAATGCTTGAGATTCGTCTTGATGATTAATTTTTCGAGATGTATCAACTTTATATTCAAAATTTAGGCAACTTAACATTTCTTTTTCCGCGATCTACTGTAGAAGAAAGAAAAGAAAAAAAACCTGCAATTAATAGTTATTCGATTATTTTTTTTAAAATAAATATCCTGCAAACTACGAATTATCGCATCACGTGCAGAAGTGCTGTTTTATAATTGTGTCGGCAGGTGAATCTCTATGTATCAACTCCTCATTTCTACCTATTGATGGTTAGGAAATATTCGGGAATAAAATTTAATTTCTAGAATTAAATTAAAATTCGATTAATATTTAAACGTTGAAGATTTATACTGTCATCATTGATATCAAAAGCTTTGTTTACATTTCATTATTACGTTATGAACTTTTGTTACTAACGAAACAAAATATTTAGCTCGATATATAAATGGTAGAGAAGATTTTGTTGATCGTGTTTATCGATTTGGCTCGAAATAAAAAATTATATTATATTATATTATTTATTATTATTATTAATTATTATTATTATTATTATTATTGTATTACTATTATTATTATTATTATTATTATTATTATTATTGTATTTTTATTACTATTATTATTATTTACTATTTATTTATTATTATTATTTTTTTACTATTATTATTTTATTTATTATTATTATTATTATTATTATTATTATTATTATTATTATTATTATTATTATTATTATTATTATTATTATCACGAACACATTTACATTTTCATAAATGATTACATGGTTAAAATTTTTGTTATCTGAAGATTGGCGATTAATTATCTGTCAAAAAAAGCTTATTGTTTGATCATTATTGTTATCGTTTAGTTAATGAAAATCGTTTATTTCGATATATAAGCGAAACAGCAACAAAATAAATTTCAGTAAAAGCACAAGAGTTTGTTCTCTCTCGTTTACTTTTCTGATCAAAAAAAACTTTCTTATTAATTATATCGGACAGTTGTTGACTAATAAATTATAGGATGATATATATATATATATATATATATTATATAATTTTATATATATATATCTAATATCAAAATTTTAATTTTTTTTTATATATAAAAGACCTCAATTTTTAATATTATATCAAAATATTATCATTATTTAATTTTTCAAAATGCAATGAATCTTTAAGCATAATAAAATATTAGATAAATAAATATCTAATAATTTTATTTTATATATGTAAACTTATAAGGATAATATGTATGTAAATCTTTCTAAATTATATAAACATTAAAATTGTTAACAATTGAATAACTGAATTTATAAATTCTCTTTGGTTATAATAGCAAATTGGATGTGAAGTTGTTATCTATTTCAATCATTCAAATTTTGAATGGTTAAGTATACCTTTTTAAAAAATTACGATGATTTAAAATAAAATAATATTTTAATAATCCAAATATAAATTGCATATTTAAAATTAGATGCTTTTATCTAAATTATCATGATAATTGATACATCTCGAAAATTAGTCAATCGAATCGAGGCATTTTAAATCTTTGATCTAATCACATTTTAGCAAACTTCTGATCAAGCTCTCGATGAGGCAACATATAACATCAGCATTCGATCAGAGCCGAATCGACTCGGATCGTATCGAGAACATGAAAATGGATCACGATCCAAATGATCACAAAATAGACATATGTATAGTCGGTCGGCGGCTCGTCAAGGCAATCCGAATCCAAGATCACCCAATTGACATCATTGGCGCATCATCAAAATACACTCGATCGGGGATCGCTGCCGTCAGATGGGAGTGGTTTGGATTTTCCATGTATTTACAAGGCGCCACTCTTCCAAATCTATAAATAGCCCCATACTCCATATGAAAAGGACTTTGGAGACCAGTGAAGAAGGAGGGCTCAAGCGAAGGAGGAAGTTCGGCTCGAAGATCCCAGAGAGATGCACCAGCCCGACGGTCGTCAACCATCCGCGGATCGCCATCCGACCCTCGCTCGCGTCAATCACTGTCGTTCTTGCATTTGCGTTGTTCATATTTACGCCAGAAATTGTTCCCGCTTTCACGTTCCTGGCGGTCATCACTGCCCGCCAGCATTATTACAACGTTGTTACATATTGTTCCTTTCTTGTATACCATCTTGTAATCCCTTTATCCGAAGATTACGGCCGGGCATATACATAGTGGAACATTTTTTTTGGGCGGGCCGTGGTTTCCTCTTTTGAGGTTTTCCACGTTAAAATTTTGGAGTTCTCTTGCTCATTTTTAAATACATTGTGTCTTTGGACTAATCAACAAAGCTAAACGTACACTTTCACTCTGTGGTCTTCCGACGCATGCAGTTTGGTGCGGGAAGACTCCTGATCATACTTTTTTGAACACTACTGACCAATAGGCGCAATCTTGGGAGCCTCGCTCTAACTCCATCTCAAACCAATCCTTGAGATCAGGGCGTCAAGCTTCGCCCACTTCCCTAATGGGCATGACCCATTGGCGAAGACGCAGAATCTCTTTAGAAGAGCGTGTATGAATGGAAGAGTCTCAAATGAGATGATCCGACTTTTACGAACACAACAACCTCCATCACGGCAAATGCACCGCCCCAAGATCGATTATTACTGCGGAGGACAATATATCTCTCTTAGGCAAGTTCCACCTCCAAACCGTGATCTTTGAACTTCTTGACGCGGTTCCACCATCCATCGGCGCCGACCACACCAATCCGCTTATTGCGGTAGCTTGCGCATTCTCTCCACGTTGACTGCGCCATGTTATACATGCAATTTAGCTTGTGCAGAAGAACTCCATCAAAGGCGGAATCATATCTTCTCTCAGTTATCGAGTCTTCCCCTTTGGTGAAGCTTTGACATCCCATCCCGTGGGGTTTCCTTCAAACATTGACCCTTATGATGGAGTTCTTGACCTTACGAACACATCGACCATTCAGGACCATCATGCATATCAGGCGCTCGACATCTTTGCGTCTTTCCTATTACTCTCAAGGGACAAGCCGCGCTTCTACTCTCTTCCAAATCTATCCATACCTTTGATGAACTGCCAAAATCTTGTGGAGCAGTTCAACAGAAGGATCATCAAAGACTCCTCCCATCTCAGGCATTCAAAATGAAGGTGAATCACTTAAGGAATACTTCCAAAGGTTTTCCTTAGAAGCTTCGTAAATCAGGGGTAGACCACGAATTATTAAGAGGAGTTTTCTTGGAGGGCTCAGGGGCCTTTTACTCATCTAATGCGAGACACGGTCCGTTCATATGCCGACTTAGTTCATCGTGTGGAAGCACAAATCTCTGCTGATGAAGCTATTACTGCCCATCGCAAATAATTTGAGCAATCCACAGGAAAACGTAAGAGTGCTCTAGGAAACAGTCAACACTTCAAAAGAAACAACAAGGCGGTGATCTCCTCCGACCCACATATGCGAAGTGAACCACGACGAAAAGAATTACACCCGAACACATCTGTTAACCTCTAATGGCCATTCGAGATGAAGAAAAAAGAGTGGCGCATCCACGAAACTAAATTCGAAATCGAGCAATATTGTCACTTCCATGAAGTGGACATCTCTTGGCATGCAAACAACTCAAAGAAGAAATTGAGGCTCATTCAAGGATATCTACGTCGATTTGTGAAGAACCAATCGACACAAACAAACATGCCTTCAAGGGGCAACAGGGTCATCACAAACAACAAAACAATCATCAAAGTTGGAGATTGAAACAATTGCGGGAGGACCAATACTATCTAATCAAGTTCGTTCTTTATCTGAGCCGTAAAGAGTCTGCGTCGTTCCATCACTTTTCTTTCGGACTTAGAAGGAGTACATGTTCCTCATCAAGATCCACTTGTCATCGGTCGGGGATCGGTGACCCATGCTATAATGTTAAAGGATTTTTGGTTGATAGTGGGAGTTACGTGATGTCTATTTTACTCCGTTTAGCATGGGCCTCGTTAGGAAAAGCTCCAACCCTGCGGGGACCATTTATGGGTTTGACAACCGCCCGTGCAGTAGAAGGGACGATCACTCTGTTGTTCTCGGAGAATTCCCTCAAATGACTCATTCAATCCAATTTATGGTGGTCAAGTCGATTCGACGCTATATTTGGAAGGCCCCTCATCAATCTTTGGTGCAATCACTTCAATATCTCATCTTAAGATGAAATTTCCAACCCTGTTGGGTTGAGTAGTCTGTGGAAATCAGCGGTGGCAATCATCTTACCTCGGACAAGCTCAATACTTCCGTGACCTTTAGCATTGAAGATTTTAATTTTCGGGATGAAGGAGCACCCCACAAAGTATCACCTGTAGAAGACTTACTCTCCATTACATTATCGGATGACCAACCACTACGAGCAGTGCAAGTAGGATCCCTGCTTTCAAAGGAACAAAGAGAAAACTACGTAGAGTTTCTGCGTAGAAATCAAGACATCTTCGCATGGAGTCGTGCGGTTGACCCGATGTGATGCACTCAAGATTAATCCAACATCAAACCGATCATCCGGAAGAAGCGAGCTTTGCACCCGATCGCCTCAGCTATAGAGCATGAAGTTAACAAGCTCCTTCAAGCGGGATTCATACGAGAAGTATATATTATATGGCTAGCAAATGTTGTCATGGTTAAGAAAACAAATGGAACATGGAGGATGTGTATTGACTACACTAACCTTAACAAGGCTTGTCCAAGATAGCTTCCCCCTTCCCCGAATTGACCAATTGGTGACCGTCGGCCATCAAATGCTCGGTTCACGGATACTCGGTTATAACCAAATAAGAATGGACCTATGGATGAAGAAGCCCTGACATTTCAAACATATCAAGGTTTATCTTGCTACCAAGTTATGCCATTGGGTTAAAATCGGTGCTACCTATCAGCTTATGAATATGGTTTTCAAAGGCTATTGGGCAACACGATGGAAGTATCGTGGGCGACATGTTGGTGAAAAGCGGAAGAATCACAACATATCTCGACTTAGAAGCGTGCTTCAATCTTCTTGCTATAACATACGCTCAACCCACCAAATGTGCCTTTGGGGTTACATCGGAAAATTCCTTGGGTTTATGGTAACCCATTGGCGGGTAGAAGCCACGAAAAAAGGCTCTCGGATATGACCCCTCAAAGAATATCAAGGAAGTTCAACGTCTAAATGGGCGGATCGCCTATCTCGTTTCTTAGCTTCGTTGGGACAAATACTTGCCATTCTTAAAATATTAAAAGGAGCAAAAATATATAATTTTCAATGGACGTGAATGTCAATCGCTTTTGAACAACTAAGAGAGTACTTAGCATCTCCCCTCTCTAGCAAGCCTATTCAAGGAGAAATATTATACTTATATCTTGCGGCTTCTCCCAGCAATAAGCTTCGGTCTTGTGCGGAAGTAAATGGGATACAACGACCAATTTACTACGTCGACAAAATACTTTCGATATAGAAAGTCGTTATCCACTCATGACGGTGGCATTAGCCTAGTTTTTTCTATTTCGAAAAAGCGTCCATACTTTCAAGCTCATACTATCGGTGTTTACACTAATCACCATTAAAAGCTATCCTGCAGAAACCGGAAGCATCTGGAAGATTAATTAAGTGGTCAGTGGAATTGGGAGAATTTGACATTAATTTTCTACCTCGACATAAAGTCTCAAATACTGGATTTCATAGTAGAATGACCGTCCCAACTCCAAATGATATGTCTATCACGTCCTTTATTTCCTCAATGGACTCTATGTTGATGGAGCTTGAGAAATCTTGTGGAGTTTTACTTATTTCCCCAGTGAGAATACCTTAGAGTATGGACTTAAAATTTTAAACTAACAATATGGGTGAATCTGAGGCCCTCATGAGGTTGAGACTAGCCATCATTGCGGCAAGACTAACAATCCATCGACTCTCGACATGCCTCTCAAGTCGAGGGTGACTCATACTTAACCCTCGGGTTGGCTGTCATTCGACTTGGTGAAGTCTCTCCTTGCCCATCTTAAGGCATCAAATCACTCACATACGGAGAAAATACTCGGCGGCCTCTAAGCTACGTCCTGGAGATCTATTCAAGAGAAAGTATATTGAAGAAATATATTTTCCCCAGTAGGACCATGGGTAATACAAGCGATTGATGAGGTGAAGGAACCCTCATGGATGGACCCCATCATGTCTTTCTGCAGAAGGAAGCCTCCCAGAAGACTTTCTTGGCGCCACTGAAGACAAGCCAAACTTTGTTATTGGAGGTGAACTATATAAGCTTTCTCTGGGCCATACCTCAAGTGTCTTCCACCATCGGTATGCACTAAGAGAGGTTCACTCGAGGAATATGTGGAGAACACCTAGGAAGGCGTAGCCCTTAAAATTATAAGGCAAGGATTCTATTGGCCTCTGATGAAACAAGATGCCACAGGTTCACCAAAAAATGTGCTAGTTGTCGTTGCATTCAAACCTTCCTCACATGCACAGAACTTTCATCTCTTCAAAGTGGCCTTTTGCTCAGTGGGGAATTGATATAATGGGACCTCTTTAGATAGCATCGGGACAAAGAAAGTTCATCATTCTAGCCGACTACTTCACTAAATGGGTGGAAGCGAACCACTTAAAATCACGGAGGCAAGCGCTAAACAATTTGTTTGGAAAAAATATAGTGTGTCGATTCGGTCTTCTGAAAGATCATCAGCGACAACGAACTCAATTTGGAAAGGTCTTTACGTCCTTTTGCAAAGATCTTCACATTTGCATCACGCGCATCCTCAAACCAATGGGCAAACCAAAGTTACCAATAGGACCATACTCAAAGGACTAAAAACACGTCTTGAGAAGGTTGGGGGGCAATGGGTTGATGAGCTTCCCAATGTTCTTTGGGCTCCTCCTCCACGGCCGTGAACTTGTGTTTTGGTACAGAAGCTATCATACCGGTGGATATCGGGGTTCCAAGTCCAAGAGTCCAATTTTTTGATCATGATAATAATGAGGAAAAACTCCGGCAGCACCTAGATCTACTCCCCGAAACTCGGGATATGGCCCCCCGGTTGCTTCTATCACAGGTAGCTTCGCCACTTCAACAGAAGAGTAAAACCTCGTCCCATATCATGGTGACTTGGTCTGCGAAGTCTCTGAGCAAAGGCCCTCGTATGATAAACTCTCTCACCTCTCAGGAGGTCCGTATATATGGTCATAGTATGGTCAAGCGAGCGTTCAAGCTCGAGGACCCGGAAGGAAAAACTCTACCTCGAACTTGGAATACTAAGAATCTTGAAAATATTATCGGTAACTCTTGCATAATTATTGCGACTTTATCTCGTCGTCATTTCATCCTTTATAAGCGATCCCACTGGCGGGACTAGAGCTTGTTGTTGTTATTATTGTTGTCATCGTTGTTGTTGTTGCAGTTGTTGTTGTCATTTTCTCTTAAAGCCTGCAGGTGTCTTGTGATTATATCATTACTAGTGAATTCTGACTTTGTTCTCAAGATTTGCTTTTTCTTTACTTTTCCTCCCACTTGAAATATACAACTCATGTTACATCTCAATTGGGACATGATCAATCCCAAGGGGACTTGATGGGACCTCTTCCATACGGGTTAATGTCATCGAGCAAAACTTCGACAAACAACCGGAAAGGTCAAAAGGTCCTTGGTGGACTTCTCGGCCTCTTCCATACAGTTAACGTCGGGTAACACGACAAACAACCTCGGATAGGTCAAAATTCTCGGATTCAATTCAACCTCTTCCATGTATGCTCCAGCGTCATGTGCTCGATGAACAACCTTGATAGGTCAAAATTCCCTGATCCAATTGCATATTAGAGCGTCAAATGATGTTTGACCAATCACCCCGGATGGGTAAGAACAAGACAAGAGTGTATAAAAATAATAATCATAATAAAATATACATAGATATCATCAACAACATTAATATGATACTATAAAGAGAATCAAGATCTTGATACGCTAGTAATATTACATAGAACAAACAACAAAAAAAAGACATCTACTCTACATTACATGATATGGCGTCCTCCTCATTACGGAGATCCTCCAGAGCCACTCACAACTCCTTCATCTTACGAATCGGCGAAGGATCTTGGATGCTTAGGAGATATATCCTCAATTAGCTCGGTTTTGCGATGTACCCACGAACTCCTTTGAGAATCCTCGGATGAAGCCCTCCTAAACAGCGCTCCAAGTCTTTCACTTCAACATCAGTATATGATCACGAGCTTCACGAACATAGTCTTCAATTGAACCACGATAAGCGAGTTCTTGAAGTCCTCCACCGCTTCAAGGTGATTTCATTTGCTTCAGACCTTTTTATCCTCTTTCTCCAAAGGCGAGCTTGTAATGTTTTCTTCTCCACCATGGTACCTTGAGCCTCTTCTCCATCTGGAGCCTCTGCCTCGATTAGCTCATCAGTGCGCTCCACCTCGACAGAAGAGGAAGAGAAAGCTATCCCCTCTAATAAGGCTATGAATTACCGGTCAAACTTTGAGTCGTGTAGGCGATGGTTCTACAGTGCTCCCCATGCCATCTTGGCGGTTTTCAAGCTTCTGGACCGTCCATCAAGTTGAAAGAAAGCTAATTTTCTACAAGAAAAAGTATGAACCGTGAGATCTCACCTCGAGACGGTCAGGCGGTTGAAACCTCTTTCGAGGAGGAACAACGGCGTGCCGTGGGCCTTGATCGCCCTCGGACGGTCGGCGGCGGTTGAAACCTCTTCGAGGAAAACGAACAACGGCGCAGCAGGTGGGCCTCGCCTCAACGGTCCAGAGCCGGAACCACGGCTATCTGCGGGCTTGATCGCCTCCGGACGGTCAGGCCGGCAGACCACGGCGTGCCTCATGAGCCTCTAAATAATCAACTCAAGAGGAGAGGAGCGGTACATTTCCCTCTTACCCTGGGGTTTTATAGACCCATGAGAATAAAAGGGTAAAACCAAAGGCATTCAAAACCATAAAGCGAGCAGTTCCGGTCGGCCCGTGAAGCGCCAGCGCCATGTAGCCATTGCGCCAACATGAGCCATCTCCGGCCATGCTGGCCGCCGCCGATCCGACGGCCCGCGTGTCCCCAGCGTGCCAGCGTGCCAGCTGAGAAGCCAGTCCGCTTGTGCGCGCCGTTCGTGTCCGTGGCGTGCCCATGGCCGTAGCGATCGCATGCAGCGATAGCGATGGCGTGGCGTAAGCGGCCCATGGCGTCCGCATCAGCGTAGCGCCATGCCGATGGCCGTGGCGTGCCATGGCGTGCCCGTGGCGTATGACCCGGCCATCCGACGTATTGCTTATGCGTGCCCATGACGTGGCCGTGGCGATGGCCCATTGACGCGATTGACCGTATAAGCCCAGACGCATAATACCGCGCTGATTGACCTCCAGCTATGTTGAGCATGTGCTTCAGCCCGCGCGCCCGTAGCGCCAGCATCCATGGCCGCGCAAGGCTTCGCCCAGCCGTACTTCGCCGCCTGAAGCCCTGAATATGAGTCCATGGTCCGAGCGCTGAAAACTTCCGTAAGTGTCAGAAGGTCCACCTCAAAATATCCCACACATACTTATCGCATTTGCGACTGCATCGACTTCAAAGTTATAATATTGTCTTTGTTATGAAGATTTGTTCTCTCAAAATCACGGTTGATGGACTCTCAATTTTCATTTGCTATTTTCAAGTATTTGCAATATATTTTTGGATGCGATAATGTAAATAGAAGATCGTCTCGGAAAATTAGTCAATCAAGCGCGAATCTCAAGGCATTTTGAAATACTTGATCTAATCACCGATTTTAGCAAACTTATCAAGCGATGTCTCGATGAGCGAACATAACAACATCAAGCATGTCGAGCTCGAATCGGTCGGTCTATCGGAACATGAAAATGGATCTGATCCGCCAAATGGTCACAAAATAGACATATGTATAGTCGGTCGGCGGCTCAAGGCGAATCAGCGAATCCAAGATCACCCAATTCCGACATCATTAAGGCACGCAGATCATCAAAATACACCGTCTGATCGAGGGGATCGCTCTGGGCCGTCCGATGGGGAGGAGTGGTTTGGATTTTCCATGTATTTACAAGGCGCCACTCTTCCAAATCTATAAATAGCCATACTCCATATGAAAAGGACTTTTGGAGACCAAGTGAAGAAGGAGAGGAGCTCAGCAAGAAGGAGGAAGTTCAGCTTCGAAGATCCCGAGCAAGATCGCACCACCGACGGTCGTCAACCATCCGTCGACTCATCCTTGACCCTCGCCATCGTCAATCACTGTCGTTCTTGCATTTACGCGAAGTTGTTCCATATTTACGCGAGAAATTGTTCCTGCTTTCACGAAGTTCTGGCGATCTGCACCTGTTTCACTTATTGTCTGTACGGCCGTTGTTACATATTGTTCCTTTCTTGTATACCATCTTGTAATCCTTTATCGGAAGATTAAATGTCTTGAGCGTATCATGGTGGAACATTTTTTGTTGGTAGAGTAAGTGGTTTTCTACTCTTTTGAGGTTTCAGCGTTAAACTCTCGCATTTTAAATAATTAAGGCTGACTAATCAACAAACAGACACTTTCACTCTACCGCAACTGGTTCCGACGCAACAATAATTGAGAAAGAATCAGAATCCCGATATAAATATAAATATTCTACGATTAAATAACAAAAGTGTTATTATTTTTTCTCGCTGGTTATGGGATATTTATGAAAATTTTAAATATTCTTTAGTACTAATTCTCACTAGAGTTGAATCAACGTCTAAATAAAAAATATACATTATTTTGTTTGAATATGATCATGATGTTAGGATCATTTTATTAGGTAGGATCAAAGAATAATGAATAATTTTTATAAGTCTCTTAAAAAATTTCAAATATATATTATCTAGATCAGAATGATTTATTCCATAATTTCCGTTCCATTCGTGAAGAATCAAGCGGCCAGTTCCTGTTTCCTATTCTATCTGTTGCATAGGATCCATAACCTCAGGAACTACGAAGCTTTAAAACACATAATACCGCTACGAAGCTTTAAAACAGATAATACTACTCATAAGTTCGCTCCGGTCGGTTGACAGAAGGGTTAAAGAGGAAGCTGTAAAGTCCAACGTGGCGACTTCGGATAGGTGAGTTTTTTTATTGCGACAGTAGCCCAGCTCGCGCAAACCGAGGCCGCGAAAACAGCAGCACGGCGTACCGTTCGCTCGCTCTCCGTGGAAGTTGAAACCTCGCTCCTTCCCGGACGCCGCCTTCTTCCGCTCCTATATTTATAGCATAGTGTCCGCGGCTTCGTTCGGCGAGTTCCGTGCGGATTCCGTCCGTTGGGTTCCATCTTCCGGTCTGTTTCCCGCGCAGGTTAGCCTGATTTATGGTTCTGGAATCGTTTTTTTTAACCTGAAATTTCGATCAGAATTTTTTAATTCTTTATTTTAGTCCCTTGATCTCCAAATATTGTTTGTTCTTCGGATTCTCTTGTTCTCGTGATGGTAGTGCTTGGTCAGAGCGATTTTCTGCTATTGAGGACGAGATGTGGGCTTGTAATTTGTTGTCTGTTTGGATTTATAGATGGATATGGTGGGCTTGGCTTGTGATTTGGGAGACTAGGGCGTGTTGGCGGACTGCAGACTTAAATGGGCTGCTTTCACTGAAGTCTAGAAGGCAGTTCCCCGGAGGACCCTGTTCTCCTCGCCTCACAGACGTCATGTATGTCTCTGATTTTTTTTTTTTTTTTTTTCAAGTTTGGATGATTTCCTTTGTGTTTAGTGCTTGCTTTCTGGATTTGGCAGCTTGTTATCTTTTTCATATACAGAGGAATTTAAGAGCAGAGCATCACTGACGATGCCCAAAATAAACTTTATTCCAAAAAGAAAAACTTCTTCTTGCTCATCCCCTGCTCTTTTAGGATCAGGTGACGTAGTTTTGTTTGCTAAAATACCATGTTTTGCTATGAAGGTAGTACCAAATCTGAAAAAAAAATCCTTAAAATTAGAGTATCATTAGTGGAAAAATGCTTATGATATCCTCCTGTTTATTATTTATAATATTCAAGTACAATTGTTATATTTGTTTTTGTTATTTTTTTGTTTATTGTGCTATAGTTATCATATGCTTTAGCTTAGAAGGTAGGATTATATTAAATTTTGTTTTAGATTATGATTTTGTAATTGTTAATGCTTTATTTAAGAAAATAGATGAACATATTATCACTTATAAGAATGACCATAGTAAAATACAGATTTGTTATTTTTTGATAAGAAAAATAGATCGTTTAGATTGTATAAATTACAAGGTCATTCTCAGCGAATGTTTAATTACCCAATATCAACGACTAGTTTTAGATGTTAAGATGATGGGTTCAAAGATGAAAAATTACTTAAAGTATTATCTTATGATTAGATGGGGGTGCATAAAGGATAGTAATAAAATATATTTAAGAGTAAGCTACAAGATCTTAGGATTTGGGATTTTCATGAGGAAGTTTATATTATGTGAAAAAAATTTAACAAGTGAGATTAAACGAGTTGCAAAAAATGTGCATGGAGAATCACAAGAAAAAACTTATTTTAATAAAAATAGTTGGTGGTGGAGTCAAAATGTGTGAAAGAATATACAAAAATAAGAAATTTTATATTAAAAATTGTTTAAGGTGTAAAAGCTCGAAGCATTATGAAAGATATAAATTGTCCCGTAGGAATTTTAAGAAAATAAGATGTGATGCAAAGAATTTAGCTTTATATAATATAAATAAGCTAAAGAGTAAACAATGTAATAAGTAAATTAAACAAAGAGATAGAAAATTAAGTAAAGTGTATTAATGATGAAAATTATAAAGTGTTTTTGAAAAGATATGAATATAATGAAATATTTCATTAAACTTTTTATTGAAAGTTGTGAGGGTACAATTAACTTTAGCAACCTTAGTATCTAATGAAAATTAAGAATTTTATTTTTATCGTCGTATTAGTAAAATCGAAGTTGAAGAGGCTTTAAAGAAAATGAAGTGTGAAAAAGTAATAAGACCTGAAGATATTCTATTAGAGTGTGAAAATGCAATAGAACTTGATGATATTTCAATAGAGGTGTGGAAATGCTTTAGAGATCAAAGAATATTTTGGCTTACTAATCTTTTTAATATTATTTTAATGATTAAAAAAATATTTGATTAGTGGGGAAAGAGTTTGTTGATTTCTATTTTTAAGAATAAAGGTGATGCACAAGAGTGTATAAATTATAGAGGCATTAAGTTAATGTGTCATACATTAAAATCATGGGAGAGAGTAATTGAACATAAGTTATGGCACGATACAAAAGTTTCTCAAAATCAGTTTTATTTCATGCCAGTAGGTCTACTATGGATGCTCTACATTTGTTGAGAGGTTTGATGGAGAAGTATATTGGGAGGAAGGAGGATCTACATATAGTATTTGTTGATTTTGCGAAAACATATGATAAAGTTCCAAAAGAAGTACTTTGGAGAATTTTAGGAAAGAAAGGAGTTAATATTGTTTATATTTAAGTAATTAAGGATATGTATAATGGTGTTGTTACTTGTGTTCAAACACAAGGATGATTGACCAAGTATTTTTTTTATTTCAATTGGATTACATCAAGGATCAACTTTAGGCTCATATCTTTTTGCTTTAGTTATGGATGTTCTTACTAGACATTTACAGGATGATGTACATTGTTGTATGTTTTTGGTGGATGATATTCTTCTTGATGATATGACTTGAGAGGGAATTCAAGAGAAACTTGAGTTAAGAAGGTCAATCTTAGAATCTAAAAACTTTCGTTTAAGTAGATCTAAAACTAAATATATAGAGTGTAATTTTAGTTGTAAAAGATCTAGTGGTGGGGTATGATCAAGTGATTAAAAAGAGTGAATGTTTGAGATATCTCTAGTTAATTGTTCAAAATGATGGTGAAATAGATGAGAATGTTATCAGTAGAATTCAAGTTGGATGGTTGAAGTGGAGGAATGCATCCGACCAATTGTGTGATAGAAAAGTACCGCTTAGACTTACGAGAATTTTATAAGATGATTGTAAGACCTGCAATGATTTATGGAGCATAATGTTGGCCAATAAAAGAGAATCATAAAATTAAGTTGTTCGGTTGGCCTCACATCTTAGCTTGAATTGAGAAGGCAATATAAATGGGTTACCAGCATTGTATTGATGATTAGTTTATTAAAATTGTGTAGACTATTAACTTAAAACAATAATTTCTGGTTTTGCTAGCTTCTTGGATAAGCTTGTCAGAAGACCAAGCTCTGACTATATAATGTGATGCCTAACCATTTAAAGTTAATGATGGTTAGGCCTGCATATGAAGAGATTTGAGTAACCTTTTGTTGCATAGAGCTTGCAACAACTCTCCTTACGATTGAATGTATTTTTTTGGGAAGTTGTATCATGAACACACGTATATTCACTTATGCTGAGCCTCAAATCCTAGATGTTGTGATTGGGGTCAAAGCCCTCAACCTACTAGGCTAGAGGTGGGTGGAGTTTCAAAATGAGTGTAGACTGGAATTATCATGAATTGAAATTTGTGAAGCGTCTAGCCTAGATTCTATGCTTTGGACAACTGGCTCATTACTGTGTGAAAGTTACAGATTGGCTGCTTTCTAACCCACATTTTGTCATGTAATTTTTACATTTCTAGTTTAATGTTGGATATGATTTATTAAAGGAAAATTAAACATACACTTATACGTATTCAAAATTTTCTATCTTCTTCTTTATGATCAAGCTTGTGATCCTTCAGTTTGGTGCATTGCTGATAGTGATCATAACTTAAATTTTCAGTTAGTGTTAGTGAAGTGGAGGCACTCTTTGAGCTGTTTAAGAGCATCAGTCGCTCAGTGGTTGATGATGGGTTGATAAACAAGGTAAATATGAAACATCATTTAAAAGTGTGCGATATTATTTTTTTTCTAATGAGTTGGTAAATTAATTGAGTGGGTTATGCAAGGTCTGTAATTTTATTCCTATTTAGGCTTATTTATTGTGTACTTTTATGTGGAAGTGTTCTAAATTTTTTTGGTTCTCCTATGCAGTATATCCTCGAAGTTTTACTTGACATTGACTTGATATAGCACTTGTTTAGAATACGCGGCAAACACCCATTTTATCTGCTGCTTTTGCAAAAATTACAAGGCACATTTGCGTGTTAAGAGATTTGATATTGTCTGTTTAGTAGGAAAACTTGTTTTTTAGTTTGCGCCTTTCTTTACTTCCAACTAAAAAAAAAGTGAGAAAGACCATAATCCTCATCACCATGTTTCATAGTAGAAACCAAATTTAATGAAATTTCATGCTTGTTTGGTTGTTTTATTTCTGTGGAGGTGTTCAGAATCGAGGCCAAATTTCTTTGAGATGAAACGGTAAACTTACAAATGTCCAAATGTAAATTCTGAATGCCATCTTACATATGGCGTGGATTGTCAGCCATGAAAGTGCACAAAAATATTCAGATCCGAAAGGAGTGGGCTACATGCTTTAGTGTCTAGAGCATACTGGAAGGAACTACCGGTGAATGTCAGGATCGGTTGGATAATTGTTGGTTGTTGAGTTCTACATCCAAATTGAAGAGACTACAAGCTGAACTATTTGGCCTAGTGTTGGTGTTTGTTATATTAAAAATCACAAAGTTATACAGCCATGACCAAATTGAGTGATGCAGAATCACCCGAAGAAGTAAAGATAATAATAAATAAATAAAACCTACAGAAGGTGATAGAGAAGACAAATATATATATATATATATATAGAAAGAACTAAAGAGAATTGGCTAAAAAACAACTACAAGGTAAATAAGGCTCATACTTAGAATGAAAAGAGTTCTTTAAGGGATCCAATTCTTACAGCTGTTGGAGGTTCAAATCTCAAAATGGATAAAAAAGCAGCCACAATGAGAATTAAATTCGTATCATAAGCTGTTTAACTCTCTTTGAATTTTCGTACTTTTTAGATAAAAGAATAACAAAGAACTATAAATTTTCAGTAAGCTCTCTCTATTTGCTAATAGATTGTTATGTAATTACTATTTTGCTTAGATATTGCTAACTTACTAATGGATTATACTAACCCCAAAAAAATAACAAAGACACATAATGAACTGAAAATTAATTTTTTGTTGTTGATATCCATTGAGCTAAAGCACTTTACTCTAGAGAGTGATTGTCATAATCCACCTAAGGTTTTCCATCGGTTATAAATCATTAAGAATGTAGATTATACTTCCATTGAGTGTGAGGATGATGTGGTCTAATGGTAAGTCTAATGGTAAAATCAGCAAAGCTGAAAGGAATGCGTTAAGGCTGAATCATAATTAACAATCAAATCTTGAATTTAATTTTGTATTTTTTATAGAAAATAAGATCCCTTGAGTGGATGTTTATTGATTTTTTGGCAGAAGAAGAAATGTATTTTTTTAATTTCTCTTTCTTTTTTTTCATCTTATATTCTTCTATGATTTGTGATCCAGTTAGATGGACGGCAGAAGAAGACACCCTGTTTTAATGTTCATGACACTGCTTTTTGATGAGGCCATTGCTCACGATCATTGAGGACTAGCCAATGAGTTTCTGGAACGTTGAGGTGGTCAATTGTTTGGTTATAATTTTGAATGGGAAGTTGTCGAGGTTATTTTAGGAATTGTTTTAGGATTTGGATGGATTTAATATGATTATGGCTGTTGAAGGTTATTGGAGGAAATTTAAGAATGGCTGTTTGTTTTCATTCATGAATGCTTTGTCATTTGCACTTATTGATAATAGTTTTTGTGTATTTTATTGAGAATAATGTGGAGTGTGGACCAAGACAGGTTAAAATTATCTTTAATAACATTATTTTTTTAACTTTAAAGAATATTTTTGTTGTGTAAGGAAAGACTGCTTTGTTATGTAATTTAGCTTATGTCTTATGTCCTTGTAGGCTGGGATATTGAGGATTATTCTCTTTTGTGCTACTCACTTAAGAAATTCCTATTTTCCTTCTATTATAAGCCATTTTTGTCTTCTAAATCTCACCAACCTGTTCTATTTCAGCACAAATTAATAAAGTATATGTTTGGTCAAATTTTATTTTATTTGATTACTTATTTGAATCATTATCATTAGCCTTATACCAATTTCTTGGGATTGGTTTTATGAATCTTCATTTTTCATTCATTCTTGTTGAGTGCTATTTGAGTTACATCTATTCTTCAGTATTCACAAATAATTTTGAACAATAATCCATGAAACCTTTAATGCAGGAAGAATTTCAGCTTGCTTTGTTTAAGAATAGTAAAAAGGAAAATCTCTTTGCGAACAGGGTATGATACTTTTTACATTCTCTCTTCTACTCATTTATGTGAATAATTTTCCCGATTTATCTAGTGAATCATTATGGCTGCATGATGCATCTTAATATTTCCATTTTCTTTTCACTATCAAGTAGGAAGTTTTGTGAATTATTTTTATAGTGATTCTATTTGCTTAAGTGTGTTATGCCAGGTTTTTGAATTTACAATTGGCATGTAAGCTCTGGAAAGTATCTCTCATCTCATCTTTTGATCGTCACCTTTTGCTTACAGGTTGAGAATGAGCTTAAGTACTATTATGGTTCCACTAATTATTTGACCATTTACTTTTGTACTCAGGTTACATGCAATGGAATAAGTTTTCATTTTCATGTTTTATTAAATGCAGTGAATATGGGAATATGAAACTAATAAAAGAAATAACTTAACTCTATTGGTACAATTGTATTGAAGGTGTACTTCTACTATGCTGCATGAATTAAAAGTAATCATATTTCCACCTTCACATGCTTGTAAAATCATAAAGAATGTGCTTATATTTCAAGCATATTTTCCATAAAACAAAAAATACTTTTCAAAAAACTGTCTGGTAGATATGTGGTTAACCATAGAATAATATTACTGTATTCTAAGCCAATCTATAGCATTCTATGCTTTGCGAGATTTTGAACCTATTTTTTAAAAAATTCTGTTCTGGACCTTCTGAAAGAAATAGATGTATGAAGTTAATTTTGAATGATGCTCTTATTTCTTTTTTATATATTTTTTCCTTAATTGAGGACAATGTGGTGTCTAATTTTTGTTGGCCATACTGATAGTGTTCATGGTTTTGTAGCAGTACTCTAGTGTTGTGTGTATAGTCCAATTAAGTAGAATTTGGTTGAGCGGGTTGAGATTTTATTTTACGTCACTTTTTTTAGTCAAGATTTGATTATGCAAGCGGTCATGATTTAATAGGGTTGATTATTGGCAGAATAAGCTCGATGAAGAAAGAGTGTAATTTATTATATATTTTAGAGTTATAGTATTAAATTTGTTCTCTGAAATTTGGGGACTCTGAATTAGAAAATAAGAGGATTAGTAGAAATTTTTTTAAAAATAAATGGATAAGGAAAAAAAATCAAGACCATTAATTGGGAATGTTAAATGATATGATACGTTAGAAGGATTAATAATAGAAATTGAGTTGGGATGGTGGTGAACAAAGAGTTAAATTGTATTATTGTTGGGTGAATATGATGTTTATTGCTATTAAAATAATTGTTTGTGATGATTTTTATCAATATGTTGAGTGCTTGAGTGGATTGCAGGATAGCTTAAAAAATTAATTTTTAGAAATATGTGGATAAACCATTACAACAACAAGCCTTTATCCCACTAAGTGTCACATGAATCCTTCGTCCATTGTGTCCTATTATATGTCAAATTCTCATTTAATTCAAATATACTAAGGTCATTTTTATACATCTTAACCAAGTCTTTTAAGTTTTACTCTCTTTCTTAACATGAAATCTAATACATCTACTCTCCTAACTGTCATCTGGACGACCAACGCTTATGTACAAACCATTTAAGGCGACTCTCTAATCTTATCTACCAATTTCAACTTTTTCCTAACATACTATTTCGCATTTTATCTCTAAGAGTAAAGCCACTCATCCACCAGCATCCTCATTTATAACACTTAACTTAGTCTTATGCTTTCTTTATTGACCAACATTCTACACCATAAGTCTCTGTCTTACCACCATCTTATAAAATTTTTAAGTTTAAGTGGAACTTTTATTAACAAAGCCATGTATTTCTCCACTTCACCATCCAACTGAATTCTACTAATAACATTCCATCTATTTCACCATCATTTTGAACAATAAATAAATATCAATCGCTCACTCTTATTAATGACTTGTTCACAATTTCACAACACTATCACTAACTTCTACAACTAAAATTACACTCCATATATTCGCTTTAGACCTACTTAAATGAAAACCTTTAGACTCTAATGTTGACCTCCATATCAAGTTTCTCTTGGACTCTCTCTAGTCTTATCAACAAGAAGAATGTCATTAAAAGCATACACCAAGGTACATCTTCTGTAAATTCCTAGTAAGAACATTCATAACTAAAGCAAAAGATAAGGGCTTAAAGCATCCTTGATGTAATCCAACCCAAATAGGAAAATATTTTGTCAATCTTCCTTGTGTTTGGGCACAAGTACTCTAGTATACATTTCCTTAATGACTTGAATATAACCAATATTAACTCTTTCGCTCTAGAACTCTCCAAAGAACATCTCTTAAAACTTTATCATAAGTTTTCTAAATCAATAAATATCATATGTAGATCCTCCTTACTTTCTATATTTCTCCATCAAACCTCTTAACAAATGTATATCATCCATAGTATCTACGACATGAAACCAAACTGACAGAGAAATTTTTGTATCACATCGAACATACTCAATTACTCTCCCATAATTTTAATGTATGACATTAACTTAATTCTTATATAATTTGCACACTCTTGTATCACCTTATTCTTAAATATGTGAACCAACAAACTTTTCTCCACTCATCCGACATCTTTTTCTTTAAAATAACATTAAAAGATTTGTACAAAAAAAATTCTGATCTCCTAAACATTTCCACACTTCTATGGAATCATCGTTTTTATCAGATTTTCCACATTTCATTTTCTTTAAAGCTTTTCTAACTTTAGATTTACTAAAATAAAATTATCTATTTTTGTTTAGTATTAAGGTTGCTAAAATCAATCATTTTCGATCCTTCAAAAGTTTATCAAAATGCCCTCCACCTATTTTCATATCCTTTAAAGCACTTTATTATCTTCATCCTTAATACATCTCTTGAACTAGCTTCTCCTATCTCTTGTCATTAACTTATACATACATCTTTCATCTTTTTTAAGATCTAATCTATCAGATAAATCACTAAAATCTAAATTTTCGATCATATATTGTTTTCTTAATCTCTATGTCATTTTATATATTTCAATTCTCCAAGTTTTATCTAAACCAAGTTTTATAACAACGCTTTTATTTTTTATCTTTTCTATTTCAATCCAACTATTTTATTAAGAAGCTTTTTTGATTTTTCAAAGATATTTTAACAACTGCTTAATTTACTCTTTTTTTATATAACATGAGCTTTTTTATGAACATCCCAAATTCTAAGCTCTGAAGGCTTTAAAATATTTTTATTTATGTCTTTAAGTGTTTCATCTAATACTGAAAATAATTTGATTTATTTTTTCTCTACAATCTTTTATCTTAAAATTTAAACTAACAATCGATGGGTCTTAAACTTTCACTTGAATGATCTTACATCTTACAATCTAAACGATCTATTTTTCTTATCGTAAAATAATCAATCCACTAGATTCATTTTAAAAATAATAATATGTCATCTCTTTTCTTAAATAAAGATATATTACAAAATCATGTAAGACAAAATCTAATATACCCTACCTTCTTCATTCATACAAATTCATAATCACCACAATACTTTTAAAATCTTCTACCACTCTATCAACACGATTTAAATCTTCCAATAAATACTTTTTTTCTTCAAATATCTTGTATTAATCCCTCTAATTCATTCCAAAATTTTTCTTTACATCCAAACCTACTTGAGAGCATAAACACTTGTAAATTGATAATCTTGGTGATCAATAATAATCTTTAAAGTATATAATTTTATCTCCACCTATTAATATTTATAACATTATCTTAAAACTTTATCTATAATCACACCTACACCATTTAGTCGACTTCTACCAATACTAAAGTTTAAAACCTAAACTATCAATCTGGCCTTCTTCCAACCACAATTTAGTTGAACACATAAAATACTTATCTTTTAACCATAATATCTATTAATTCCGAATTTACCTATTAGAGTATATTTCAAGATCCTAACTTAATTCTAGTTTCATGGATTAACTTTGCTTGATCCGTAATAATGCTTATTTAACAGCACTGAAGCAAATGTCTTGCCCATTTTTTCATTGTATTCAAGCCATACAACGCGTCGCTTCCAGGGGACGCCCTAGCATTAACATAATGATTTAGATGATTCATGTCATGATTATTTTGACAAGTTTCTTGTGTCGACTCCATCGCAACCCTCCACTTTTCACATCCGACTTGGGACCGTAAAGGTAGTGTTGGATAAACCATTATAACATATACGAGGGAAGAAAGTATTTATTTAGAGAAAACTTAAATGTGTACATGGTGAATTTATGATGTTTATTGACTAGGAGAAGAATTGCAAAGGGAGAAGCTATAATTGATTTTGTAGTAACCTATAATCTTGTGATAACAATCACATGCTTTAAGAAATTAGACAAGCGCATAATTACTTTTTTGAACTTGAGCCATCAAATTAGAAATGTATTTCCTTTTAGATAGACAAAATAATTTGTTTGTAAAGATTGTATCCTTTTATGGATGTGTACTTCAGGAGTATGATGAAAACGAACTAAACAAAAAATTTTTTTTCTATTATAAGGTTTCATTTGAAAGGTGAGAAGTTATTAATCTTTTTAGGTAGGTTTTTGATTGAGCCAAAATTGGGATTCATTAATTGAACAATACTTATGTGAGATAAAATGATTTGTTCATTTTAATATATGTGATGATTCTTCCTAAAGAACCATAAAATTTATCATAAATATTGAAATGTCATTTAAGATCATAGAGACTCAACTTTTAAGCTTGTGATTTGAGGGGTGGTTCAGCCTTTATGCTTGTTGAACTAGTAAAGGGAGGGGTTGGTTCTTGGACTTGCTAAGCCATCAAATGTGTATGTCAACTCAGCTACAAGAGCTTATTTAATTAATGTGGTCATATAACACAGGCTTGTATGTTGAAGAGTTTCATTGGGATGACCCATTGGGCATGTTAAAGTGAGACGTGATGTTTAGTTTTTAGGTTTAGACTCATTAAGCTTAAGATTTATATGTTGACTTGGTGAGTTGAGCTTATTAAACCAATGAAGTACCTTAACCTTTGGTTTGTGTGTTGATAATGTAGTTTGACCCTCAAACTTATTTTATAGGAGATAAAGTGACGGCCCAATTTTTGAACTTGTGAACCATCAACTATGTACGTGTTAACTTGACTACTAGAGCTTTTTGAATTGACTTGGCGGGTCAACATTTAATCTTATAAGTTGAGGGGCTTTAGGGCTTGTTGAATTGAGACTTGATAATCAAGCTCGACCCATGCGCTTGTATCAAAGTTTGGTCTTTAGAGTTGCTAAGCTTGGGATTTATGTATTGACTTGACTTTTGAAGCTAGTTAAATTACCAAGCCAATTCAACCCCTTAGGCTTGTGAACTAAGAGCTTTCAATATTTTTCTTATTGATTTATTGAGCTTAAGATTTACTTATTAACTTGACTTTGGGAGCCTTAGGATTATAAATTAAGCAATTCTATTTGGTTTAAATATGAGTTACTAGTTAGCATTTAGGATTTTGACCATTAAGCTCAGCTAAAAATTGCCTTGAATAGAATTTATATAAAGTTGACCCTATTTGGCATAAGAATTTTAGGTGATAACCTAATTTACCTTTAAATTTACTACCTATAATGGTTTAGTCATTTATGCTTGTTGAGCTTACTAAACTTTGTTGTAGCCTAGCTTTGCCCATTTATTTACTAAGTTAACATGTATAAGAATTGATTTGACTACAAGAACATGCTGTATTGATGAGGATATTTGACCATTAGTGTTGATAAATTTGCATGATGTCTTAGCTAATAATGTGTAATATTTATGGTCAATTTGAGGAGTCAAGGAAATTCAATACATTAGATTGTTAGGGATTAAAGCACCTTCCTCCCTCATAAATATCTAGTGATCATTTTGGCATTTTTTTTTTAAATTTCTTACAATGAAGTCATTAGCACGTCACTTTACTTGTTTTTCCATAAGATCATCAAAGATGTGGTTTTATCTTTCTAGCTGGTGGCTTCATTATTTTTTTGTATCCAAAGAAGTTACCTATTAGCAGTATGCTATAGGGAGTATGATGGGATATATGTTTTTCATCTTCTAGCTTTATCTTGATTTGTTTATAGTTGCATGGCCTGTCTATAAATGAGGAAAGATCATGGGTCATTATAATCATAAACAAGAAGTCTTGTCATGAGTAGTGAGAAATTATCTTTTAAGCATATTATCACTTATATGAATGGACCTAATAAAATGCAGATTGATTATTTTTTTTATAAAAAATAAATTGTTTAATGTAAAGATTGTAATTTTTATTTAAGTTCCCAATATCGACCAATTAGTTTTGGATTTTAAGATGAGCGATTGAAAGATGAAAACTAAAATGAAACATTATCCAGATTAGATGAGGACATTGAAAGAATGTTAATAAGAATATTTTTAAAAGTTATAAGATCTTGGGATTTGAGTTAAAACTAATATTATGTTAGAAAAAAGTTGCAAGTGATATTAAGTAAGTTACAAAAAATATATTTGGAGAATGAAGAGAAAAAACTCTTATTAATAAAGACAGTTGGTTGTGGAGTCACAAAATATGTAAGAAAATATAACAAATAAAAAGTTTTGTTATAAAAATTGGCTTAGATGTGAAAATTCGAATAATTGAGAAAGATGTAGAGTGACCCATAGAGATTTTAAGAAAGTAATATGTGATGCAAAAAATTCATCATTTAATGATTTATATAATAGATTAAAAATTAAACATGGGAAAAAATTATGTATAAATTAGCCAAGCAAAATGATAGAAAAAGTAAATATTTAATTCAATTGAAGTGCGTTAGAGATGAATATCAAAAAGTACCTTTCTTAGAAGAGGATATTCAACATAGGGGGATTAGATATTTTGATAAAATTTTTAATAAAAGTTGTGAGAATATGATTGACTTTAGCGACCTTCGTAATCTAAATGAAAATAGAGATTTTTATTTTTTGTCGTATTATTAAATCCTAAGTTAGAGTTGTTTTAAAGAAAATGAAATGTGATAAAGTAATATGATTTGATGAAATTCTAATAGAATTGTGATCATGGTTTGTGGATCAAGATTTTTTTATCTTACTAAACCTATTAATATTATTTTAAAGACTAAAATATGCTAGATGAGTGGAGAAAGAATTTATTACCCTCATTTTTAAGAATAAAGGTGATGCACAAGAATGTGAAAATTATAGATGAAGTAAGTTAATGTGTCATACATTAAAATTATGAGAGAGTAATCTAGCATAGATTACAATGTGATATAAAAGTTTCTCAAAATTAATTTAGATTATGTCGGGTAGGTCTACTATGAATGCTATACATTTGTTTCGAGGTTTGATGAGTAGGTATAGAGAGAAAGGAGGATCAACATTTGATATTTATTGATTTAGATAAAGCATATGATAAATTGCCTAGAGAAGTGCTTAGGAGAGTTCTACAAAAGAAAGGAGTTAGTATTACATACGTTCAAGTCATTAAGGATATGTATAATGGAGATGTGTTCAAACACAAGGAGGATTGATCGAGTATTTTTCTATTTCAGTTGTGTTACAACATGGATCGGCTTGAAGACCATATCTTTTTGTCTTAGTTATGGATGTTCTTACTAGACACTTATAGTAGGATGTACTTTGGTGAATGTTTTTTATTGGTGATATTCTTCTTGTTGATAAGGCTAGAAAAAGAGTTTAAAAAAAAAAAAAAAACCTTCAATTATGAAGGTCAATTGTAGAGTCTAAAGGTTTTTATATGAGAAGATCTAAAACCAAATGCATGGAGTGTATTTTTAGTAGTAGTAGATCTAGTGGCGGAGTTGTGACAGTGGGTGATCAAGTCATTCAAAAGAGTGAATAGTATAGATATCTCAAGTCTCTTTCTTGGATAACACCTTTCTCTTTGTTGGTTCTTATTATGGGATTCATAGTGCTCATATGCTTATATGTGGGAAGTAGCATAGTGGGGTTGATGTTATAGGAGTTGTAGAGGGTGACATGGAAAAGTTTGTATGAGTTTGGAAAAGAAATTTATCTTCATCTCTTAACACTAGCCTTATTGCTTTTTAAGATGCTAAATTGGAAGGTAACTCGACAGCACTGTTGATGATCAGCTTTGGGGAACTATATATTTAAACCTTCCTTATGCTCATAATTAATATTTGTGTGCATACACAACTGCTTTATAGTTTTCATTAAACAAAGAGACTAATAAAAGCTAGGGTTAGTTTATTTGGAACAATAAATCGTAAGTATTTGTGGAGATAAGATTGAACATTTGTTGACTGAGTTTATATTGAATGTCACATGATTGTTTATGTTGGATGAATGTAATAACTTAACAATCACCACTATTATGGACTTGACCTTAATATATTTGATGTTACACCAAACATAGGAAATTGGAACCTTGAGCAAATAGACTAAAGATGGATAAAGAAATTTTTTGTGTTGGATGGAGCCTTCAAAAATTTGATAGGAAAATCCACCCTCAAGTCTCTTTGACATGATAAGAGAACTTAGAAATAATTTTTCTTGAGAAATATTAGTTATTTTTATCATATTTCATCAGATTCTCAATCATGATTTTTAAAGTTTGGCTTCAAATTTTTTTATGGATGTGAGTCCCATAGTTATGCTTCTCATTCATAAGGAGTATTCTTGGTTAAGGTGATTGCTTAGGTTATACTTTCAAAGTTTTATTGTTTATGTTTCAACTAATTAACGATGAATGGTATGGTGAATGAATGTAAATTCAATCATATACCATGGTTTCATCATTTTTACGTATAATAGTAAATCTAATTTACTAGTGTTAAGGGGATTTAAACTATAACATATAAGGATCCTAATTAAAAATCATAAGTTGCCTCATCCCAAGTATCTATAATATACCAAGATGTAAGTCTATAAGCATATTGAATATGCTTTTTCGTGTGATTTCGAGCTGCTCATTAACTCTTTCATTAGCTTATGGGTTGTTATACCAATTTTATTAATATTTTAGAGTTGTATAACATGATCACCTTAGTTTAGAGGTACTAAATAAGACCAACAAGAGCTCAGAGGTATATAACATGACACTACTAACTATTCACAAATTTCACTTTGACTCGAAAAAGTGCCTTCAAGGCACATGCAAGTTTTGGTTTTAAAAGTTGGGTTATGACCATTGGAGCTGGTACTTATATCTTTGGAAAAACTTAAGTTTTGATTTAATGGGCTTACGAGGCTTAAGCCAATTCAATTAATGGGGTTGAGGTTACATCCTTGATAAGGCCCATATAAGAGTCTTGGTTTGAATTTTTATTCTAAGCTTTGATAAGAATATCAGAACTTACAATTTTACTTGTTAAAGGAGTCCGGCATAGGTCTAATTGCTCTGAATTTAGAATGAACTAAACAAATGAGTCCTATGATCCTTTCTCAATTGACAAGATGACTCATATGATGGGTTTGATGACCTCACCCTCTATGTAAGGAGACCCAAATGGTGGTTACAACTTTGTTCTATAGGCAAGATGACTTAATTGGTGAGCTTACAGCCTCATCATATAGGCAAGGCAGCCAATTAATAAGTTTGTGAGATTGATTGCAATGGACTTAGATGAAATAATATTTTGTTATTTAAACAATGTGGCATTCTCAACCTTAAATAGCTTTATTTTTTTTAACTAAATTAAAGTTTTGATAGTAGTTGTCTTTATATCATATTGACTTTTCTATTCCAATTTGAGCTTTTTTAAGAAGATTATGGAATGTTTTTGCAAATGAATTGTAGTTTATGCTAATCATTTTATATAGAGGCGTACAACATTTGCCAGAAGTGTTAGAAGACAAAAAATAGAGCTAAATAATAAGTTTTAAATTTGTTGGGTTTAGCAATTCTATTGTTCTAAATACAAAAGTTGTTAGGAGAGAATATAAAAAATTACGAGACTGGCATGTAAAAATTTCAAAATATTTCATTTATTTACTTTAACAATACTTTGAATGCATAATAGAACATTCAAATCCAAAATTGATGTCATTCATTTTTGTACACACATTTGTATAGGTGGCCTTTTATTGGTATGCTCGAGGCCTTAGGCTAATAAATTTACTATACATGGTAGTTAGCCCAACATTTAATCTATGCTCCACTTTGTGGAGTTCATTGAAAATCATCAGATTTTATGTTTACCTTTTATTTGCATACATTGAAGTGTTGATCTGAATCAAGTGTGGATTTGATACTTGCTTGGACTATTTTCTTGTGATATTTAAGGAGAAACTAATATTAAATTTCTATTATGCAGATATTTGACCTATTTGATGTGAAGCAAAAGGGTGTCATTGATTTTGGTGACTTTGTTCGATCACTCAATGTATTTCATCCAAATGCCCCACTTGAGGATAAAATTAACTGTAAGTTAGTATTATTTTGCTTTCCTTACAACACTGTGCAATGCTTTATGCGTGTGTTTAATCTATTATTTCATTTTGCAGTTTCATTCAAGCTGTATGATTTGGATGGTAATGGCTTTATTGAGAGGAAAGAGGTAAATTGGAAATGCTTCAATCAGTTCACCTGTTCTCTACAATGTTCTGATAACTAACATATTGATGTTGATTTCATGCTTTTCCTTGAATAGATAGCTCACTTCATTTCTTGAATAAAAATACAATAAATACAGTTACATTTTATATACTATAATTAGATCAATACTATGGATCTTAATGTAAGGCAATCATGAAGTCATTCATTGCCATAATATGAATTCTAAAATGGATGTGTGGTAAAATTAGAAAGTGAGAAATTATTATATTAGAGAGTTATAAAGAGCGGCACTTATCAAATATATAGTTGTAGAAAATAATTTAGAGTGGTGTGGGCAGATACAACGAAGTTTAGATGATGTGTGCTGAGGGGAAGATGGTTAAAGTGGAAGTATTAGAAAAGAAATTGATAGACCTAAGCTATGGCTGCAAGTGTGTAAAAAGATTTGCACAAAAAAGTGATTACCTTCACCTATGGGAATGAACCATGCCGTATGAACAGTTTGATGGTCCAAGTTTTACCAAAGTTAATATAGCAGAAAGAAAATGCAACTGTAGCAGTTGTTAAATATCTTGCATAATCTTTAGTTGCTTGTTTCATGCGTCAATGACTTCTCAAAAGAATAGTTGTCATAGATGAAAGAATGAAGATAAATTCAAATTTTAACCAAAGGACGCTGAATAAGCTGTTGACCATGATGCTTTACAACAACAACAACAACAAGCTTTTATCTGACTATGTGAGATCGGCTACATGAATTCTTCTTCTCCATTGTGTCCTATTAATTATCAAATTTTTATTTAATTCTAATGAAATAAGATCATTTTTTTATACTACATAGTCTTCTTAGCTCTATCTCTACCTTTCTTAACATAGTTCAAATCTAATGAGTCATCAAATGACTGATATTTTATGCGATCAAATCATCTAAGGCGACTCTCTCGAATCTTATTTGCCATGGGAGCTACTCCAACCTTTTCACGTATATATACGTTTTGCATTTTGTCTCTAAGTGTAAAGCCACTCATCCACCTGAGCATCCTCATCTCTGCAACACTTAACTTAATTTTATGCTTCTCTTTCATTGGCCAACATTTTACTCCATATTTATTGCAAGTCTTACCATCATCTTTTAAAATTGTCCTTTTAAGTTTGAGTGCAACTTTTTTATTACAAATCAGGTGCATTCCTCCCATTCAACTTGAATTCTACTAATAACATCCCCATCTATTTCACCATCATTTTGGACAAATCATGATGCTTTACGAGGGACATAAATAGTTTCAAAGATGAATTAAATTTTGAGAAGGGTGTGAGAATTTAACAGATAAAATTGGAATACGCAAATAATGTACTATTCACTTTGCACATCCTGTACCTTTTTTATTGTTATAGTTTTCCTCTCAACGTATTTATTCAAGCTTACTTTTATTTGTTTTTGATTGTCTGCTATATGAAATAGGATGATCTAATTTTGTAGGTGAAACAGATGTTAATCGCACTTCTTTCTGAGTCTGACATGAAATTGTCCGATGAAACTGTTGAGCTCATATTGGATAAGGTCTGTTTTTTAGCGACTAATGCTTCTAACTTCATTAGCTCTATGGTTTTCTATTTACTTTCTTTATAATCATCTTCTCTTTTTGAACTTTTCTGCATTTTAAACAGACATTTGTTGACTCGGATGTGAACCATGATGGAAGAATAGATAAATCAGATTGGCAAAATTTTGTTTCTCGCAACCCATCCTTGATGAAGATTATGACGCTTCAATATCTCAAGTAAGTTCAATCTTAATAAGGGTGCTAAGCGTGTGTCAATTTTATTTAGATTGTAGGGATGTTCAAGTCATTTGCCTGGCAGTTGCGATGATTACTAAGGGAAGGTTTGCCTTGGATATATTACCTATTATGATGTGTTATTTTACTTGAGAGTAAAAAAAAATGTTGGAAACGTGGTAGATTTGGAAAGGAAAGATTTGAAGGTTTTTCCTTAGTGGAATGCTGATGGAAAAACCAGCTAATTATTATGTTAGAAATAGATTAAAGTTACATCATATGATAAAGTTTCTACTTTGTCAGAGACGGTATTGGCTATTTTATGCCGGCCTCTATAGATTAATTTCATTTTGGTGAAGGAGTACAATCTGCTAAACTCAGTACATTTTCTTAAAACTAGAACCTGTAAAATAGTAACCAACTGAATGTGATCAGTGAGATTTCAGTATGATGGACATCCGGTGCGGAAAATATTTTTGACTTGAATCCTGATGTCTTCTTGCAGGTAAAGTTGGACATTCAATGTTGTAGTTAGTTTTTAGGAATAACACGAGAAGGGTCTGTTGGGGTAAAATATATTTGAATAGATCCAATTAAGGTATGACAAGCAGCTTGCAGATGATAGTCAAATGCTAAGAAGTGCAAAATAATTCAACAAATTGAAAACAAGCACAACGCAATGCCAAACCATCCTGGAAATCCCTTAAAAAATCAGTGAAAAAATCTCAGTTCTTCAGAAAAAAAAAAGAATAATTAGACAATTGATGCGATGTATGAGAAGTCCATAACCGAAAAATAAAGTTGGAGTTGCAATAAACGGAAGGGAGCACTTGATTATTCACAATCGTTATTGGCTTTCTTGGAATCCACTGTCAAATACTAGTGACCTTCAGAAGTGTCATTACTGAAGTAGGAATTAGCACCCTGCAGAACATAGCACAACGCCTTAAAGAAATTGGTGAACATTTTAATGGATCTACTGTTTGTTTCAAGCTAGAGGTTAATTATAATAGCTGACACAAGGAGATCGCACTTCCCAATGGAGTATCATAATAGCTGGATTGTGTCTAAACCATAATTTTGTCAACATCACTTTTCTTGTTTTAGCTGCCCAGGTATTTAGAACTTAACAAATAAAACATAGGCATTACTAGCAAATCAAACGGATGTGGTAAACTCATGATTATAATGGCACAAGGGGCATACTAATATCTCTTAGCTAGGTCACTGCCCCAAAATAGTCTTCTAAGCCTATAACACTCTCCCTCACCTATTACTCGTCAACTAACTTTTTGTTTCCTTATAAAGGTGCTGACATCTCCTCTTTGCAGTCACTAAGATTAGGCCAAGATGGCACTGTTGATTCTGCTTAACATTCAATTTCAGTAAGGAAGATGATACATGGAACTTCTCTCATTGGTAGTTAGTTCCTTTTTTTTGGAAGCAGTATTGGAAACTCTTGACCAAGTCTTCCTGGTGCCTCTTATGTTCAAGTTGTTTGGCTCTTCTTTCTTCAAATCTCCCATGCATACTGCTAGACATTGCACAAAGTCAGACTATTCAGTTAAAAGTTCCAAGATCTTTTGTTTCAAATGTTTGGAGTCTAGATGCTTTGAGCGTGATTGTAGAAACAGTGTGACTTGCTGTTAATATAAGATTGGCCACATAATGAATTCTTGTTTCTCTTTCTCCAATAAAGATATACTTATTTCCATCCTTTTCTCAAAGTAGTGGAGACATGTTATTTGTTTCATTATATTTCTAATATCAGGACTATAAAGGATGAACTCTCTCAAGCTATCAAATAGCATTGGGATCGTGATTGGATTTTCTCTCTTCTATCAACCAAGTTGTTTTTTTTTTGTTTTTTTGGTGAAATTCAAATCTCGTGAGGTGTTTGCTTTTTTACAACAATAACCTTTATCACCACGTGAGGTTGGTTACATGAATTCTTCTCCATTGTGTTTTATTAGATGTCACATTTTCATCTAATTCTAAAAATAAAATATTTTTTATACTACCTAACCAAGTCTTCTTAGGTCTACCTCTACCTTTCTTAATATCAAATTCAATACATATACTCTCTTAATTGGGTCATAATTAACGGCATTTTATTTGACCAAACCATATAAGGCGACTCTCTCTAATCTTATTTACCACTAGAGCTACTCCAACCTTTTAAAATATATATTCGTTTCGTATTTTGTTTCTAAGTGTAAAGCTGCTCATCCTTTTGAGCATCTTCATCTTTGCAATACTTAACTTCATTTTTTGCTTCTTTTTTATTGGGTAGCATTTTGCGCCATAAATAATTGCAAGTCTTCTCACCATGTTATAAATTTTCTCTCACAATAGCCATATGCACTCCTCCATTTCAACCATCCAACTTAAATTCTACTAATAACATCCCTATTTATTTCACCATCATTTTGATCAATTGACCCTAGATATATAAAACATTCACTCTTTTAATGGCTATGTAACAACTCCACAACTAGATCTTTTACTACTTAAATTGAACTCCATATATATCGATTTATATTTACTTAAATAAATGCTTTTAAACTCTAAGGTTGACCTCCATAATTCAAATTTCTCTTGAACTCCCTCTAATCTTATCAACAAAAAAGAATATCATTAGCAAAAAGCATACACCAAGATATGTCCTCCTGCAAATGTCTAGTAAGAGCTAACTAAAGCAGAAAGATATGAGCTTAAAGCTAATCCTTGATTGAATTCAACTGAAATAGGAAAATACTTGGTCAATCCTCCTTATGTTTGAACACAAGTAATAGCTCTAATATACTTATCCTTAAGGACTTGAATATAAACAATATTAACTCATTTTCTTTCTAGAATTCTACAAAGCACTTCTCTTGGAATTTTATCATATGCTTTCTCTAAATTAACAAATATCATATGTAGATATTGCTTTCTCTCACCATACTTTTCTTTTAAATCTCTCAATAAATATATAGCATCTATAGTAGATCTACCCGACATGTAACCAAACTAGGTTTGAGAAATTTTTTGTATCGCATCGTAACCTATACTCAATTACTCTCTCCCATAATTTTAATATATAACATGTTAACTTAATTCTTCTATAATTCACACTTTTTGTATCACATTTATTTCAATCAACAAACTTTTTTTTCACTTATCAAACATCTTTTTAGCCTTTAAAATAATATTAAAAAGATTAGTAAGTCAAAAAATTCCTTAAACTTTTAAACATTTTCACACTTCTATTGGAATATCATCAAGCGCTACTACTTTTTCACACATCATTTTTTAAAGCTTCTTCAACTTTGATTTTACTAATACGATGATAAAAATAAAATTTTATGTTTTCATTTAAGGTATTAAGGTCGCTAAACTCAATTGTATTTTCACAATATTCATTGAAAAGTTTATCAAAATATTTTATACATCTATACTCAATATCCTCTTCAAAGAAGACATTATAATTTTCATCATTAATGCACTTTATTTGAACTAAATATTTATTTCTCCTATTTCTTTACTTGAGTAATTTATATGTACTTCTTTCTCCCTATTTATTACCCAATCTGTTATATGAATATCTAAAAGCTAAAATTTTTTTGCATCACATATTACTTTCTTATAATCCCTGCAGGCCATTTTATATCTTTTCCATTCTTCGAGCTTTTGCATCTAAACTAATTTTTATAATAAATATTCTTATTATTAATCTTGTTTGGTACATTTTAACTCCACTACCAACCGCTTTTAAAAGAGCTTTTCCTTTTAATTCTTCACATTTTTTTTTTTGCAAATTTGTTTAATCTCACTTGTTATATTTTCCCACATAACATTAACTTTCTCGACATCCAAATTCTAGGTCTTACTCTTAAAATAATTTTATTATTATTCTTTCAGTATCTGTCTTTTAATTCTAAGATAATATTTTAATTTATTTTTCATCTTCCAACTGTTCATCTTAAAATCCGAAACTAATAGTCGAAACTGAGTACTTAAACTTTCACTCGGAATGACCTTGCAATCTTTATAATCTAAACGATTTATTTTTTTATCATAAAGTAATCAATTTGTGTTTTACTAGATATATTTTTATAATTGATAATATCTTCATATATTTTCTTAAATAAAATAATTAGTTAAAGTAAAATCTAATTTGGGCCTACCTTCTTCATTAGTCATTTCAAATACATACCACCATGAATGTTTTAAAATCTTTTACCACTTCACTAACATATCCATTTAAATTTCCTCCAATTAATATTCTTTTTCAAGAGATATTATTTGTATTAATTCTTTTAGCTCATTCTAAATAATTTTTTTAGCATACATCCTAACCTATTTGAAGAACATAAATATTTATAACATTAATAATCTTAACATCAATAACAATCTTTAAATCTATAATTTAATCTCTACTCATATTAATTTATACAGTATTATCCTTCAAAATCTTATTTATAATTACACCTACATCATTTCTAGTGCTACTTCTATATGAATGCCAAAGTTTAAAACTTTAAACATTAATCTCCTTGGTCTTCTCTCTAACTTATTTAGTTTCTTGAATACATAAGATATTTATCTTACTATAAATTATAATATCCATTAATTTCATTAATTTAGTCATAAAAGTATCTATATTTCATATTCATATCTTAATTTTAGTTTTATAGACTAACTTATTTGCCCTCATCCATCCATAATATGAGAATCCTTGTTTATTTAACATTGCACCCGAGCATCGATGCAACGGTCCTTGCATGCTTTTTACTATATTTTGGCCATGCAACGCGTCGCTTCTAGGGAACGTCTTAGCATTAACACAATGTATTAAAGGATTGATATCATGGTTTTTCAAAAACCGAAACCCTCTTGTCTTTTATATGTTGTTCTCTCTTCTATTAATGGATATATTAATTTGATTTGTTTAAGCTTAATTCTAATGGGCAGGTGACATCCTTTTGGCTAAGATTCCAAAAGTTTAAATCTAACTCTGTCTATCTCTATTAATTTCTCTATGATTTGTAATAAATTTAATTTTTCTTAGCCATTGCTATCATTTTGCCGTTCATGCCAATTGATCTTTTATATGAATTTTTTAATGTATATTTCATAGATACCATTTGTTTGGATGATAGATGCTCTAGCAATGTTAATGTTCCCTCTAAGTTCTTCATTAATTTGGTCGTTGAATTCAACTTGGTCGATATTCCTCTTTCTTGAAAGAAGTTTACCTGTACTTGGTCTAAGAACAAAAGGATATTTTTATGTAAAACTTGATTAATTCTTTATCTCTCACTATTGGAAATATCATTTTTTAAAAGGTCGATTACTAACTTTCAATTGACTTTCTCAAGTCATTGCCTACTCATTGTTTTTTTTTTATTATTATTTTATATGATTCCCAAACTTTAGCATCACATCTTATTGAATTTAAGGTTTTGTAAAGAATGTCTCAAAGTGTTTTAGTGGAATAGCTTCACTATCTCGGGTGATAATATCAATTCTTTGTTATGAAGTTAAACCTCATCAAGAGGCTCTAAGCTTGCAAAAAACATTTTCATATTATTCCTTAAGGAGAGAAGACTATGATCTCTAAACTCAGTTCCATTGAATAGAAGTATAAATTAGATTATTGTACTTTTCAAGAACTACACGGCATGTAGGTACGAAAAATCAGTTAAATGGTAGGTGGATGAGGATTGCAACAGTTCTTATTTTTAAGAAAATTGTCAATTGAAATTGAAAATATATTGTCATCCAACATAATACCAAGGCGTTTCCCTTTTGCCTCTATGAGAATCTTTTTAGTAAAATCAGCTAGATTTCTTATAAGACTGATTTCGTTAAGATTTATGGGAAGGATAACCTTTCTCCTCTTGCCAGTTTGGATTCTCCTTAAACTTTAGAAAAGTAAAAGAAATGCTATTTTTCTACTAGAGCTTCTAATTCACCTATCTCTTCAAATTATGCAATACTATAACTTAATGTTTTGAATATGTTTGATGACATTTATAGTGGTAAGGCTTCCTAAGCAAGGTTAATTTCTCCCTCATTTGTATTTTTTTTAAAAGCGGATTGTGAGCTTCTTAAATACTTTAGACTCATTAGTATGATAACTATGCCTTCAAAATTACCAAATCACGACACATAGACCCAGACTTTATGCCTAAGCACTTGAATTACATTTGGTTTTCATTCATGGAAGAAATACCTTAAGACTTTATTATTACAACCTATAAAATTATTCACTTTGTGCTTAGCTGCAATCAAGAAAGTTCATTTTTAAAGTTGATTTTAAGAAGTTTTTTGACAGCTATGATTGGATATTTGTTCTTACTATATGCCTAGTGGCCAATGTTTTCATCCTTATTTGATATTTTTGGTTAAAAATCTATAATGCATGCCAACTCTTAAGTATTTTACAATGGAGATTTGGACAAACAATTCATGCGGAGAAAATAGCCAAGATGATCCCTAAATTTTTTGCAGGGGTACATTTCAGTCTTAATTACTGAAAGTGCCCAATTTAATTTTTTGACATTTAAAATTGATCAAAATTGGAATAGAAAAATGAAGTGAATATAACCTCAGTGAATCAACCTCAAGTCTTGTGTTAATTTAATAATGCATGGTAGTTGGTTTGATGCCTTAACTCTAAAGGAACTATTGACGACATGATCCCTTAGTTTGATTGTGAGCATTAAATTAACTTCAAGATCCCTCTAGTCCTATGCTTCATTTTTTTTTGTTGGATTAATTGGGGAGTCATAACCTTTCAATTTTAGTTTTATATTTTGTCGGATTTATTGGAGGAGACATATTCCTTCAATCATTGTTACCGCTTGTAAACTTGTTAAAGGAAGTGGATCTTATATTTTCCTATAAACTGTGAATTTTGTGTATTCTTATCATGCATCTCATCCTAGGTTGTATTAGTAAACAATAAATTCTTAACTATCATATATCATATATTTTAATAATGTCAACATATCATTGGCATATAAGTTTAAGCCTTGATGCACAACAAATTAATTATTGTGGTATTCAGCTATGTATTCTTATGATAAAAACAATTATATGAAGGTCCTTTATTTGCTCTTAATTCTCCATCAATTTTCTTAACATAATAATTGCTATCAAGTAGATCATCCTGGCATGGAGTTAAATTAGTTCTTTGAAATTATTATAAATTTTTAAATCTATATCCATATCCAATAACTCTTTCAAATAGATTCATTGTATGACTGATAACTTTGCTTCCTCTATAATTTGCATAATCTTGAATTATCTCTTTATTCTTAAGCTTTTGTATTCAAAAATATGTATATATATATATATATATATTAAATCATATGGTATCATCTTATTTTTTAAAAATTCTATAGAATAATTTGTTAATTAAATTAGTTTAATACTCCCCATAATTATCTAAGTCTTAATATGTATCTCAATTGACCTCAAGCCTCACTTTTATGCATCTTCTTGACTCCTTTTCACTTTTTGAATCAATATATAATACACTTCATTATATTACATATTATGCTCTTCCAAAATAATTTCTTCTTTAAAATTTTCATTTAGTTATATTGCAGAGAAGCATCTTCCTCTTTCCTTATTGTCTTCATCTTTAAAGAAGTTTTATTTTTGTTTTTTTTTTTAACATCTAATGCATCTAACTTCATTAAAGTCTTTGGATTTTTTATTTCTAACCTTGGCTATTCAATTTTTCTTCTTTTTTTCTTTCTTTGTTTGTGATATATTATATAGATCACCCAAAGTTTTGCTTTTGCTTTGCTCACTACACTATTTATAAGACTTCTAACTTGCTTATAATCATTTTATGATTTAATGATATTTAATTTTTGCCAACTTCTTAAAGCACATTTTGTCTCTGATAGCCTTATCTCCTCTCTCCACCACCAAATTCATTGTATCTAAGATTTATTTTTAGACTCTCTTAAAACTTTTTTATCAATTATAATAAAAATAGTCATCTTATCCGCATCCAATTTAGCTTAACTAAAGAATTCTTTTTAAACTTGTTAAAAGCATGCGTTGAAAAGATAAGTAATTTTATCTTAAAATTTCACCATGTTATCTCGATGCAATAAATTCTTTTGATTGTTTTATTTATATTCTTAAGATATCTATTCAGGATTGTTAGTCTATTTTGTATGGTCAAATTTTTTTCATGAATCACCTTACAATTTTTTGCAAGAGATTTATCTTTCCTTAAGAAAAAATTTATTTATGATTTTCTTTCTAAGTAAAATATTTAATTATGAATTGGTTGCTCTACTTCTGAAGTAATAAAGTGTTCTCAATTCTTTTTAACATGATTATATACTGCTGTGAAATCAAGAATGACTAATCTAATTATATTTTTGTTATTTGTTTCGTAACCACCATAAATTTGCTCATAACGCATTCTACTAAAATTTAGTCTATTGAAATCAGTTTCAGTATTTTTTTCAGAGATGTATGTTGTAGTTGTTCATCCAATCTTCCCAAAATTGATTTGCATAGTCTATTCTACTACAAACTTCTTTGCATGGTTTCATGCATTAAAAATAAAATTGAAGCATGCATCTGCAGATATAAAGGAAGCATCCATATATTACTAGGAAAGCTTGCTCAATTAAAGAAAAGAGCACGCAAATATTATTCTAGAAAACTTTTGAGTACTTTTGCAAATAAATATACGAAGCAATGACTAAAATCCCTACTAGATTTAAATGAAAAGATCTATAAAATATAATCTACGCAACAACGCATATCATTATGATTTGCATGATTTTAAGTAGGAATTTCTGTCACTGTGAGTTTAGGGTTGTCAAAAATTCTTTATATATATGAGGATTACTAGAGCTGCCTATGCATTTTAGTCGAATGGATTATATTTTTTTCATTAACAATTGAGTTGATGACACCCATAGATTAAATTTTTTTGAGTTGAAAATTAAGTTGACTGCTGTCGCATTTGGCAGAATTTTTTTTTTTTTGAAGGGTACCCAACACTCCACCCATCTTACGTATGATGACTAATCCTCGTGCCTACAAAGATCACATTCATCACCCACGCTGTAACGCCCCTTGATATCCTCGAGAGCGTCTCGTCCGGAGAGGACCAACGCGGGGTTCTCAGCCGCCCACCAACCGAGCTTAGAGACGGTGGGTCATTTGGCAGAATTGGAATCGCACTTTGATTCATTCTCCTGAACAAAAATTATTATTACAACACTTACTTGACTCGCCAATTGTTCTTATTGAACTACACGCATCCTTTAGTACATTTTCGAGCAAAAATAAATTTATTATTTGACCAAAATTTGCTTAGGCAGGATTCGTTTTAAAATTCTTCAGATGAGGGTGGCATAAAAGTTAATTTTCATTCATTACACTTATCCAAATTAAATTAAAAATAAAATAAAATTCATCCCGACGAAATTTCTATCGAGCCATCGTTATCTTACTTTTTTTTTCCCATAATTTTGCATTTATTAAAGCTTGCCTTTGTCTGCAATCTACTGATGGTGCGTTTTACTGGACTGATGCTGCATGCAGAGACATAACAACCACATTTCCTAGTTTTGTCTTCAATTCTGAGGTTGACGACATAGCCACTTAAGGACTACATTTGCTGGCGATCTGAAGGATCTCAAGGAATGTCTATAGTTGCCACCTTTCCTAAACAGATAACATTATTGTCATTTGGGCTATTTTAGTTATTTCAATGTGTTCTTGAACCGTCACCTTCCTTTTTTTTCCTCACACCAGGAATGTGAAATAGTGACTATTTTCTTTCTTCTTTGTGTCTTTCTCGCTGCGGTTTTTAGCACCGAGAAAGTTATAATAACACAGCACTACAGCGGCATCAATCGCTGTTGGCTGTCATGAATAGGGATTCTTTTTGTCATATTGTAATGTTTTGCTATTGACGCGCAGTCAATATCGCAGCTGCCTTAAAAGCGATGTTAAGGCAGGTTGCATTATTTACAGTGTGTTGGAAAATTAGTTATTGTGATCCATAACTTAAGGCTTCCATTTGTCGATTTCGTGTTGCTATCTTCTTTCTTTTAATGAGATTTATATGCATTTACATATGTAGCACCCAAATTTTGATATTTACAAATTTTATATTTTTTTTTATATATGAAAAGATGCATTTCAGTTAAAAAATTCTTGTTGGTATTGAGACTTTCACGATGGTGCATTTCTTTCATTGATTAGAGACTAAATTATCGTTGATCACTGTCATATCACTATCGAAGTACTGTCATTTATCAGCCTATGTAAATAATTGCACTCTTTATATTCATTATGCATCGATGTTTATCGATCGATATATTCTGACTTCTTAGGCATACGTCATTCATAAATATCCTAACACCAGAATTTAACTTTCGTCTTAACATAAATAACATCAAGAGATGTAAATAATCATTTGTTCACTGTTTTAAAATCGGATTGAGATCCCAGTTCAACTGAACCGATTCAACTGATTTATTATAAAAATCATTTTGATTGAAGAACCTCGAACCATTGGTTCAACCGGTCAATCAATTCAGGTTTTATAAAACAGATCAGTTTAAATAAATCTTATTTAATTTCTTTTATTTTTTTAATAAAATAATTTAAATTTTTTAAACTAATAATTAAGCATAATATTTTAATTAAATGTTTTTGAAATAAATTTAATACATCTTAATGTATATATAATTAAATTAATTTATAATATAAATATCAAGTTATCATATCATGATATCACTTAGGTGAGTCTAAATGTTTTTATTTGGAAAGTTTTTTTTTTAATATAAAGAGTGTAACACTAATTTTTTTTTATGATGTGAGTTAAAAAATTTTAGAAATATGTTGAAATTAGATATGAATTATAAGAATAAAGAATTAAATAAAGAATTTACATTTTAAAATATTAAATGGGTTTTTAAATTTAAAAATAAAAAAAATATTTTAGTTTTTAATTTTATACTCTTATTATCAATTTTTTTATAATATAAATAAATTACTTAGGAATATAAATTTTATAATAATATATTACAAATATTTTACATATTATATATTATATTATTATTTATTTTTTATAAATTTAAAATAAATTTTTTTACATTAAAAATTTTATACTTTTATTATAAATTATATTAATATTTATAAATCTATATAAAATTTATTCTTAATTTTTAAATATATTTAATATACATATATTTAGATATATAATAGATATATAATTATATCTTAATAAATTTTAATTTAATTTTTAAATTTATAATTATTAAAAATATTATGTATATATGATTTTTTTATTTTATATTTATTATATATTTATATTATTTCATTATGTAGATTATTTTTAATAATTTGAATTTTTATTATGTCATCCGGTTCAACTCACGGTTTAACTCCAGTCGAATCATCAAATTTTGAACCTCTATTTCTTTCGGTTCTATATCCGATCTAATTTTCACAACATTTAATTTTGTTATTATATCCGTCCTCAATTGTTATCTTAGAAGATTGCATCGAATTAAACTCAAGGAAGAAGGTGTCTTTATTATCGCAAATCAAGTTTGAAAACACTCTTATTCATTGGGCTAAGCTATCTAGCTTTTCCCTTTCATAAATTTTTTATATAAAAAACCTTTGTATCCGTTCATTGTATGTAACTTCGCATATATATATATATATATATATATATATATATATATATATATATATATATATATATATATATATATATATATATATTGCTCAAAATATTACTAAAGACAAATCTTACGTCAAAGAATCATTATTTTAGCCAAAACCGACGGACATCAAGACTTAAAATATCATCGGAATCTTTACATCAATCCCAAAACAAATCTCAAATGATTTATAAATATCTCGACGAGATCTAACGAGCCTAAGATAGATCCAAAATGCTCAAAATACATCAAATGATCAAGGATTCATCTGAGCCCGGACGAGGGAGTGTATGGCCTTATAATTTGTTACGCACGCCTCCTCCCATCTATAAATAAGCCTTCATTCCTCACACCAAAAAAGGAGGCCAAGAAAAGCTAAGAGGAGTCAAACAAGTGAAGAAGAGACACCGCCGACCAGTCCACCTCACCCACCGCCGCCATCCTGCCGATCCTCAAGCAAGGAAGCAAGAAGTACCAAGTTAAGAGCTGCAAAGTCAAGCAAAGAAGAAGAGTCCTGAAGAGGAAGAAGAGGAAAGTGCTGAAGAGGAGAGCTGAAGATCCTCCAAGAAGATGACCTCAAGCAAGATTGCACTTCCGCCGCTGCCATCAACCATCGCCACCGGCCACCGTGCCACTTAATTGTGACTCAGATTCCCCTCTAAGTTACCTCAGATTCCACCATCAAGAATATTACAACATCATCATAATGCTATTATTCCTCTCATTCAGAATATCGAAGATTTTGTACTATGAAACATACATAGTGAAAGTTTTTTACCGCAGCCCTCGGTTTTTCCCCTTTTCGAGGTTTTTCACGTTAAAAATTTTGAGTGTTCTCGCTCGCTTTAATTACCTGTGCTGACTACACAATGCGTAAGCAGAACTTTCACTCTGACCGCTTGGTTTTCAAGACGTAGCTGCTTATGCCGGAATGTCATTCTATTATTTCATCTCAGATGACATCAAGCTTTCCCAATAAGATCAAAACCACTATCGAGGTGGAGCATTTCGCTTTTAAAGATGCCAAAGAATGAAGATTCATCAAACTTGTTCCTTCAGATTCTTGAACTGGGGCAACTCTTAATCTCAAGTTAAAGAACGCCATAATGAAGGCAAAGATCAATAGTCAACTTCAAGTTTCATAACTATTCGACCTTCTTCCATACGTTAACGCTATCGAGTAAACACCGACTAACAACCCAGATAGTCAAACGCCCCGGTGGATCTCTCATGATCTTCCAGATGCAGCAATGTCATCAGCAAAGCTCGACAAAGAAAGGTCAAACGCCTGCGGACTTGGATCTTCCAGACGGTTAATGTCATCGAGCAAAAGCTCACAAACAACCCGTGAAAGGTCAAAATTTGTACCACTCAAGGTGTTAATGTCATCTGATAACACTCGATAAACAACCTCGACGGGTCAAAATCCTCATCGCCGGCCACTGCCGATTGACTCATCGCTTCATCGCCGCTTACCATCGCCGCAGAATCTCCGGCTTATCCATTGCCGCCGGCCATCCGCGCTGATTACCGATTGGCTGCCACTGCTGACAACCATATTACTGCTGCCGACACTCGTTGCCGCTAACCACTATTTGGCCATACGCCAGTTTACTACTGCCGCCGGCTATCGCCAACTATCGGCACCGGCTTATCACAATTATCGCCATTATCGGCTGACTGTCGCTACCGCTGGCCACCATCGCTAGAATTCGCTGCATCGCCATTTATCGCTTGGCCATCCAAGGCTGATTAATCGACGCCGCTACGCCGACCATACCTTAACGGATCTAATTGACTTTTCCATACGGTTAACGCCATCGAGTAAAACTCGACTAACAACCCGTGATAGTCAAAACGCCCCAGGGATTTCCCATGACCTCTTCCATACGGTTAACGCCATCGAGTAAAAAACTCACTAACAACCTGTGAAAGGTCAAAAGGTCCTGGACTTCCCATGCCTCTTCCAGCAGCTGCCCAGCAAAAAACTCGACAAACAACTCGTGAAAGGTCAAAAGCGTCCTGGTGGACTTCCCACGCCTTCTTCCATACAAAGCATGCCGACGAATATTCACCAATAACCGTGAAGGTCAACACTTTGTATTCCACATTGCCATCTGTAACACCCTCGACAAAAACAACCCTGAATAGGTCAAAATCCTCGCCATCTAATCTCTCTTCCATATAACGCCATCGGTAACACTGGACAAATAACTCCTGACGTCAAAATCCCGATTCAATTCGACTCTCTTCCATAAACGCCACCGTCACTCACACCGACAAACAACCTCCTGACGGTTCTCGGCCGGATTCTAATCGACTTCTTCCATAGTTAAGATCGGTCACACCTTGACAAATAACTCTGACGGGTCAAATCCTCACGGATTCAATTCGACCTCTTCCATATAAAGCACGCCATTCGTCACACCTCGACAAACAACCTCGACGGCCAAAGATCTCCAGCCATTGACCTTCTTCATACGCACCATCGGTAACACCGACAAATAACTGGACGGTCAAAATCTCGCCGATTCAATTCGACCTTCTTCCATACAGTTAACGCCATCGTCACACTCGACAAACAACCTCCTGACGGCCAAAGATCCTCACTCAATTCTTCCATACAGCACATCGAAGCCACTTACTCATAAAACAACCTGATAATAGTCAAAGATCCTCGGCCGCCAACCACTGCCGCCAATTGCCTTCGCCGACTACCCCGTCGGCCGCCAACCATCGCCGCCGGCCACGCCTTCCAATCCTGACGATCCGACGGACTAAGAACCGGACGAAGTCGGAAACCGGAATCACGACGTATCGGGCCTTTGATCGCCTTCACGGTTCGACGTGGGCCTGAAACCGGTCCACGATGATACCGTGGCCTGATCGCCTTCCACGACTCGACGCGGGCCGGAATCCCACGACGCGATACCGGGTCTTGATCGCCTTTAACCCGGACGGTCGATGGGCTGAAACCGGAATCCACGACGATACCGCCCTAACCCGGATTCGACGGGTTTAAACCGAACCACGATACCGCGTTTTGATCGCCTCTAACCCGGACCGACGGTCTGGCGAAACCGAATCATCGACGATACCGCCTTGATCGCCTTCCCGGACCCGACGTGGTCGGAACCGGAACCACGACGATACCGCGCCTTGATCGCTTCCTACCGACGGTTCGACGTGGTAAACTGAACCACACGATACCGCGCCTTTGACGCCTTGACCCGGACGGCTCGACGCGGGTTTTAAAACCGGAACCACGACGATACCGCGGGCCTTGATCGCCTTCCAACCCGGACCGACGGGTGAAACCTGGAACCACGACGATACCGTGGGCCTTGATCGCCTTCCTAACCCGACGGTTCCGACGGCCGTAAACGGAACCACGACGTGATACCGGAGTCCTTGATCGCCTTAAATCACCTCTGAACACTTTGACGCCTTCGATTGCTCCAAAGGACCTCACTCAAGAAGAAAGGAGAAGGGAAAGGCTCTCCTCTAACCCTGTGGATATTTATACCAAGCAAAAAGGCAGTAAAAATCTCTCAAAAATGATCATCAAAACTACCAAAACGACAAAATGGCTCAAAACGGCTAAAACCTTCAAAACTGGATCAAAATGGTTCAAAACCGCTTAAAACCCCTCAAAACGGTTCAAAACTCGCAAAAGGACAAGCTGGATAAGGCCATGGCTGCATCATGGGCTGTATTCAAGCATGACAAACGCGCCGCTTAGCTTTACGGCCCACTGGGCCGGCCTGATGCGCCACATGGACTGGACTGTCAAGGATTCGACTGTCAAGGCGACTGGACCGGTTTGCTACGACCACGGACTGACCGAATTCAACCGGATTCACTAACCAACCCACCAACTCCAACCTCGGGTGACACGACGAATTGATGGACAGCTCGACGCATACAACAATGGGCGTTTCGCGCGCCAAGGCTACTTCAACGCAGCCGCCATGGCCATGCTGGTCCCTGTAAACGCCTAAAACTTCGTGATCCAAATAGCTCCATAACTCAAAATCTACGCTAACGCCATAGATCTATTCCATAATCATAATTTGTATTGGTTTATTCTCTCAAAATATATGATCATGTCTCAAGACGCTTTCGTTGAAGAATTAAGTATTTTCGAAAGATGATTGACGATATTTTGGATGATTGCTTAATGTCATCCAAAAAAATAAATAACATATATTTTCAAAACTCAAAAGCACAAATCTGACGGAAAAGTTAATATGATTTTGAGTCAAACCCATCGAGACAAGACTTAATTTATTCAATCTTTGGGATATTAATTAAATCCAAAACGCCTCTCAAAAGTATTTATAGTCAACTGAAGGCTCGACTCAGCCGGATCTAACGAGCCTAAGATCTCATAATTCCGACTTCATTGGGCATCCAAATGCTCAAAATACATCAAATGATCAAGGATTCATCCCGAGTCAGTCCGACGAGGGAGTGGTACTGGCCTTACATGAATTACAAGAATGCCTCCTCCCATCTATAAATAAGCCTTCATTCCTCACACCAAAAAGGAGGCCAAGAAAAGCTGCCAAGAGGAGTAAAACAAGTGAAGAAGAGGAGCCACCGCTTCGACGGCCGCCGTCCCACCTCACCTGCCGCCGCCGGCCATCCTTGCCACCGCCAAGCAAGGGAAGAAGATAAGAGCCGCAAAAGAAGAGTAAGCTGAAGGAAAGAAGAGGAAGAGTCCAAACAAGCAGAAGAAGAAAAAGCCCTGGAGGAGGAAGAGAGAGCTCAAGCTTGAAGATCCTCCAAGCAAGATCGCACTCAAGAAGACTCGCTCGGGCCATCAACCATCGCCACCGCCACCGCTGCCACTAATTGTACCAGATTCTCTAAGTTACCCCAAGATCTCCACCATCGAATAATTACAACCCGATCATCATTACGCATTATTCCTCTCTCATATGCACTCAGAATCCCTTTATCGTGAAGATTTTGTACTCAAACAGATACATAGTTTTATCGCCAGCCTGGTCCCCTCTTTCTTTTCCACGTTAAAATTTTGGAGTGTCTCTTTCGCTTTAATTACTGGTGTTTGACTTCACAACAAGGCTATAGAACTTTCACTCACCATGACGGTTTCTTTCTAGCAAATATATATATATATATATATATATATATATATATATATATATATATATATATATATATATATACTTAATATTTATTTTGCGAAATTTCCAGCTTCAACAAGACTATGAATATTGTTTATTGATTCAGAATGAAAAAATGTATCGACAACTTAGAACTTGCAATATCTTTTTAGAGTATAAATAAATGCATTACTTAAAAATCACGTAAAAACTTTATTTTTAAAGTAAATAATGGTCCGTCGGTACTATTTTATGCATCTCTCACAAAATTAAGATATTATAACTAAAAAAAGAATTTCAAATATATGTTTAAAGTATATTTTAATTATAAAATATCAAATATAAAAATTAGTATTAATTAAGAGAGCTTATTAATAGCAATATTTATTTAAATATTATATATATATATATTAAAACATATCAAACAAACTTGTAATATACAAAACTTAGCCATAATATTAAACTGAACAATATCTCAATAAGAAAGGTTCTATCTTCCGAGAAAACAAAGACCCATTATTGTTATTTTATGCACTTCTTAGAAAATAATAATTTTATTTGTTGACAAAGAATTCCAAATATTTGTTAAAAAATAATAATTAAATATTCAATATTTAAAAATATTAAAATTAAGAGTGATACTAATAGTAAATTTTAGTTTAATTATTATTTAGTAATTTAAAAATAACAAACAAGATCAAAATGTACTAAAATGTAGCATCATTGTTAAAAAAATCAACAATAAGCCGAAAATGTATATTGATGCATTGAAGTCAAATCATAAACAGATTGATACAGAGGTAGATATTTTAGATTATCTTGGAAAGTAAAATAGAAAAGGTTTTGGCAAGTGTAACTTTTCAAGAACAATGGGCTAATCAATTTCATGCCTTCGAGCAAACCATATAAGATTCGTGCATTATGCACAATGCAAATCAATAGAACTCATTAGAATTAAATAGAGAAAAAAATTAAATTAAAGGAGACCTAAACAAATTAGCTTTTATTAAAAAAAGATATGATGAAGGATCTGTTTAGGATAGCTGTCTGAAAAAATTGATAGTATAACTATATTCAAAAAACTACGATAACTATTATAATTATTTATTTTATTTTGGAAAAGTTAGACTACAGTTATTTTTAACAACCATTATATTTTACGATCAAATTAAAAAATATAATTTTTTCATTGCAGTTGATTCAAAATATAACTAGGATATAATTTTCAAATGATTTTATGATCATTTTACACTGCACTGCACCTCCATCATTAGCCTAAAATGCATCCGAAGAGTTCATTTGAGAAAGTTATATTTTTTTTATAAAGATGGTTACATGCGTTATAATTTTTTTAGGTATCATATAATTATGTATTATTATATGAATGATGGTGATAGTACATCTATAAAGTAAAAGAATAAAAAAGAGGGCATTTGGATATATATATATATATATATATATATATATATATATATATATATATATATATATATATATATATATATATATAAAAACTTAAAATTTGATATTTATATATAAAACTCAAATATTTAACATTACATAACAAATATCACTATTATCACTCTCTCTAAAACATGAATATATATTTTCATGTATCAATAAAATATTATAATTATAAATATCAAAATTTAGAAGTTAAATATGCAAATACATATGAATTATATGATACCTAAAACTTCTTAAAAAAAATAGAAATTATGTTTAATTATTAGGATATGATTTATAATAAAAATATGCATTTTCAATCTAATACTTAATTCACTATAATTATATTCCTTTAAGTTGAAATATGTGCCAAGTGTGAGATTGTGCGTTTAATTGGGGGCTTTCTCAATATGGACTCAGATTTGACGTTTATAAAATTTTAGCCTTAAAGCTTAATTTTAAAAAAAAAGTGTGCTAATATATTTTAAATTGTTATGACGATTATATAAGTTAAGAGATAATTATTTTAAAGATATATGGAGTGATGATTATTTTGACAAAATTATATATTTTTTATGAAGAAAGGCATAATCCACTTTAATATAGTGGGTTCTTTCATAAAAAAAATAAAGTTATTATTAATTAATATAAATATTTGTCTTATCATCACATTTAAAAATCATATATTAAACTACGTCAGGCAAAGTTGAAGTGATGTTTTATTCTTCATTATCATGAGATAAAAGTGATCAATTTTTCTTATTTTTAATCCATAAGTAAAAGCAAAAGAGAAATATAAAATCAAGAAATGATCATCTGCTAATTATCAAATGGATTTTGGACAGTGGAGCATGCGAGCATTTTATCTTACCGAGACAAAAATCTCATTTCAAAGATTAAGGAGTAATTTTGGGCGATTATATTCAAATTATATTTTCAGAAATCTAAGAATGTTACGTTTTTAATTTGACTAAACTATTTACGATAGCGATCAGAAAATTAAAATTTGATTTTTTAAAAATAAAAAAATTTATATATTTATCACAACTTCTTTGAATATTTATCATTATTTTTTCAAATAAATATGCTAATTCAATCAGATACTACAGCTCAACAATTAAATTATCCTTAAATGTAAATAATGAGCGTTTTCATTTTGGAAACTTCTGTTCCTTTCTCTGTAAGTCTTTTTTTATTAAGGTTTCATTTGGGAGAGTTTTTTTTTTAGTACATTTTATTTTTGAAAGTGTGAATTTTTAATTTTGATACCCATTTGAATATTGTGCTTTTTAAAATTACGTTTTAGCTCTATCTCACTGAAAGCTCCATTTTAGCTCATTTTTAAAAATCAAAAAACAAATAACTTTTTAAGAAATACTTTTAAATCAGTTTTTCAGCAATCCGAAAAGCTTAGCCAAACGAAGCTTAAATCAAAAAAAATTTTTTTATTGACAAATTATTAAAAAAAGATATTTTGATTAAAATTTAGCTAAAATTATAATTTGAATAATTAATATTATATTTTATTTATTCTTAAATAATGAAAATATTGAGATTTTTCATAATTATTTTTTAGCGAGAATATTATAATCCAAATATTTCCATTAGTTGTACAGGTTGAAATCACACCGTCCAAACGGCTCCGGCCCAATAACATTTCAACACGTGCCTCATTGTGCAAGGCCAACTAACCCGCTTCGTAGATCCAGCCTCGTATCCGATTCTCCTCTCCATCTCATCTGCAGTGGGACCGTCGTCCATGAGCACATGGCATTCTCGAGTCCCTTACGAAATATGTTCGCTGTCAGCCCCAATCATTCCCAAAAATTGCAACTGATACCCTGACCCCGCGACCCCTCTCTTCTTTGGCTCACTCGCTTCCATCTTCTTCCAATTTCCTCCGCGAATCCGCCGAGAATCCAAGTCCAAAACGCGGGCTTTCCTCTCCTTACACTCATCCTCTCTTCAGCCACCACCACCTCACTGGCTTGCAGTAAGCGTAAAGATGCAAAGTTCTCTCTGATTCATCCAAACTTACAAATCCCACGTTTAGGAGTCTAGGGTTTCAGTCGCGGGCTTTCCCCTTCTTGGCATGCCGGGGCTCGTCGATTGAGGGCGGAAGTCCGGTTGGAGATGTACAGGAATCGAGTAGGAGGGGAAGGAGTGATGAGTGGGTCCAGGGGGGAGGTCGGGTCACTCGATCGGAAGCGCATCAACGATGCGCTTGACAAGCAGTTAGAGAAGACTTCGCCGTCTACTTCCCGCGGGTTTAATTGCAAGGAGAAAAATCGGTTCTCGGTTCCCAACTTCGCCGGCAAGCAGACGGAACCCCGCTCTGCTGGTCTTTCTAAGAATAAGTGCTCTGATGGTGAGCTACTTTCTCTTATGTTCTTGTGCTGTTTTAGCTCCTTATGGCAGTTGAAAATGATATTCTTTGCAAAGTCTCTAAAGGCTTTCGTTTTTGGACCCTCGTGTGATATGATATCGAGCGTTTACGGTAAAAGTTACGGTAATTGGATGAAGTCGGTACTAGTTATGGATATCTGAACTTCAATTAATTTTTGCAGCCCCAACTATGTCGATTAGTGGTTTTAGAGCTTTCTGAGGCAGTGCCGCTGGATTTGTTTTTCTCGAAATATTCTAATTGTAGTTTACGAAGAAATAAAGTGACACTGGCGGAGCTGAAGTCACTGCTTCTTAATAAACTTAATTCATAGGGCAATGGGATGGTTAAGCAGATTTGTGATATCAATTGTTTCCATTAAGGGTGATTTGACTGCTGATGGCTGGATAAATTAAGCTGGCCATTGTTGTTACTCATCTTTCTTAGGAATTAACCTACACTTTATCTACCGGAAGCAATAGGACTGATGAATTCCTTTTTTCTTTTTAATGTGTGTTTTTGATACGAGTGGTCAATGCTGGGCCGCTGCTTCTCTTTTATTATTATTTATTTATTTATTTTGAGTTGATGTTTTGATTATGAAGCAGTGCTTCGCTCTCATTCAGACATTGCTCTTAGAGGAAGTAGAGATTTTTGAGTGTAGCAAGTGGTGTTGAGCCACTGTAACTCTCTTCCCAATGAAATAGGGATGTGCTAATCTGTTTCCATTTTATCTTGTTGCTATGCACGTGCCATTTACAGGCTTGCTGTGCATACTACTAATTAAATATGAAAATATTGATGCTCACTTTATATATCTCCATATGATCATACTTTGATGTTTGTTCAAACGCAAATTTGTTGTTGGAAATAAATTCTCACTTTAGTTACTGAGTGTTTTTTTTTTTTTTGGGGAAGAAGTGCTTAAGCCAAATTTATATGGGGATTGTGCTGTTGTATTACCTATTTTTAAGTAGAAATAAATGCACCTTTTAAAGAGCACTGTGGCCATTCTTACAACTACAAAACCGGGTTGTGGTGTTTGAAATTTATTTTGAATATAAATCAAAAGAAAAATGGGCTTACAATGCATTTTAGTTTGAGTGCAAAAGGAAACGTTCAGAGGGTAACTAAACACCTCTAAATTATCTTTTGTTAAGTAATGATATGCAATTTATGTTAACTATAGTTTTAGAAATGCTTTTATTTATTTTTATTTGTTTATGGTATTGTTGTGATGGTGGACTTGGGTTGGGGTGGTTTGTTAACAGGGAGAGGAATTGCTGAAATTCCTCTTGCCTTTGTTTTAACATCCTTCAATTTCCTCCCACCAATAGCCTAATGTAAACGGATTTAGTGAGAAAGCAAGAATAAAAAAATTTAAGAGAAGTACAAAGATATTAGGGTGCTTTGTAATTGTAATTATAATTTTTGTTCCCACCTTAGTAGCATGCTTACTATCTTTGCTAATCAAGTTATTTCATTTTTTATATTTCTTTAACATTTTCCAGAAGAGTCTGAAACAGATAGTGAAGAATCTGATGTTAGTGGTTCTGATGGAGACGACACTTCATGGATTTCCTGGTTCTGTAACATTAGAGGGAATGAGCTCTTTTGTGAGATTGATGATGAGTACATACAAGATGATTTCAACCTCTGTGGGTTAAGCAGCCAAGTTCCTTACTATGATTATGCTCTTGATCTGATTCTTGATGTTGAATCTTCTCATGGTAAGAAGTCATTTTTCTTGGAAAACTTTTTGTTTTGATAGGTGTTCAACAGTTAGTGTCAACTTATCTTTTACAGTGGTAGATGAATTCTGAGTTGTTTTACAGTGAAGCAAGCACAAACATGGATACTGCATGCGTTGTTTCTTTAATTCTGTTGCCTATTTGATTTTATCAACTGATTTGACAGTTGTATGAAATTTTCACCAGTAAAATATCTTATTCACTACTGGTTTTGATTTTTTATTTTAATTATGATAAAGATGTAAATTATATAAAGAATTTTGGTGTGTAAGAACTAAAAGTTATTGATTGAAAGGGACTTGGAGGATCCGCATGGTTCAGATAGGTTTTGTTCACAAAAATATATATTTTTGGAGTAAAAGTGTAAACTATTAGGCACCATAGTTTAGTGGGAGCCTTCTTTATTTGAATATGCTATTTTGACAAAACATGGTTTCTTTCATGTTCATTATTCATCTATTTCAAATGTTTATCCATTTAACTTCAGTCAATCTATTTTTCTTGCGATGTTAGGATACAAATCATTGTTTTTGCATTTCAGAAACTTTTCTTTAAGTGAGAAGAGGATACGATCATCTTAGCTTAGAAATTTGAAATATGCGATAAAAAAGTATAGAAAATAATATTTAAGGGGACTAGTCTAGATGACAGTTTTCCTTTATCAACAACCTGTAGGTATATTTGTCACCTTTCAAGTAGTTTGTGGACCATCATTATCAATTTGATGCTAAAAAAGACAAAAAGTACTTCAAAAGCTGTCATTAGGTGGTGTTGTTCTTGAGATGAAAATGTTGACAAATCAAGCAAGATAGTTCAGCCTGTGAGGAACACAATCCTTTAGTCTACCAAGGCGATCAACAGCTATTTTCTGTAGGAGGCCACTTTGATGACTGTAAATGTGTTTGTCTAGTGATTAGCGCACAAAGATGAGCAAGTTGCAAGGCATGGCAGTGTCAAACTTACCTAGTAAGACCCTATATAACCAAAATTCATCTGGGTGCAATGATTGTCTGATTTGCTAGAAGTTTGTGCTGGATTAAAAATCTGGCAAAGAGAGTTTTGCAAAGAGTGAACTATAATGTTTTTCATCTTTCCCACATAGAGCTTCAATAATGTAATCCCCATAAGGCAAGATAACTGAGAAAATATAAATCTAATAATGAGTGAAGGTATTTCACGGTGAAGGTTGTTCAGATGACAGTATTGTAGCTACCCATTGGGTAATTTCATTGATGTTGTATTTCAATGATGTATATAATTTGAAACTTAGCTGGGTTCTACTGTTGGCTATAGTTCAAAGTTTTGCAACATAAAAAAATATTCGGAGAAATTTCTTGTCTTGTTTGAATTTGAGGAAAAGAAAGAATATATCTCGTGAATAATGATGATGAACTCTTTCACATCTCTACTGAAACAGATGGCTTGCAATGATGTTGAACATAGCAACCATTATAATTCAAAGAAGATAAGATTTCTTAGGATTTATTGTGACTTATGGTGCATGGACAAGAACGGGGATATGGTTATGACACAATGTGGACATGAGACACGTCTATTATTGAAAATATAGCATACTGATATGTGGTAGATACAACCTTATAAATTTTATATCATAGTAATTATAAATAATATATCTAATCTAGATAAAATAAATGGAGTATTAAGAGCAAAAATGATAAGATATTTAAGTAAAATATGAGCTTTAAAAAAATAAAAAGTCTATAGATGATATGACAACATTGATTGAAAGAGCGTTGAGAGGTGTGAAGACATTGATCTTCATCATCGATGGTGACGATGAAGATGCCGATTGCGATGGTTGACGATGCTCTATGATCATATGAAACCTAAGCATGTCTCGCGAAGGAGATGGGTCAGAGATTTGGGCGGGAGAGTTGGGTGATGTTCACATTCATGAGGTCCTTGTTATAAATTAAAAAATAAGTTATAAGTTTATAACTTATATTTAAAAGAATTTTAATTTTAATTTTAATTTAATAGCAGGTGTGTTAGATTTTGTTTGATTATTATTTTAATTGGATACGTCAGAAACATGTCCAACATGTGTTGGGCACTGCACGTCAGTATTTCTAGGAGTGCTGATGCATCATAGATTATGACCAAGGAAATGCATTTTGATTTCAACTGAGACCATTATTTTTTTGTGGTTGATATGAAGGTACACTTGCTAATGCATTGTTATCAAAAGTACTAAAGCACCTTGTAGATGCTATGGCTGCCTAATTCTTGAGGCGCTAGGAGTCATCCTAGTGCTCTCTTGAGCAAAGTGAGGTGCTAAAAAAAGTATATGCCACCTATTTTTTATTTTGAGGAACAATTTAGAGATTATAGCATGATAATCATATTAAAATATTAAATAATATAAACAAAATTCTAAAGTTTGTTTTATTTCAAATATCAATATTTTAGCTAATTTATGTAAAACAAAGTGCCCATATGATTTAGATGTTTTATTTAACTGAGTGGTAAATAACTTAAGTTTGTAGCTACCATAATTTTAAATTTTTTTATTTATTTATGATATATTTGAAATCAGAAGGAACAATAAATTATAAAAAGACCGGCAATATGCAGTTTAACAAACTATAAAGTAGATACACAATAATAATGCAGCGTAAAAGGGGTAGAAAGAAAGAAAAAATGAGTATTGAACTTGAGGGGAAAAATACGTAGCAAACTCTTGTATAGAGAAAAGGAGATTATAACATGATAATCACATTAAAATATTAAATAATATAAACAAAATTCTAAAGTTTGTTTTATTTCAAATATCAATATTTTAGCAATAAATTATCTAAAACAAAGTACCCATATGATTTAGATGTTTTATTTAATAAGTGGTAAATAACTTAAGTTTGTAGCTACCATACTTTTTAATTTTTTTTTTTAATTTATGATATATTTTAAATCAAAAGAAACAATAAATTATAAAAAGACTGACAATATGTAGTTTAGCAAACTAAAAAGTAGATATACAATAATAATGTACTGTAAAAGGGGTAGAAAGAAAGAAAAAAACGAGTATTGAACTTGAGGGGAAAAACACATAGCAAACTCTTGTATAGAGAAAAGGAGAGAATAAGTCGAAGCAATTAGTTTCAAGTACATGGAAAGACAAGGAGAGTTGAAAAACAAATGGCAAAGAGAAGAAAGAGGTACCTGGTTCTTTGCTTGTTTAGTTAGAAATCTTACTGGTCTCAAGGTTCAAAATTGCTTCTTTATTTCTGTTACTTACATGAATTATTTGATTCATAATTTAAAAGATTCTTTATCTTCCCCTAACTTGGTTTACCAAAAGGCGCCTTTATATTTTTTTCTTACATATTAAATACATTTTTCTATTTTCTTCCTTGAGCTCTTTCTAAGAGAGACTTTTGGAGTTCTCAAACATATTAATATTTAGTTTTTTTTAATACATGTTCTCTCTGGTGTACGATGGCTGTGCATTCTTTTTGTGAAATACCTACATAATTTTCACTAACTAGGACTCACACTCACCAAAATTTTTTGCTATTTTATTCCTGCTTCTACTGGCATTTCATTGAATTGTGGGATTCTTGCTATTTATCTATCCATGGACTACTACAATTATTTTGTAATTATTATTTTGCCTACTTATTAATTTATGGATTTTTGTAATTATTCTATAAGTATTATTCTTGTAATTTGTATGTTTTTTATCTAAAGCTCTCCTAGGATTGTATAAATACTACACGATTTTTAGATTGAAACATTTAACAAATTCTTTCTAATCTTTGTCATGGTATCAAAATCTTAGGCTTTTTAACTAACTTGGTTTCATAATGAGTTGTCTACTATGGATGTTATAAATTTGTTGAAAGGTTTGTGGAGAAGCATGGAGAGAGTAAGGAGGATTTACATATGATATTTAATGATTTAGAGAAAGCATATGATAAAGTCTCTAAAGAAGCGTTGGGGGCAATTAAAGGTATTAACAAGTCATTATGATTATGTATACTAGAGTTGTTACTTCTGTTCAAACACAAGGAGGATTGACCAAGTATTTTTCTATTTCAATTAGATTACTTCAAGGATTAGCTGTAAGCCCATATCTTTTTCATGCTCATTTCTAAATAGTGGACTTTTGCATATGCATTTCAAAAAATTGGAAAACTTGAGGCAAAGCAATTAAGGATACGTTTGGGGCAGCTTTCTTGCTGTTTTGCTTTTCATAAAGTAGCCAGAAAGCAATCACGGTTGTATTTGACTATCAACTTTTTGGTTGTTTTTCAGAAAGTTTTGTTGTGAAAAGTTATTTTTGAGAATCAGAGTTATTTAAAGTGTGGTGATTATCAGAAAACTGTTTAAATTTTTTAAAAAATAAAATATTTATAATACCTACAACAGCTTTTTAAAAAGGTGATTTCCCCCACAATAGTTTTAAAATCAGTTTTTAAGAAAACTACAACTACCCCAAACAGATTCTAAATGTATTTTCATTAATTATTCCCACATAAAAAGGTTTTAGATATTACTATCATATTTTGAGAAAGGTGTATGAATATAAAGGTGTTACATTCCTTAAAAAACTCATTATTTTGTTCATTCCCTAAAAATTCTATGTTTAGTGTAGTGTCTTATCTGTCATATTGTGTCTAAGGAATTAATGAACGGGATTTTGAGGATGATGATTGAGCTTGTTAAATAAACGTTATGATCTCTACGTCCTTAAGGAATCTAATAATGAAAAGAATTCATTCAACATTTACTATAATCTTTTATTTTAAAGACCTTTAAATCTGTTAAAGGAAAAAATTTGACTTCAACACATTCGCCTTTCACTCAATCTTTATTGTTCTTAAAATCATATTTTTTTTCATTATTCAAGAAATTAATATTAAAGAATTTCATTATAATACTTGTGAATTATTAAAACACAAACATATTAATTTTTTCATGAGTGACGAAAGAACCCTTCTTTTTTTTAGAGCTTAGTGGTTTGCATTTATTTTTTCAATGATTGCACTCATGCAATGAATTTTGTTGCTAAAAGTCAAAAAAAATTTAAGTGTCATCCCTTTCACTTTTTTTTTTTTAAAAAAAAATGTAATCAAAAGTCAATTTGGTGTTCAAAACAAAAGAGTAAGATCCAACAATGCTAAATACTTCATCAGTAATTTTCTCCTCACATTTCAAAGAAAAATGAATAATATATGAATCCTCTTGTACATATATACATTTCAATAATATAAAAATGGCCACCTATCGTAAGAGCTATATTTAAAACATATATTTTAAAATAATATTAAGGGCTGGTAGTTTAATGGTTATTCACATTATAAATGGATTAACCACAAAAGTCCGTGGGTTACCTACATATTTTCTAAATAGATATTATCCCATTTAAATACCTCAAACAATCTTGTTTCCAAAATATTTTGAAGTGGTCTTTTTCATACGCATTTTCAAGAAGTGAAAAACTTGTTCATCAAGCAATTAAAGGTATTTTCATCAGTTATTCTCACATAAAGAGGGTATAGATATAACTGTCATCTCTTGAGAAAGGTGTATGTATATGTAGATGTCACTTTCATTGAAAAAGCTTATTATTTTGTTCATTTGCTGAAGTTTTTTTCCATTATTTTGCAACAGTATCCACAACCTGTGGTATGGAATATTGGGCATTACCAAGTCTTCTATGGTGGATTTGACTCTTGAATCATGCATCAATCTATATTATGTGGGTTCTTTGATTAACAGTTTTGCGACTTGGAGAAGTAAAAAAATTAGATGTGGTTGCAAGATCTAGAGCTAAAACTGACTATATTCTGGAAGATGTAAAGGTTCAAAAGAAATGATCGTATGAGGCTCTATTTGGATAACAATCAATCATTAATATTGCACATAAATATGTGAATAATGTTATAAGGCTGTGTGCATAATTTGCTGATAATAATTTTGCCATGGCAAAAAATATACTGTGCTTGGTATTTTTTTGACAGTCCTTTTTACTAAATTGTATAAGATGGATGTCTAATTCTCGCCTTCTGAAGCTCCATTGGCCCTTTTGATTACACTTCCTCTTTGTCAGCATGTTACAGGCCTTTCTGTTATTACTATTACCTTCATCTATAGCTTGCTTTTAACTGTCTTTTCTCACACTCAGACTTTAATGTTGATTTTCGTATTTAATATGCACTATATATGTTTTTTTGTTTTTGTTTTGTAGTGCATCTAAAAGAAAGCAACGCTTTTCTCCTTTGTTATCATCATTCCATATGCAGTGTGAACTGGCTTCTTTTTGCCTCAATTCAAACTTTTGAATCACAACCTGAGCATTACTTTTATGCACTTTCGAAGTCTTTGCCTTATCCTTGATTTCATGTTTCCTCAAATTACTAGTATGATTATATGTTCGTCGATTATTGTTTTTTATGTGTTGATGACCGAAGTCAGCATCAATAGAAAGAAGATTTTTTTTAAAATAAGTATTAAATAAATATTAATTTTAATTTTAAGTATATATAAAAAAAATTTCAGTTTAGGTACAATCGTCCTATAAGTGGATCGCCATATGAGATGGCTTAAAGTAGTCGACGATTATCGCGCTGACGCTTTAGTAGCCGTCATCGATCTCCGACCGCTTTGGCCCAAGCAAGCCAGTCGCTTAATAAGGGGGCGATTTTTCGGTTGTAATTTTTTTTTTTTAAAAATGAAGTTTTTGTTGTACTAAAGCTGTATTTGTCTGTAGTCCGTAACTATAAATTCAATCGGATATCAATAATAGCAGAGTAATACTAGCATCAAATTAAAAAAGTAAAACTACTTTATATGAACTAGTTGTACAATTATACAAAATATACAAAAGAGTTTCCATTCATATTTTAACTAGACTCAGTTACAAATACACAAAATGCACAACTATACAAAATACACAAAAGAGTTTCCATTCATATTTGAAGTAGATCCAGTCACAAATACACAAAATACACAAAATACACATACATCTCCGTAGATTATCGCCTATGGTGACGTCTATACGGTATCGCAGAACTACCTGGAGTGTAGTGCGTAGGTGGCTGCAATGAACGATCACGCAGTTGATGGGAGATATCATGTGGTCTCTGATCCTGACCTACAACATCAGAACCTAATCTTGGCTGCGAGTCTCCTAATGACACCCAATCTGGTGAAGGTGCAACGTCGTGCTGAGACTAAGAGCTCTCCTGATAAGTGGAAGGCCCTGGATCAGTATAAGTAGATGGGCCCACACCAATGTCTGCTGCCTATTTAGTCAGAGTTGAATCGTACTCATGTGACATATGCTTTATTGTGACGTGCTGGAGCTTGTAATTGCTAATGTGTGTGCGCAATCTCAAATCATGGCATATCTTCTCATACCTATTTATAGTCAATTGAAAGTCTGAGTCACCTGGACGTCTAAAGAATGGCTGGAAAATATCCTCCGTCGCTAAGATATGCTCCGCCTATATTAAACAAGTATAAAATGTTATTATGAAAAATTGTAGACAGAGGTACTTAAGAAAATTTGTACATTATAATATTATCTTACAGGCCTAGGTGCTCGGGTAGTATGTCGTCGGTGGATCAATAGGCACCTTAAGTAAGTACAACGAAGCCTATGACATGAACCATAACATGTACTAGTGAAGGGCTTCCTGTACATCTCCATCAGTGTCATCTACAACGACAATGTGATCTTTCCGAGCCTCCCAAATAGCGATGTGTAGTTGATGGTACTGAACTCAATTGATATCAGCTTTCCCTCGACCATCAACTCTCTTGAAGTTGGGATCCATCAATGCAATATCAATGCGTGGTAAGTGTCCAAATTGACGAAGAATTCTGTCAGGAAGGTGCCACTCCACTCTCTTCCAGCTGATAAGGGGAACACATGCTAGCCATATAGCATCGCCAACAAGACAAATATTAGATAGGCGAGGCCTAATCAGAATATTGTACGGCTTCCAAGTAACTTGCATGTATGAGTGGTTGTTACTCAGTACTGTGGTAAAATTTAGATAAAATAAATTTTAACATTTAAGAGTGGTACCTGGCTCATTAGTAGTTCATCAAGCTCATTCCGAAAAATCCTGATATTTTCAAAGAGCATCTGTCGCACATACCGTTCGTTCCACCTGATTAAACCAGTTTTCATGTACAAATCAGTTATTTGCAAATCAATATATTAAAGCAATTGAAAATCAATTTAGTTTCCTGACCTGAAACTAATGCTCAGTCCATCAAGATTTTTAGGATAGGGGATATGTAATGTTGGTCTCCCAACATGAAGTCGCTCCCAAGACCAAATCTGGAGCAGTTGGAGACAACCAGCCATGTTGGCCCTTCTTGGTCTGGTTGACTCATGTAGCTCATTGTATAGGTGTGCCAACACTGCTCCGCCTACTAAGAATGTGCTAAATGTATCTAGATCTTCTAATAAAGGGAGGTACTGTAAGTGCATTTCTGAACCTGAAGTATCTGGCAGTAAGAAACTCCCTAAAAGGAATATCACATATGCTCGTAAATGTCTGCTAAACTCCATATCTGTGAGGTCTATGTAGGACTCTCTGAAAAATGTCGAAGCCACCCAAGTATTGAGTATGCGGTGCCTAACCCATCCGGAAAGTAGAATGGACTGCTGGGTCGACGGGGTCATGATATATAGTGCCTGTAATGGGGTGTCCACCCAGTTACTCATCGCAGTAGTTAGGCCAACTCTGTCACTGCTTCTCTCCAACTGTAATAGGTCTAATGATCGGTGGTTCATCTACACGCAAACCTAAGATCATCGTAATTTTTTGCAATGTCACAGTTTATTCAGCTACAACGTAGTGAAAAGTGTTGGTCTGAGGAGACCAACGCTCAACTAAGTCAACATTGTGCTTATCATTGTGTCGTACTCATCATTAGACAGGACTCTAGATGCACTAGATTGCTAATGCAATCGTGCTTCAACAAGCATCTGAGTTCTGTGTTAAGAAAGTCAACATCGTTAAAAAAAGATGCGAGATAGGTTGAAACATAAAATGAAGATACTAATAGTGCCTTTAAGGTAACTACTAACCTTAGTTTTGAGTCGTCGCAGTAGTGCTACGGTATAGCTGCTGTTGATAAAGTGAAATCATGTGCGTAATTAGATGAAATATTATGCTGCATGAAATTAATATCAGTTGCAGCTGAAACACTACATTGTGACTTGACTTTCACATAAAGAACTAATGTTTGACAGAAAGCTTCATCTAGTACAGCACTGCATCGTTAGAAATCGTAGATGCTATAAATCCCGCGCCAACAGGGAAATGATATGTTAGCTCCACTATAAAGTTATCTACATCATAACGTAGAGATTTAAGCACTTTCTGTTTTAAATCTGCTTGCATGACGAGACTCGATACGGCATTTCTTCCACGACATAACTTGAATAAACCGATCATCAACGATCGTGTCATCAGAAGAGGATCAAGGAAACGAGTTCTTGGCTCATCCTGAAGTATGCTCAACAACCAACTTGCAGCATTGAATGAACAAAATTCAAAATTGATATTTCACTAATCTCAAAATAAATCCAGTAATTTTCAAACTCATCCTAATATAATTTATATCAAAATATTCTGATATAATAAGTGAATCAACCGCAAATCCAAATGTTTTAACTTCACAGCATGAGCTCGTCTGATATAATTTTCTAATTAATACTTTAACTAAAAAATTTGAGCAGTACTTAGCTATTATAATAGATAAAATCGCAAAAATTTACTTCCTAGAGAACAAGAAACAAATGATAATCTAGAAACTAGCATGTGCTTAAGGTATTCTTTTGGTTAAATTTGTAACCAATATATTTATAGCCATGAATATTAGGGAGAACCAAATATATACCTAAGAGAGCCGGTCACGTGCGAGGTGGAGCCGGGCGCGCGAGGTGGAGTCGAGAGTCATAGGTGGAGGCTGGAGTGCACAGTGGAGCCGAGAGTTCGAGGTGGAGCCGAAATCTGGAAGTGGAGCCGGGAGTGCCGTGAATGGTTGGGGATTAGGTCGTCGTAGTGGGGTCGGAGAGGAAAGAAAAATGAAATGCTCGCGCGCGGGGATTACCACAACCGCTGCATAAATATTTAGGTAGCTTAATCGCCGATGACGGACCTGGCCAAAAAGCCGGCCGACATTAAAGCACCGACCAATTATACGCTAAGTAAAAGTCGTTTGATAATCGGTCGATCGATTTTGCCACCCTCACCGATGAGGGTAGCATACCGCTTATGGACGACTAATCAGATCTAAACTGAAATTTTTTTTATATATACTTAAAATTAAAATTAAAATTTATTTAATACTTATTTTAAAAAAATCTCCCAATAGAAAAGGGATGTAGAATCATATCAAGGGATAGCAATTTTTCTTACTTCATGGGCAAAAGCTAGAATGGGTACAAGTGGTTGAAAATGCTCTGTGCGTAGTAGAATTAACACCAAAGCCCTAAACGCCAATTGATGGTGATGAGTGTGAAAACTGACCACATAGCTGCTGATGCTATTGCTGTTTTGTGATTCTTTTTGTAACTTATTGATCTACCCTTTGTACGTTATGTTTCTGATTTAAATGGTTTTCCTGACATATTTTCTGCTGTTAATGCAGTGATAGGTCCATTTTCCTTTGTTTAAAAGGTTGCAAAATCTGTTTCTGTGCATTTTATATGAAAGTGTTTACTTGTTAACCTTTCACTGAAATGATGAATGTGGAACTTATAATTTTCTTGCTAAATAATCCGGAGGCTTGTGGAAAAAATTATTTACTCTCCTTCCCTTTATCCCAAAATTGTTTTACTTGAGTTTGGATCGGAGTTATTATTTTGATTTTTATTGCTTTCTAAATATAGAAATGCATGTCTCATGCAATTACAGTTACAAAACTTCGTTTCTTACTTTCTTTGTTGGGCATTTAGATTTTAATTTCTCAAAAAATGAGGTGCGTGAATAGCTTTGATGTAAAAGAAAGAGGTCGTCTAGTCATGAAGTGAACATTACTACTCTTTTATCCATTGTAGATATTTTGTCGTCGTTCAAATTCTAAAATACAGATGTATCAATTGGTCGTGCTGCTTTGCAGGAGATACATTCACTGATGAGCAGAATGAGTTGATTGAATCTGCAGCGGAGATGTTGTATGGTCTGATCCATGCACGCTACATTTTGACCAGTAAAGGAATGGCTGCAATGGTAGAGATCTCCTCTTACTTTGGCATTTAGGTCTTTCTTTGTTCTATACATTCCAACACTATTTTTGTCTGCAACAATGATCTCCACAGCTAGAAAAGTACAAGAACTATGATTTTGGAAGGTGCCCTAGAGTTTACTGCTGTGGTCAGCCCTGCCTTCCTGTTGGTCAATCAGACATTTCTAGATCGAGTACTGTGAAAATCTACTGCCCCAAGTGTGAAGATATCTATTACCCAAGATCCAGGTTCCAAGGCAGTATCCTTTCTCCCCAGCAACTTGATAAATTTTATTATACTTTTATGAGCATTTATTTTCATTTGATTTATGAAATTATTTTTTCCCATAGAGTTTTAAGACAATGCTTGGCTTTATTTAATCTACTGAATAATGAACTTTTTTCCTTCAATACAAGAATAACAACAAGCCTTCATCTCACTAAGTAGGGTTGGCAACATGGATCCTTCTTCTCCATTGTGTCCTATTAAATGTCATTTTCTCATTTAATTATAATAAAATAAAGTTATTTTGTATGCTTTTTCAATTTTTTTAGGTCTAGCTCTACCTTTCTTAACATATGCCAAATCTAATACATCTAATCTCTTAATTGGGTCATTGGATAATGAACGTTCTATGTGACAAAATCATCTAAGACAATTCTCTATAATCTTATCTATCATTGGAGCTACTCTAATTTTTTTTCCTTAATGATGATCAAAATTTTTTTTTTTCAACTTGACAAGAAAATCCAAGCAATTTGTTTAAATAGATTCATAGTTTTGTTTAAATAATAAGATGATAAAAAAGAATCTACTGAGATGTTTTGCTTAGTTATACTTGACTATATGTAGACATTGATGGAGCTTACTTTGGCACAACATTTCCACATCTATTTCTGATGACCTATCCTCACATCAAACCCCAGAAAGCGTCCCAACGGTACACTCCGAGAGTATTTGGCTTCAAAATTCACAGGCCTTGATGGATCAAAGCATCACAAATCTTGATTGTTTTCTTCTGCCAATGGAGCTTACTTTGAGGGAATGTGCGGTCGATACTATTCATCCCCATGTAAAGAATGAGGAAACGTTAGTTTTGAGCTGCTGTTTATTTAATTTTTAGTCGTAGATGACCATCATGTTTCACTGCTATGTTCGATTATTTCTTTGCTTGTCTCAAATTATTAGTATTATGCCTTTCTTTTTCTCCTCCTATTTAGCCGTTCTTTAGATCACATGTTTAAATATTCCTTATTCTTTTTTCCTCTCTACATGATAAGTATTTTATTGTTGGCTAATAACATTTTTTCATATACCAACAATGGACCCATTCATTGTTAAACGCGCATGCTATGCAATTTAATTAAATGTATTTTATTTTTTTGAATTTCTTTGACTGAAATCAAGTAAAATATATGTAAGAGTTTTTACGTAAGCTGCTTTTGATACCCTGGCTGTAGGTGATCATCAAGGAGGAAGGTGGAGGACAATCGTTTTTGGTTATGTTATTTAATTAAATTTATTATTTGTAATTATAGTTATTATAAATTTAATGAATGTTAAGTTAATTATTATAATTAATTATTATATTACTTGATTATAATTTAGTTGTTATGAATTAATATGATTATACTCACTTTAGTTATATTTGATCAAATAAGTTTACATAATAGATATGTAAATAGTCTAATTATGTTTAAATATGAGCATCATCTATTATTTTATTTTATTTTATTTCATCTTTTATTTATTTATTATCATATTACAAAAAATATTCTTTGAAATTTTAATAGATTAAATCCTGAAATAATTTGTCAAATATCTTCTCATAATTTAATTATTACATATCAAATATTTTTGAAGATTTAGTAAATTCAGATATCTTGAATTAAATCACATATGCTAAAGTATTTTAGTAATGTTTTTTAGAAATATTTATATATATGTCACATAATTTTTATGTATTTTTTTATCTATCATTTAAAATTAGATATTTATTTATTTAATATTTTTTTATTCTTAAAAATATGTATTTTACTTTTTAAATATTAATGATGATAATATCTTTAATGTGATATTAAAGATTTATATATATATATATATATATATATATATATATATATATATATATATATATATATATATATATATATATATATATATATATATATATATAAAATTAAAATTTAGATATAGATATCTAAATATATAAAACTTATGTGAAATGTATATAAATCACATTTTTTATAATATAATTAGGTTCCTTTACGAAGGCGGCTGAGGGGATGTGAACCCACTTTATCTGTTATGTTGTAGACCAAACTTATATGGAGGGTTACTTGAGGATATATTTAACGGGTAACTAATCTGCTGTGGACCTGTGGTGTATGGGATAATAATAAATAAATAATATGCGTCATATGATAACTTTAAAAATGAAATAATCTTTTTTTTTTCTTGCTTCAATTTAAGAAAATTTTTGATGTGGACATCAATATTTTTATTTCTAATATATCTGATTTTTGGATTAAGAAAAGAAAATTGGATATGCACAAAGCATTTAATTGATCTCAAGCTCACCAAAATTTGGTTATAGTAGTCAAATTCAAATTTGAATCATGTTAGATATGGCTCATTAAATTTAATTTAAACTTGAGCTAGATTTATTTGATTTAAGTTTGATCTGATCTGCATTAAAAGTTGATTTGATATTTAAGTAATCTTTAATTTTTAGAGACGATTTGCTTGTCTGCATTTAGAGTATAAAATAAATAGAATGCATAGAGTCTAACTTTTTAAGTATTTGATATAAGAAAAAAATTTCAACGATTTATAGTGTATTTGAAATTTATTAGAATGAGAATTCAATTTGGAAAATTCTAAATACACCTATAGTGCAGATTTTGGATTCGCCACCTCACCGCCACCGCCAGCAGCCTTCGTCGCCACCTCCTCACGCCCGTTGGCCATATCATCCACCGCCATAATCTCAAAAATACTTTAAATTATATTTATTTTACCAAATAAAAAATAGAAATTAATGTATTTATAGAGTTTTTAATTAAATAAATTAAAGTAATCTAAATACGTTATATTTACTTTATACTGTATTCTTTTTTTTTCAGGCAACTAAACATCCTCTTAGTCTATTTTTAAAGTATAAATTAATGAAGTAATATGTGATTTTAATGATATAGTAAATTAAATTGTAACTGGTTAAAATTATTTTAAAATATTTATTTGTTTAAGTATTTATTGAAGATTAAATTAGATATCTAATAATAAGAAGAAATAGTATTTTTATTTGTTTGTTTGTTTGTTTATATAAGCTTAGGGAAATATAAATATATAAAAATAAATTACAGTGTATAGATTATATTGAATATATTAAAGGAATTAAAAAGATAAAGAGAAATACATACTTAAATTCTCTTCCGGTCTTATATGAAATTATATGAAATTTGAAGGGTGATGGACAATCTATTTCGTTATCTCTTGAATATTTAAATTAAAATTTATCACAATATTATAATTATCAGAAAATTTAAAATAAAATTTTATTTTAATTAAGAATATAGTTTAATAATTATAAGAGTAGATGGCGCATAAATTCCATTAAATATTAGGTTTATTGAAACGATGTGAGTCATGTAACTATTTAGATTTAACAATATGAAATATCGCTCATCCACCAAAAAAATAATAAATGTCAAACTTTTTTAAGAAGCGCTTCTGAAAATGAAGCACTTTTTATCTTGCAATTTTAAGAAAATTTTTTCTCATTACTTAATACTATGAATATATATAGTGATATCACATATATTATATTTTAATGTGAAAATAATAGAAGATTTATATACATATGATATGGCTCTCAAAATACCACTAAAGACAAATCTGATGTCGAAAGTATACGATTGAGTAAACCGATCGAGATCAAGACTTAAAATATCATTGGAATCTTTGGGACATCAATTAAATCCCACAGCCTCTCAAATGTGGAGTGTTTATAGTCAAATCGAGCGTCTCGACGAGCCGGATCTAACGAGCCTAAGATCTCATAATTTCAACTTCATTTGGGCATCCAAATGCTCAAAATACATCAAATGATCAAAGGAATCATCCTGAGCGTCCGATCGAGGGAGTGGTACGGCTTTACATGAATTTAAGAATGCCCTCCTCCCATCTATAAATAGCCTTCATTCCTCACATGAGGAAAGCCAAGTGAAGTGAAGTGAGGTGAAGAGAAGAGAGTCAAGAAGTAAGAAGAAGAGAGTCAAGCAAGTAAGAGGAAGAGTCCAAGCAAGAAGAAAAGGAAGAGAGCAAGGAAGAAGAGGAAGAGTCCAAGCAAGAAAAGGAAAAGTCCAAGCAAGGAAGAAAAGGAAGAGTCCGAGGAAGAAGAGGAAAAGCCCAAGTGAGGAGGAAGAGAGAGCTCTGAAGCTTGAAGATCCTCCAAGCAAGATCGCACCCCAAGCAAGATCGCACTCCCGCTCGGCGGCCATCAACCACCGCCACTGGCCACCGTCGTCACTAATTGTACCTCAGATTCCCACCGGTTACTCCGCAAGATCTCCACCATCAATAATTACAACCTGATCATTGTTACATAATTGTTATTCCTCTCTCATATACAATTTTGTAATCCCGTTATCAGGAAGACTTTCAAATGATACATAGGAAGCTTTTATCGGCTAGCCTGGTTTTTTCCCTCTTTTCAAGGTTTTCCACGTTAAAAATGAGTGTCTCTGCTCTTTTAATCACTGTGTGGACTAATTGACAAGGCTAAGGCATAAACTTTCACTCTACCAAGGTTTTTCAGCACAGCTTGACGCCTGGAAAGAAAACCCTTCAACCATAATTTCGCGGAACATCCACGTTATAATAGCGCAACACTGTTACAACGGAGCCTCCCACTCAACTCCGCCACTTCTCAAACCAATCCTCAACCAAGGACGCCAAGTTCGCCTCACTCCCCTCGATAGCTAACCTTGGTAAAGGCAGAATGGGAATCTCTTTAGAAGATCGTGTCCGTCAATTGGAAGAGTCTCAAAATGAGATGATCCAACTTTTGCGAGGAATACAACAGCCATAATTGCCGCAAACACATGTCCCCCAAGATCGGTCATTGGCCGGAGGAGGTCAAAAAACTAATCTTCCGACGGAGTTTCTGTAGACCGGATGTCGATTTCGACATCGCTAGTTCCACTCATCCATCGCGTAGCTCAACCTACTAATCCACCGACATTATTGATAGCTTCACACATGCTCATCTTAGTCCCGCCGTCATGACATTCGTGCGTAATGACACTTAATACAAGATGAATTTCACCTTCAAGGCGTAAATCGCCTCCTCATCGTGGTATGAGGAATCATCACCTTTACTGAAGTTATTCTTCAACACCCAATCGTGGGTTTCAAGCTTCCGAGCGTTGATTCCTATGATGGGGCGACTGACCCGCATGAGCACATCAATCATTACAGGACTATCATGTATATCCAACGAGCTCTCGACACACTACTTTGTCAGGTTTTCCCCATTACCCTTAAGGGGCAAGCTCGCACTTGGTTTTACTTCCTTCCAAGGAGATCCATCTGCAGCTTTAATGAACTCGCCAAGGTTTTTGTGGAACAGTTCATCACATACCGGAGAATCATTAAAGATTCCTCCCATCTTTCCGGCATTCAACAGAACGAGGGTGAATCACTTAAAGAATACTTCCAGAGGTTCTCCTTAGAAGCTCGCCAAATACCGAGTAAACTCAACTATTAAGAGGAGTTTTTCTTGAGGCTCGTCTGTGGCCTTTTACTCATCATCATATGCACGGCCCGGCCATATGCATCACTATCGGAAGCACAAATTTTCGCTGATGAGGCTATTAATGCACATCGTGAACAATTTGGATAATCTGCAGAGAGACATAAAAGCACCCCCAAGGAACGCAGACCGACAGTCCCATCAAAAGAAGAAATCGAAAGGCCCATTCAATAAAGATATCCACGTCAATTGGAAAAGAATTAATCGACTCATACGAACATACCCCCAACTGGGGGGCAACTCTTAATCTCAAAAGATAAGCAAGTCAGCAACACCAACGAAAAGACAAAGATCAATGGTCAACTCTGGCTACAAGCTCATACAAATATTCGACCTCTTCCATACGGGTTAACGTCATCGAGTAAACACTCGACAAACAACCAGTGATAGTCAAAACATCCAGGGACTTCCGACCTCTTCCATACGGGTTAACGCCATCGAGCAAAAACTCGCAAATAACCCAGATAGTCAAAGCGCCCTTGGTGGACTCCCACGACCTTCTTCCATACGTTAATGTCATCGAGCAAAACTCGACAAACAACCCGTGAAAGGTCAAAAGGTCCTTGGTGGACTTCCCACGGCCTTCTTCCATACGGTTAATGTCATCGAGCAAAACTCAATAACAACCCAGATAGGTCAAAACGCCTTGGTGGACTTCCCTCTTCTTCCATACGTTAATGTCATCAAGCACAAACTCGACAAACAACCCAGAAAGGTCAAAAGGTCCTTGGTGGACTCTCACCTCTTCCATGTGTTAGGCCGACTAATATTCGACCAAAGAACCTAGAAAGGTTAAAACTTTGTTCCCACTCCATTGTGTTAATGTCATCGTAACACTCGACAAACAACTTGATGGGTCGCCTCGGGATTCAATTATATCCATAACGTGTTAATGACATCACTATCAACCGTTGAACCATCACCGCACTTCGCCGGTTATCACCATAGCCGGTTACTCACACTCATCGACGTCTGCCGACTACCGCTGTTATGCCACCGCTGACCACGCCGGGCGCCAACCATAATCGTTTGCCATCGCTACCACTACTGCCGCCGGCTAACGCCCCAATTATCGCCGGCACTCACGGCCACCATCATCATGCCGGTTATTCCCCACTACCATTTATACGGCACATCGCCGCTTTCATCGCTAAGCACTACGGCCACTATCGCTGCCGGACACCGCCACAATTATCCTTCTCCGTCATTCATTCTCCGGCATCACTGCGGAACTCGCTCTCGACATCGGGGCCTTGATCGCCCTAACCCGGACGGCCCGACGAGGTAAACCGAACCACGACGATATCGGCCTTGATCGCTTCCTAACCCTGACGGTCCGACGAGGTCAGAACCGGACGATGTGAAACCGAATCAATAATGTATGTACCGTGGGCCTTGATCGCTTCCTAACCGACGGTCCGGACGAGGCTGCGAACCGACGAGGGTTTCAGAACCGGAACCACGACGATACCGGCCTTGATCGCTTCCCTAACCCGGATGGTCCGACGAGGGATTGCCTCCAAAGGACCCTCACTCAAGAAGAAAGGGAGAGGGGAAAGGTGTGCCTCTCCCTCTCACCCTAGGGGGGAATTTATAGCCCTTCACAGGGGCAAAAGGGTAAAAATCCCTCAAAAAATGGCTCAAAATCCTTCAAATCTCGTGGCTGCCACAGTTCTGCACAAGGCTGGGCGCTGAGACGCTTGGCGCTGGCGCTGACGCCAGATGCGTAGCGCTGCCACGCTGCCTCTCGGCCCATTCGCCTGTCGTTGCATACGAACGTCACGACCAACTGTCAATGATCAACCACATGGACGACACTGAACTGCCGCAACGCCAGAGACGGTCATAGATGACGTCATACACCCGGCCAGACGCCATGCGCTGCAAGAGATCGCGGCACCGCTTTCGATACCCCAGCGCGCCCGCCCGCCCGCCAGAATCGCGTCACGCCTGAGATTTGACCCGACGGGCACCCATCGCCTGTAAGACCTCACGATGCTGCTGCGCGCTCAGGCGCTCCAGCTCATAGGCCACGGACGCCATCGCTCGCGGTCCTAAACGCCTGAAAACTTCCAATTGCTATTTTCGAAAGATTTGATTACATATATTTTGGATGATTAAGCTAATGTCATCCAAAAATAGGCAACCGATATGGCTCTCAAAATACCACTACCAAAGCACAAATCTTGATGTCGAAAGCGATATGATTTTGAGTCAAAACCGACGAGATCAAGCACTTAAAATATCATTGGAATCTTTGGGACATCAATTAAATCCCAAAACAGCTCAAATATGGAGTGTTTATAGTCAAATCGAAGGCTGCCTCGACGAGGATCTAACGAGCCTAAGATCTCATAATTCTGACTTTATTTGGGCATCCAAATGCTCAAAATACATCAAATGATCAAAGGAATCATCCTGAGCCGTCCGATCGAGGGGAGTGGCTTTACATGAATTTACAAGACCTCCTCCCATCTATAAATAGCCTTCATTCCTCACATGAGGGCCAAGTGAAGAGGTGAAGAAGAAGAAGTCAAGCAAGTGAAGAAGAAGAGAGTCAAGCAAGCAAAAGAAGAGGAAGAGTCCAAGCAAGAGGAAGAGCCCAGCAAGAAGAAGAGTCCAAGGAAGAAAAAAAGTCCAAGGAAGAAAAGGAAGAGTCCTGAAAGGAGAAGAAGAGGAAAAGCCCAAGTGAGGAGGAAGAGAGAGCTCAAGCTCAAGATCCTCCAAGCAAGATCGACCTCAAGCAAGATCGCACTCGCCGGCGGCCATCAACCACCGCCACCGCCACCGCCGCCACTAATTGTCCCTCAGATTCCCACCAAGTTACCCAAGATCTCCACCATCGCGAATAATTACAACCTCGATCATTGTTAATAGCTTATTCCTCTCTCATACGCAATTTAATCCGTTATCGGGAAGACTTTGTACTCAAAACGACATAGTGGAAGCTTTTCTGCCAGCTGGTTTTTTCCCTCTTTAGATTTTCCACGTTAAAATTCGAGTGTCCTATTTGCTCTTTTTAATTACGCGCAGTGTTGACTAATCGACAGGCAAGTAAACTTTCACTCTATCGCGACTGGTTTTCTAGCACGCAACAACATATCACATACTTTTTATCTATTTATATATCTAATATTTAAAATTAGATATTTATTTATTTAATATTTTTATATACTTAAAAAGTATTTTTAATTTTGTAAAAAATGAATAATGATGATATTTTTTTGATGTGATATTGAAGATTAAAGTATTATATATATATATATGTAAAAATTGAAGTTTAGATATTAGATATATAAATATATAAGAATTGTATAATATGTATATAAATTTCTCTAAATAGTCACGAGCCCAAGTGGGCATATAGGAGCCACATACAATACAAAGTACTAAATATTAGTAGAATTATTGTTAAATGAGTGATAAAAATTTATTTTTAATAAAAAAGGAACTCAGAAGAAAGAGTTGCTGCCGAGAGGAAGATAAATTAAAAAGAATATATATAGAAAATAAAGATTTGTATACATAACTCATGATTTTATATTTATATATTTTATACTTAAAATTTGGTATTTATATATCTAATACTTAATCTAACAATTTTATGTGCAGTAAAGAAAAGGAATAAGTGATACCTATTTTTTTATCATGCACTAAACATTTTTTTTGGGAAATATTAAGTTATAATATTATGATTACAATTTAATTATAAATAATTACAATTTTTAAATTAAATTAAAAATATATAATATATAACTATTAAATTAATTTTTATATCACACTTAATTTTTATTTTTATTTATAATCATCTAAATTTTAGTCAGGTTAGATATCCCATCCAATTGTTATATATTTTTTATTCCTGCATTGATTCTATGTTGCGGCAACAGTAGCTTATTTACAAAATGGTTCTTAATAGCATATCCATTCAAGCTATACAACTCATTTTGAATTTATTTATTAGCATCTTTCAAAATCAATTAAAACATGAATATATTTTGTATATTTAATAACAAGGGCGGAATCAACTCATTTATTGAGGATGGATAATATTTTAAATAATTAAATAATAATCATAAAAAGCATAATTAAATAAATAAATAATATATAATATTTTTATTTTTAGAAAATATAAATAATATCACAAAATTTATAAAAGAAAATTATAAATAAATAAAAATGTGAAAATTATAGCTTGTAATTTATAGTTTACTCACCTTCTTAAGATTAAATATATAAATTAATTTTGCCTAATATTTATAGATTAAATTATTTGATGATTACAAAAGTTAATAAAATATCAAAATTCTCTTTATCCATTTTTAAAATACTAAGCATAAAATAATTTTTTTTAAAAATTTATATGAAGTAGATAAATCTAAGTAATTTATGAATTTAATTAACATTAAAATTAATTAATATGTGCATATTAAATGTTTTTTTAAAAAACTGTAATATTAATATATAAATATAAATATAATTTATAAGAGGAATATAACTAATAATATAAAAACTAAAAAGAAAATTATGATTTAAAATATTATAAAATTATAAAATATAATTTATAACTAAATTACCTGTTAAAAATATTGATTACATGAGATTACAATAAGTTAAAATTAAATTCATTTCACGATGTATATAATACTATTTGCTAATATTTATTTCAAAATTATTCTTTTGGTGGGAATTATTTTGTGGATGGGCAAAATTATTAACTTATCCATCTAATTGAATAAAATTAATATTTTTAGGCTGGACAAATATAAAAATTATAAAATTCTTCATCCCATTAAATAAAATAAATATTTTCAGGATAGGCAAGGGTGGGCAATTACCCACCCTGGGCATCACTTGGGTCTGCCACTGTTTAATAGTATGAATATATATACACACACCAAATCATACAAGTGACTATTAAGACACAACTGTAGGTCTTTATTTTTGTTCTAAAAGTAATGCTATAATACTAAAATATTAATTATTTACCCCTAGCGTCAAGGGTGATTATTCAAAGGGGCCAACTAGAAGGAACTAACTATGGATGAGCAAACTAAGAATCTAACTAAACTACTTGCAGTCGTTGAACAACGTAAGAATTTACTAAATTAAAGCTCTAATACTTTAACCTTTGTTTAAAGTTGAAGCACTATGCATTAAGGTGAGGTAGAAGCTATCTTAATTTAAAGGAGTTTAGACATAAACTTATTCCACCACTGCAAGGGCATGAATCTCATAAGCCTAAACAACTTGTAGATAGTGAAGTACTCATAGTTAAATGGCGATTTTTTAATTTAAGTATGTTTTAAAATATAATTAGTAATTTAAATATTATTAAAAAAAATTTAGATATAGGTATAGTCGCCCACTGGGTAACTAATCCAACCGATGACAAAGCAATGCTAGGTGATAGCTGAAGCTAGTCTCCCACTTAGTTAATTAGTTTAGTTTAGAGCTAGCAATTTAATGCCGCGATTAGCTGTGGCGAAAGGTCGATCGATCCCATTTACAGCCGAGCTCCATTCGCGAGCTCCATTCTGCGATCCGAGGTCTCCCCGCGAGTTGCTGACCCCGCTTCTCCCTTCGTAGCACGAGCACCTTCCTCTCCAACCTTTTCGTCAGCCGCCGACCTTGCTCCAATCGCCGAAATTGCTCTGCCCGCCGCTTATTGCTGGACCGCTGATGATTTGTTGCCCGACAGTCGCATCCATTGCGTTCGACGCCTTTCCTCTCCATCTAACAACCCTTGGAACCCAACATTAGCTTCCGACAACGAATTCGACGGCTTCGTTCCATTCAAGGAAGTTTCCTGCGGTGGATTCTGTAGTTCGTTGCGCACATTGCCATCGTTCTTTGTAAACACACGGTAAAACCCTATTTTTTTCTCATCTATAATTAATTAGATTGTGTGTATTAAGAGAATTTGGTTAAGGATTTCAGTTTAGGGCTTAGAGTTGTGGTTAATGGATTTGATTTATGAATTTGGGTGATAATATAGTCTTTAACATTTAATATATGTCAGGTATATTATTGAAAATGATTATGAAATAGTTTGGGATGATATTAGTAGGATTTGAGTTGTTGTAGTTAGCTTATAAGATTAGAGCCAATGAACTTTAGAGCAAGTCACCTTAGATGATTTGTTTGCATACGTGTCGATTGAGTTAAATATCATTTGATTTATGAAGTCTGTACTACAAATAAATTTGGAAGCACGATATTTTTTTTTAAATTTAGTGAATACTGATATGATTGATTATTTTTCAATTATTTGAGGAATAAGTAGAGAGTTTGTTTCGTTGATTCTATTCTATGGAGGAGAACAAAGTGTCGATGAGCAGTTTATTCCAAATTATGTGGGTGGTCGAAATCGTCCAGTTAATGTCCTACGACATAGCACCTTATCAAAATTGAAACAAAGAATTATGAGATCCTTGCACATTGATTCATAGCATCACACATTCAATCTTACATGTCGTTATCCGGTGGGTAATGGATTTATAACATCTGTTATTTCTGATGATGAAGTTTGTGATGTTACACTGGATGAAGCTTCTCGTCAGATATTAGTGTTGTATGTGAAAGTCGAGGATGCTAATGTTGTATCCACATCAGCTGATCCAGTGTTAAGGTCATCAAATAAATCATCGATGCATGTGATTTCATCGACTTATCTGGCGACGTACTTGGACGATTTGATTCCCAAGTAATACCTTATTTATCTTTCCCTACTTATACTATTAATATTTAATAGCAATGTGTGTCATGATACTTATGAGTGTCGTGGTAGCGATGATGTTATTTATTGATCAAAGGCTCTGTTCCTTTCAGGTCGAGGTAAAGCAGATGTAGACTGAGTTGATTACTACCAGGTGCACATTGCTGCTTGAGAGAGGCGGATGGATTACATAGTCGAGGGCTTAGACGAAGATGAGGATAGGCTGATAGCTATCAATCAGTACATGTACTCGTTCAGATCTTGAGCACTCATTTATTGTATTGCATTATTTTGATAATCTTCTATGTGTTTGGATACAAGTAATTTTTTCTTTTCTCTTTGACTACTATTTCAACATCATTTTGAACAATAGAGCCTAAATATCCTTAATGACTTCAAGCCTACTTGAATATGGGCTTAAAGTCGATCCTTGATGTAATAGCTCCACTATACATATCCTTAATGACTTCAATATGCATAATATTAATTCACTTTAACGACTTGAATATGCTTAATGAGTTGGTGTAACCTAATTGAAATAAAAAAAATTGTCGCGCCAATGGGCCACTAGCTATTATAGCTAGACGCCAACTGGTAGACGGCAGAGCTAGGTCGCCATTAACTGACATTATCGCACCACACAAATTAGCTGCTATGCCATGTTGGATTTGATGTGATATACTAGTCGCCCACTTAGTGAGCGACTATACCTATTTCTTAATTTTTTTTTAATAATACTTAAATTACTAATTATGTTTTAAATTATACTTAAATTAAAAATAAATCCTAATTAAATAAAAAGCTATGAAAATATGTTGGTCAAGATAACCTAACTTGCTATTGATCATAATATTATGAGAACTTTATTATAATTATAAGGTCTCGAATCAGAAAGGCACAATGCACCTCTTTAATCTCATGGCGTGTAATACCTATTATGATTTTCAAATTTGAAAAAAAAAAGTATAACTCAAAATAAAGGATGTAAGTAAATTGCATTTATATACAAAGAAATTGATATTAATTGTATAATTTAGTTCACATTAGAAAATCCTTTTCCACTGTTGAACAAATGGGTGCTCAACTATGACTATTGCGATCAGTAATCTTTCATTTTGTTTACGCGTTAGTTGAAGTCTATAGAGAGGCTGCATTAATGCTACGATGCCTAACCAGTTTTAAAATTCGATAAGGCAGCAAGCCTAGAATATAAAGAGAGAGAGAGAGAGAGAGAGAGAGAGAGAGAGAGAGAGAGGAAGAATAGTGGACTTGATAATATTTAAAATTAATGAAGTTTGACTCAAACATCGAACCAAAAAAATGAAGGCAAATTAAATTAAAAAAACAAAAAAAGACAGGGTAAGAATATTTGTTGATTAATTATTTTAATAATTATTGCGTGCTAGAAAATCAGTCGAGATAGAGTAAAAGTTTTCGCCTTAGCTTCATTGTGAAATCCAGCACACACACAAGTTTTAAAAGAGTGAATAATAAAACTCCAGAATTTTTACGTGGAAAGCCTCAAAAGAGGGAAAAATCAGGGCGCAAGAAAAGCTTCCACTACGATCGTTTGAGTACAATATCTTCCCTGGATTAGAATTGTATATGAGAAAGGGACAACAAAGTAATAGATGATGTTGGCACGACGTGATGATGTTGATGTTGTGAGCATGATGTTGACGATGATGACCGACGATAGTGGTCGGTGATGACCGCAAAGGGTCGACGATGGATCGGCGCGGACGCGGCTGGCCGGTGATGACCGCCGAGTGGCGTCATGATTGTGCTTGGAGGATCTTTAGAGCTCTCCTCTCTTTGCCCCTCATACGAGAAATGAGAGGCTATTTATAGATTGAGGAGTGGCCTCAGAATACATGCAAAACCCGTACACTAACTTCATCGGACGGCTCCAAATGATTCCATTGATCATTTGATGTATTTAAAAAATTTGAATACTCAAATGAAGTCGAAATTTTAAGATCTTGGGCTTGTTAGATCCGGCTCGTCGAGACGCTTCGAGACTATATAAATACTCCATGTTTGAGAGCTTTTGGGGTTTAATTGATATCCCAAAGTTTTCAATGATATTTTAAGTTCGATTTCACCAATTTCAACTGGATCTTGCTTTTAACGTCAAGGTTCGTGCATTAGTAGAATTTTCGTCATATCGTTCTATTTTTGGATGACATTATCTCAATCATCCAAAATATATAATGCCATATACTTGAAAATAACAAATTCTTCAATAAAATTTGAGAGTCCTTTAACCACAATTGGGAGAACAAATCTTCATGGGAGCACAAATTATGACTATAAGCATGTAGGGGTCACGGATGTGTGTGTATGCACGATGAGATTTTGAATTTGAGTCATCCGACCTCACGGAGTCAGGCGCCTGGCGCTACGCCACGACATGAGCACTCATGCCCCGCAGGGGCGGGTGCTGTTGGGTCGGGGGTCGCGAACAAATGGTCTGCGGGTTGCGAATGCGCTGGGTCGGTATCGTATGGGTCACAGCGGCGGGCGTGAGCATGGTCACGTCGGCTGGCCATGGCCGCGGCGGTGATGAGGGCCACGTACGGGCGCACCCAGCAAAGGAGGTTTTGAGCGTGTTTACGATTTTGAGTGATTTTGGACGGTTTTTTACTCTTTTTCTAGAGGTCTATAAAATCCCAGAAGGGAGGAGACACACTTCTTCAACGCCTTGCATCTCTTCTTGAGTGAGGTCGCTCGAGGCATCAAGGCAGTAGTTCATACTGGCTCCGCTTTTCTCGAAAGAGGTGTCAACCGACCTTCGGACCGGGGAGATCAAGACCAGTTCATACGCAAGTCTTGCTTTTCCCTCAAAGAGGTGTCAACCGACGCCTGACTGACCGGTTTAGGCGATCAAGACCAGTTCATCGACAATGCTCCAGCTTTTCCCTCGAAAGAGGTGTCAACCTCTGCCGACCGAGTTTGAGAGGCGATCAAGACCCATAGAGAAATTGGATTTCTTCAAACTTGATGGATGGTTCATGGCTTTCCAAGATGGAAGGGGAATTAGAGTCATTTGACCACTGAAAGTTGTAATTTGAGCATCATTGGGAGGAATAGTTTCTCTCCCCTCCTTTTCTTTTGATCTCATATGTATGCATGTCCTTTCGCCGATCGTAAAAAATTCTAGCTGTCCATGAGCGGTAGAGTCGAAAAGTATGCAAGTATTAGTGAGTGAGTAGTTTTACAAAATTTTAGATTTTCATTTTGTTATTTCTCTCCTCTTTACTTATTCATTATGTATTTTAGGTGATGATTGAGGATAACCCATAGCTTACATACGATATACCATCCCTTGTCACATCGATAGTTTAATGGTGTTCAAGAAATTTTATTTTTCTAATGAGTTGGTGGCTATTGTTGCCAAGAGGTCCGATCGTTTCACCTCGTCGGATACTTCATGTTTACGAGATGATTCTTCGTGGGATCGATTCCCTTTAGCTCCCGAGTGATTGAAATCTTCAAAATATGTGGTGTAGCTTTTGTCACAATTTTATTTCCTTTAGTGGTCATCATCGGTTTGGTTGTCTTCTTGAGAGCGGGTATTACTTTGAACATCACATACTTGTTAATGTGTAGATTCACATGTGATGCTCAAGCGTGTTTCTTATTGGGCTATAAAGAATTGGATAAAATTTAGATCCGCCTAAAAATTGGTCTAATGGATTCTTCTTTGTGAAAAATGAGTGGGGCCTTCCGAGAGATGGGAAGATTGAATGACCTTCCGCATCCATTACTAATTGAAGAGAACGAGATCTTGGCAACTCTTAATGTTCCCGATAAGCACATGAGTTGCCATATTGGCAAATATATAGTTGAAGATAGAATGTTCAAGGTTGGCCTTTCCATCCAAGCAGGGAGATCTCATTATTTTCCACTAAAGAGGTCAAGTAAAGGTGATGAAGGGTCTTCTCATATTCATAGGGTTCTTTCAAGAAGCCCGTCACAAAATCAGGGTGGTGGCAATGTTTCTTCCCTAAAGAAAAGAAGACATGTCAAGTGACTACGAGATATCTAAGAAGATGTTAGCCTCAGCTTGGCATCTAAGAGTTTAGCTTTCAACTCATGATGGGGAGTTCGTTTCACATTCTCAAGAGGTGTTAAATCACATATGCATTGGCCAACGAGATGAATTGGTACGTTGTCTTCCTTCTTTCTTCTTTTTCTTTTCCTCCTTCTTTCTTTTGTGTAATATTTGTGATGATTTTTTCTTTATAGATAACTTAGACAGAGCGATGGCTCATTTGGGTGTCTCTTTAGAAAGTGAAATACTGAATTTGTGAAGGTAAAATATCAAGCAAGTATGAGCAAGATGAGTGCTAAGGCCAAAGAAGTGGTGACTTTGGAGGATCAGCTAACCGGGTACATAACTGAGCTAGCGAACATGTCGACTTCTCTTTCTCTCCAGCGTCAGGAGGTGGAGCGTACTCATGATGAGCTGATTGAAGTGAGGTCCGAGACTCGCTAGAAAGAGAAAAGACTCAAGGCACTTGCTGCGGAGAAGGGAGCTCTCGAACTGGAGAAGAAAGCATTACAGGATCATCTTTTTGAGAAGGAACATATAATGTCAGAAGCGGAAGCAAATGAAATCTCCTTGAAGGCAGTGGAAGATTTTAAGAGCTCTCTGGCTTATTGCGGTATAATTGAGGACCATGTTCAGGAAGCTCGTAATCATATTCTTGATGTTGAAGTGAAGGACTTAGAGCACCAATGCTTAGAGGAGGGCTTCATCCGAAGGTTCCTAAAAAGAATCCGCTTAGAACATCACAAGACCGGAGCTAGTGTTGAGGATCTATCTCCCAGCCAAGTATCCGAAGACTCTTTGTCTGATTCAAGAGATGAAGGAGTTGAGAGTGAGTCTAAGGGAGCATCTCCTAATGGTGAGGAGGACGTTGATATCACCAACTGATATGATATAGCATCACTTGAGGAAGCATTTTTTTATATGTATTGTTATTAGTGTATCTTGTAATCTTGATTCTTATATCATCATGTTAATGCTATCAATCAATTTTTTTAGATGATACGCTATTATTTTATTTTTACCTATCCGGGGTAATTGGTCGGAATATTATTCGACGACACTAACCTATACGGATGAGGTTGAATTGAATCCACTCAAGATTTTTGACCTATCCGAGGTTATTTGTCAGAGTCTCCGCACGATGACGTTAACCTGTCTGGAAGAGATCGTGAGGAGTCCACCAAGGACCTTTTGACCTATCCTAGGTTGCTTGTCAGAGTCTTCGCTCGATGACATTAACCTGTATGGAAGAGGTCGTGAGGAGTCTACCAAGGACCTTTTGACTTATCCTAGGTTGTTTGTCAGAGTCTTCACTCGATGACATTAACCTGTGTGGAAAAAGTGGTGGAAAGTCTCCTTGGGATTGATCATGCTCCGATTGAGATATAACGTGAGTTGTATATTTCTCAAGTGGGAGGATTAAATGAAGAAGAAACAAGTTTGTAAGAAGAAAGCTATAAATTCATTACTCGATAAGTTCAAATATACAATCATAAGATAACACATATATGAGTTTTAAGAGAAATGATAACAACAACAACAACAATAACAAGTCTTTATCCCACTAAGTGGGCTACATAAGAGAAATGATAAACGAGACAAAATAAAATTATGCAAGAGGAATCGATATGAGATTCTGGTTCCAAGTTTGAGGTAAAGTTTTTCCCTCTGAATCCTTGAGCTTGAAAGTTCCTGGCTTCACCATAGCTATAATCACATATGAGTCATCCCAAAGAGGTGAGAGTTTATTGGATTGAGGGTCTTTTCCTGCAGCTTCGAGACTTCGTAGGACCAAGTCACCAACATATATGGGATGAGGTTTTACTCTCCTATTGAAGTGATGAGCTACCCTTTGGTGATAGGAAGCAGTCTGAAGTAGGGCCATGTCACGAGTTTCGGGGAGTAGGTCCATGTGTTGTCGGAGTTTTTCTTCATTACCGTCATGATCGAATAATTAAACTCTTGGACTTGGAACCCAATATCTATATAGCTTCGCGTCAAACACAAGTTATATGTCTCACCGGGATGTAGGGTAAGCCCAAAGAACATTAGAAAGCTCATCAACCCATTGCCCCGGCCATCTCAAGGCGTGTTTTTAGTCCTTTGAGTATAGTCACGTTGGTAGCTTTAGTCTTTAGTTTGAGGATGTCTTCTGAGTCAGCAGTGAATGTGAAGATTTTTGCAAAAGGACGTAAATACTTTTCCAGTAAATTGGGTTCCGTTGTCAGTGATGATCTTTGCAGGAAGACCGAATCGACATACTAGATTTTTTCAAACAAATTATTTAGCATTTTCCTCCGTAATTTTAGTGAGTGGTTTAGCTTCCACCCATTTAGTGAAGTAGTCGACGGCTATAATGATGAACTTTTATTGCCCTGATGCTATCGAAAAATGTCCCATGATATCAATCCCCCACTGAACAAAAGGCCATGGGCTTTGAATGGATGAGAGCTCTGTATGCGGCATGTGAGGGAGGTTAGAGTGCAACTGACAACTTGCACATTTTTTTGTGAACTCCAAGACATATTGTTTCATCGTAGGCCAATGGAACCCTTCCTCACATATTCCTGAGTGGACCTCTCTTGCGTGTCGACCTCGAAGGTGAGACATTTGAGTGCAGTCGGAAAAGCTCATTTGTATAGTTCACCTCTGATAATAGTAAAGTTTGAAGCTTGTCTTCGGAGATGAATTACAGAAGTTGGGTCTTCAGGAAGAGTTCCTTCTTGTATAAAAGACAGGATGGGGTCCATCCACGAATGTTCCTTTATCTCATCAATTGCTTGAATTACCCATGACCCTGGGATACTCGAAAAATGTATTTCTTCAACATGCATTCTCTTAAAGCAGTCCTAGTAGCGATGAAGCAAGCTTAGCGAGAGCGTCAGCTCGAGTATTCTTCTCTGATATGTGAATGATTTGATGTGTCTTGAAATGGGCAATAAGAGACTTCACCAAGTGGAGGTATTGTGCCATGGGATTATGAGCATTAAAGTTTCCCTCGGGAGGCAATAAGTTGAGGTTAAGTCTCTGTGAGCTTCACGTCAATGGCGAGTCTCAACCACGCATGAGCCTCATATTGACCATATTATTAGTTGGAAATTTTTAAGTCCATACTCTGGGTATTATGCTGGGGAAATAAGTAAGATTCACGACACCCGGTACTTCAAGCTCCATCAACATAGAGAGTCCATTGAGGAGACAAAAGGCATGTAGCGGATAGCTCCTCAGTTGGGCGATTATTCCACTATAAAGTCTGCGAGTACTTGAGACTTTATAGTAGGGCAAGGTAAAAAATTTATATCAAACTCTCCCAATTCTACAGACCACTTGATTAACCTCCTAAATGCTTCTGGTTTCTATAGGATGACCCTTAATGGTAAATGAGTGTAAACACCGATAGTGTGAGCTTGGAAGTATGGACGTAATTTTTGCACTAAGAAAACTAAAGCCAGAGCCATCTTATCGGCAAGTGGATAACGACTTTCTATATCAGAGAGAATTTTGCTGACATAATAAATTAGTCATTGTATCCCACTTTCTTCTCGCTAAAGCGAGCTTATCGGGAAGAGGCTGAGATATAAGTATAATATCTCTCCTTGAATAGACTTGGATAGTAGGGGTGGAGATGCTAAATACTCCTTAGCTTTTGACACATTCATCAGTCCATTGAAAATTATTATTTTTAGCTCCCTTTAATATTTTAAAGAATGACAAGTATCTATCCCCAGAACAGGCTAGGAAGTGGGATAACGCAATAATTCGTCCATTCAAACATTGAACTTCCTTAATATTCTTCGGAGGAGTCATAGTTTTGAGAGCTTTGATTTTCTCGGAGTTGGCCTCTATCCCACGGTGGATTACCATAAATCAAAGAAATTTTTCCAACGTAACTCCAAAAGCACATTTGGTCGGGTTGAGTCGCATGTTATAACGTCGAAGAAGGTTAAAGCATATTTCTAAGTCAGAAATATGTTGTGATTCTTCCAAGCTTTTCACTTACATGTCATCCACATATACCTCCATTGTGCTACCTAGTAGGTCTTTAAAGACCTTATTCATAAGGCATTGATAGGTAGCACCGATTTTTAATCAAAGCACATAACTTGGTAATAGTATAAACCTTTATATGTTTGAAATCTTTGTAGCTTCTTCATTCATTGGGTTCATTTTATTTGGTTGTAACGAGTAAGCATACAAAAGCGAGCATTTGATGTCTAGACGTAGCATCAACCAACTGATCAATTCGAGGAAGAGGAAAACTATCTTTTGGACAAGCCTTATTAAGGTCAGTGTAATCAATACACATTCTCCATGTTCTGTTTGTTTTCTTAACCATGACAACATTCACTAGCCATGTAGGGTAATGTACCTCTCATATGAATCCTGCTTCTAGAAGCTTGTTAACTTCTTGCTCAATAGCTTGGAGGCGATCAGGTGCAAAACTTTGCTTCTTCTGGATGATCGGTTTGAATGTCGGATCGATCTTGAGGGAGTGCATGATCACATTGGGGTCGACTCCCGGCATGTCCGTCGGACTCCAAGCGAAGATGTCTTGATTTTTGCACAAGAAGTCTATGTATTTTTCCCTTTGTTCATCTGAGAGCAGAGATCCAACTTGCACTGTTCGTAATGGTTGGTCATCTGATAATGCAAAAGAGCAAGTCTTCTACGAAGCTTTAAGGTACTTCTTCATCTCGAAAATTAAAATCTTGATCTTGAAGGTCACGAAGAGTGGTTGAGCTTATCGAGATAACATGATTATGCTATCTGATTTCCACTCAAACTCCAATGGGGGTTGGAAATTTCATCTTAAGAAGAGATACTGAAGTGACTGCACCAAAAATTGATTGGAGGGGCCTTCCAAAGACAGCGTTATATGCTGAATCTGACTTGACCACCATGAATTGGATTAAATGAGCTACTTGTCGAGGAAATTCACCAAGGACAACAGGAAGGGTGATTGTCCCCTCTACTCGCACAAGGCGATTATCAAACCGCTGATGGTCTGCGGTGGGTTGGAGCTTTTCCCAACAGCCCATGTTAAGAAATGTGGAGTAAAATAAGACATCGGAACTCCCATTGTCAATCAAAATTCTCTTAACATTATAGCATGGGTCACCGATCCTGCAAGACAAGTGGATCTTGATGAGGAACATGCACTCTTCTAAGTCGAGTCATGAAAAGTGATGGAATGATCAGTACGAGACTTCTTTAACTCCGGCTCTTCAGAGATGGTAATGAGAACTTGATTAGATAGTATTGGTCCTCCTACGATTGTTTCAATTTCTCCAACTATTTGATGATTGTTTTGTTATTTCTGTGATGATTGTCCTGGTTGCCCCTAGTTGGAGGTATGTTTGTTTGAGTCGATTGATTCTTCACAAATCTACGTAGATATCCTTGCTGAATGAGCCTCTCAATTTCTTCTTTGAGTTGTTTGCATGCCTGTAGTATGTCCACTCGATGGAAGTGATATTGCTCGATTTCGAATTTGGTTTTGTGGATGCGGCCACTTAATATTTTCTTCATCTCAAATAACCATTAGGAGGTTAACACGAGATATGTTGGCGTGTATTCCTTTTGGGCGTGGTTCACGCGTCGTTGATATGGGGTCATGGAGAGATCACGCTATTACTTCTTTTGATAGGGCTGTGCATTCCAGGGTGCTTTTACATTTTCCTGTAGATTGCTCAAATTATTTGCGATGGGCAGTAATAGCCTCATCAGTGGAGATTTGTGCTTCCACACGATGAACCAAGTCGGCATATGAGCGGACCGTGTCTCGTTTGGTAAAATACACACGAGTCCTCCAAGGAAAACTCCTCTTAATAGTTGAGGTCTCGAGGTATTTGGCGAGCTTCTAAGGAGAACCTCTGGAAGTATTCCTTAAGTGATTCACCCTCATTTTGATGAATGCTGGAGAGATGGGAGGAATCTTTAATGATCCTCCGGTTTGCAATGAACTATTCTACAAAAATCTTGGCGAGTTCGTCAAAGATATGGATGGATTCCCTTGAAAGGGAGTAGAACCAAGTGCAAGCTTGTCCCTTGAGGGTAACTGGAAAGACCTGACAAAGCAGTGTGTCAGGAGCTCGTTGGATATGCATGATAATCTTGTAATGGTCGATGTGTTCATGTGGGTCAGTCGCCCCATCATATGAATGCTCGAAGCTTGAAACCCAGGGGATGTTGAAGAATAGCTTCAGGTAAAGGTGAGATTCCTCATAGCGTGAGGGGAAGATGATTTTATCTTGGAGGTGAAATTCTCTTGCATTAAGCGTCTAATTCTACATTATAACATGGAGTGGGGTGTGGGGCGAATGTGTCAAACTACCGATAATAATTGATGGGATTAGCGTTGAATGCGTGATGGATGAGTAGAAGCGGTGTCAAGGAGATCGACATCACGGTCTCTAGCGGAGGAACTTCGATTAAGGAAATTAGCATTTTGATCTCCCTGCGATCTTGGGGAGATGTGTTTTGGGGTGTTGTGTTCCTTAGTAGGAGATGTGTTTTCAGCGGTGGTGTTGTTCCTCGCAAAAGTCAGATAATCTCATTTTAAGACTCTTCCATTTAGCGCACACGATATTCTAAAGAGATTTCTACGCCTTCATCACAGTCACGTGGAAGTGAGGCGAAGGTTGGCATCCTTGGTTCAAGATTGGTTTTTGAGTGGCGGAGTTGGGCGAGAGGCTCCATTGTTACTAGTGTTGTGTCTATTGGCCATAACGAGAGTGTTCACATGAATTGTGATTGAAGGGTTCTTTTCCCACAGACGGCGCCAAACTGTTGCGTTCTAGAAAACCAGTCGAGGTAGAGTAAAAGTTTTCGCCTTAGCTTCGTTGTGAAATCCAGCACACACACAGGTATTAAAAGAGTGAAAAATAAAACTCTAGAATTTTTACGTGAAAAACCTCAAAAAGAGGGAAAAACTACGGGGCCTAGCCCAGTAAAAAGCTTCCACTATGTATCTATTTCAGAGTACAAGATCTTCCGATCTCGGGATTACAATTGTATATGAAAGGGACAACGATTCTAGTAATAGATGATGTTGGCGAAAATGTTGACAATGATGTTGGCATGATGTTGATGATGTTGGACGATGTTGGCGATGATGACCGACGATGATGTCGGTGATGATTACAGCAGTGGTCGGCGACGGTGAGATCGGCGGCCGGTGCGTGGTTGACGACCGTCGAGTGGCGTCATGATTATGCTTGGAGGATCTTTAGAGCTCTCTCCTCTCTCTTGCTTGGGCTCCCCTCATATGAGAAATGATGGGCTATTTATAGATTGGAGGAGTGACATCTCTATAAATACATGCAAAACCCGTACCACTCCACTTCATCGGACGGCTCCAAATGATCCCTTTGATTATTTGATGTATTTCAAATATTTGAATGCTCAAATGAAGTCAGAATTTTAAGATCTTAGGCTTGTTAGATCCGTCTCATTGAGACGCTCGATTTGACTATAAATACTCCATGTTTAAGAGCTTTTTTGGGGTTTAACTGATATCCCAAAGTTTCCAATGATATTTTAAGTTCTTGATTTCGACTAGTTTCAACTTCGGATCAGTTTGCTTTTAACGTCAAGGTTCGTGCTTCGACTAGTAGAATTTTCAGTGTCATATCAATAATGTATTAATAGAATAACATATGCATACAAAATATGAGAATAAGTTGAGATTAGATGGATCAAATAGCCATTTTATTAAAAAAACAAAAGAAAGCTAATTATGAGCTTTCCCTTCGGCATTTCAACAAATTTGTTTGCTGGTCGCAAAGTTTCAGTGCTTCACTGTCACTCATTATTGTCTCGAATAGGTCAGCAGACAATTGTGACATTATTTTTTCTCTTGAAGCGTCCAAATTTGCGTTCATTGGAGGAAGCATCGAAGTAGATTGAAGGATGGTCAACGTTTGACTGATCTGTCAATATGTATAAGGCAATTTTTTTTAAACTAAGTTTGATTAGAAGTTTAATTGGGTAATTAAGTATTATTAAAATAAAATTTAAGAATTGTATAATCGCCCAATTAGTGGGAGACTAGCCACCCGCGTCGCGGCATTATTGCATGCGTAAATGAAAGTTGCCCACTAATTGGACGACTGTCCCCAAACACTATTAGGGCCGATCGGTCGAGGCCTCGGTTTGTTTCGACTTGGCTCCTCCGCGATTCCTCCACACTCTCGAGCTCAAGCACACAACATCCCCGTCCGATCGCCGTTCTCGCAACATCGGAGCTTCCCAGCACCCGTCGGCGTATCTCCAACCCTTGCATTGTGCCGTCTCCCTCGGGTATTCAAAATAAACTTGTTTTTCTTGTCGACAGCCGCGTTTATGGCGTTTGACACTTTCCTCTCTCATATAGCAGGGTTTGGAAGCCAACATTAGCTTCGTGATGATTCCGGCGGCTCCATTTTGTTTGGGGAAGTTTCCTGTGGCGGATTCGACTTGTTTTTGCTGACATCCCTGTCGTTATGTGTAAACTCCCGGTAAATCCCTACTTCTATCAATTTATAAAGTAATAGAGTATGCATGGTAGGAATTTGAGTAGTATTTTTAGACTTTTGTTTGGGATTTGAGTTGTATATTTGCGTAGGCGTTCAGTGTTAAGTAGCTATATAGTTTGTTTGGCAAGAATGAGAGAATTTATTTATTTGATCCTTTTCTGATGCGAACTAAGTATCGGAGTAGTTCGGTCAAGTTCTGGGAGGTAAATCATCCGCTTAAGGTTACGGGTCACGGCACTTTGAAGTAATGAATTATGAGAATCTTTCACATTGATCAAGAGCGCCATACAATCACTCTAACAGGTCGTTATGCAGTGGGTGGCAGATTTATAGCGTCTGTAATATCTGACGATGATGTTTGCGAAGTTGCACTTGACGAAGCTTCCCGTCAGATGTTGGTGTTGTATTTTGAAGTGGAAGATGTTAATATTGCATCCACATCACCGATCCTAGTAAGGTCGGTATATCGTTAACGCATACAGATTTTATCGCTGGCACCTCAGGGATTAGCTTTGATGAGTTGATTCCCAGGTAGTATATGGTCAACATTTATCTGATTATACTTGTAATAATTAATATGATAATTTGTTGCTCAACTTATAAGTTATATGGACGATGATGTTGTCTATCGTTCGGATGAACTGTATGTGCCTCATAGTCTGCGATGAAGATGAGTATCGACTATGAGTGGCTGCTCAAGTCAGCGGCGGATATTAGTGATGATATTTAGAGGTTAAAAGCTTCTTTGAGAATATAGGCAGTCATAATTTCTGAAAAATCACTCATTTCAATATTGAAAGTGAGATTCATATGTTGTCCACAAACGTATGTCGGATGTGTCAAATTATGAGAGGAAATAACGATGTTTACTTTGGACGTCAAAGCCTAAGATGAGATTGAAATTCCAAATGACCTTGTTGAAGGTGTGTTTATAGTAGGCAGTACGTAATTTGCTATTGTTGGGTAGTGCATAGTAAATAATGTTCAATTCCAAGCGGTTCTAACCGGAACTACATGGTTGTATGTACAAACGAAGTCTTATAAGGCCACTGTAAGTGGCGTTTGCATTGTGGCAAATGACGCAGGTGCTTGGAGAATATCAAGAGTTGGTGAAAATCATAGATGTGTCAATGCAGTAAGTGCATCCGGTCATCGGCAGTGTAGTTCAAAATTCACTTCGGTGTTGTGGATGATCACCCCTTACAGGGATGTGTTGATAGGTATGAGCTGATATGCAGAGACCTGGATGAGTGTGTACATATTGGTGACACATATTACGGATGGATTAGAGAGTGTCACACCATGACTGAGCCATCTATCTCCCCGTGATGTCCTTCCATTATCTTGATCCAGTCCTTCCTATCACCTACATTTGAGTCACAGCCACCTATCTTCCAGTCACAGGATAATATGATGCAAACTATCGAGGATCTTGCAGTAGAGGGCCACCATCGCATGATCATTATCCATCACGACCACACACCTAGAAAGTGCGATTCCACGCAGATGCTGGAGGCGTTAGATGTTTAGGATGATATCTTTTTATGTCTGTACTATATTTTATTTATCTGTTTCATTATAAACTTGAGAGTCATGTACAAGTTAAATTTGGTTATGTCATAATGAACTTCTTATTATTTGTCGATATCTGAAAAGAATTTGTTAACTTCATATGATTGTCATCCATTATACTATTATCAACTTGATCACTAACCACTTCAAGTTTAAACTACTTTTTCTTTGTTTTTAAAGTAGGTTTATTATTCTACTTTTAGAAGAACAAAATTAAAGAATTAAGATTTGTTTGATGAGTATGGAACTCTATGTATACGTGAAAATCCTGATTATTTTCATAGCCCTAAAGCGACATATTACACTAATCACACCTTAAAAAAAATAACCGAAGCCCAATTGCTATTCGGCTTCTGACTTAACGTAAATCACGCGCGTCAGTCGATGTGACATGGCCAGTCGCCCACTAATTGGGTGACTATACCTATTCTTAATTTTTTTTAATAATACTTAATTACCTAATTAAGCTTCTAACCATACTTAGTTTAAAAAACTTGCTTATATATAAATATAATATTTAATACATATTAACATTTAAAATAAAAGTGTATTTAGTAATTTTTACTTATCATGGACAGATATTATGAGTCCTGAGTCGCTAGTGCTATATCAAGAATTATTATAGGATGAATTGGGAAAAGAAAAACTAATGAAATATTTACATGCATATTGTATAAATTTTTATATTTGTTGCGTGCTAGAAAACCAATTGTGGTAGAGTGAAAATTTATGCCTTAGCCTTGTTATGAGATCCAGCACACACACATGTATTTAAAGAGTTAACAAGAAAACTCCAAGAATTTTTACATGGAAAAATCTCAAAATAAGGGAAAAATCACGGGACCTAGCTTAGTAAGAATCTTCCACTATGTATTTATTTCAGAGTATAAAATTTCCCGATAACGAGATTACAAAATTGTACATGAGAAGGACTGACAATGAGAATCCCAGAATCCGATAGCAGCCATATAATCACATTTAGGTTGTAACGGTTGCTAGTGGTAGTAGATTATAATGAACAGCGAGGATCAACGACTGACGATAAAGGTCATCATGATGGTGACCAATGGAGATTCGACGGCAGAATCGACTAGACGAGGTTGGTGGTTGAGTCAGTGGTGGCACGATTGTGCTTGGAGAATTTTCAATCTTTAGAGCTCTCTCCTCTCCCCTGCTTGGGCCCCTCTCATGTGAAGAATGAAGGGCTATTTATAGATTGGAGGAGTAAAGTTTCTGTAAATACATGCAAAACCCGAACCACTCCACTCCATCGGATGGCTCAAAATGATTCCTTTGATCATTTAATGTATTTTAAGTATTTGAATGCTCAAATAAAGTTAGAATTATAAGATCTTGGGCTTGTTAGATCCTGCTCATCGAGACGCTCGATTTAACTATAAATACTCCATATTTAAGTGCTATTGAGGGATTTAACTGACATCCCAAAGTTTCTAATAATATTTTAAGTGCTTGATCTCGACCAGTTTCAACTTAGGATCAACTTGCTTTTGACATCAAGATTCATACTTCAACTAGTGGTATTTTAAGTGTCATATCAGTTGCCCCTATTTTTGGATAACATTATCTCAATCATCCAAAAATATATACGTCAAATACTTGAAAATAACAAATTCTTCAATGAAATTTGCGGGTCCATTAACCATACATTTTGAGAGAATAGATCTTCATGAGAGCACAAGATTGTGATCACGGAAGTGGTGCAGGCTGAGATATGTCTGGTATGCGTATGGTGGTGGCGAGCGTCCAAGCAGCGTGTGGAATAGCGAAGCGAACTTCGTCAGTTTGAGGTTGGCAGCGTGGAGTCCGAGTCGCAATAGGTTGGTGCGCTTGGGTTGGCTTAGCGGCATCGGTGGAAGTGGGCGGGCGCGTGGCGACCGAGGTTAAGGAGCAACTTTGGCTACAACCACAAATAGATGTTTTGATTCGACCTCTTCCATACAGGTTAACGTCATCAAGTAACACTAAGACAAATAACCTCAGATAGGTCAAAAATCCTCAGCGGATTCAATTTGATCTCTTCCATACAGGTTAACGTCATCGAGCAAAGACTCTGACAAATAATCTCAGATATATCAAAACTTCACACCTACTCCACACAGGTTAACATCATTCAGCAAAGACTCTGATAAACAACCTCGGATAGGTCAAAACTCTGCACCTACTCCACACAGGTAAGAAGTCAAATAATACTTTGGCTAATATCTCGATAGGTCAAAAGGTCCTTGGTGGACTTCGACCTCTTCCATACATGTTAACTTCATCGAACACTCTTCAACAACGATAAGTCAAAATTCTCGGATTCAATTGACTCTTTTATAGGAACGCGTCATCGTAACACTCGACAAATGACCTTGGATAGGTCAAAATCCTCAACGAATTGATTCCTTCATGTTAGCATCGTAGTAACACTCTCGACAAACAAGCTCAAATAGGTGAAAATCCTCGCCAGATTATTCCTCTTCCATACTGTTAAGCGTCGTACACTCGAAACATCGAATAGTCAAAATCCTCGGGATTGATTAGACCTCTTCCATACGTTAACGTCATCGAGTATCACTCGACAAAGCGACCGGATAGGTCAAAATCCTCGGCCGATCCCTTACCTCTTCCATACGTTGCGTCGCCGGGCACTCGACAAACAACCTGATAGGTCAAAATCTCGGCAGATTCAATTCATCTTCCCATGTTGCGTCATCGTAACACTTGACAAACATGATAGGTCAAAATCCTCAACGGATCCAATTCAACCTCTTCCATATACATGTTGCGTCGTGTAACTCGACCAACCTGATAGGTCAAAATCTCGGATTCAATTCGACCTCTTATGTGCAAGTTAATGTCATCAAGTAACACTCTGACAAACAACCTCGGATATGTCAAAAATCCTCAGGGGATTCAATTCAACTTCTTCCACACAGGTTAACATCATCGGGTAACACTCTGAAAAACAACCTCGGATAGGTCAAAAATCCTCAGCGGATTCAATTCGACCTCTTCCATACAGGTTAACATCATCGGGTAACACTCTGACAAACAACCTCGGATAGGTCAAAAATCCTCAGCGGATCCAATTCGACCTCTTCCATACATGTTAATGTCATTGGGTAACACTTTGACAAACAACCTCGGATAGGTCAAAATCTGCAGCGGATTCAATTCGACCTCTTATGTGCAGGTTAATGTCATCAAGTAACACTTTGACAAATAACCTTAGATAGGTCAAAAATCCTCATCGGATCCAATTCGACCTCTTCCATACAGGTTAACGTCATCGGGTTAATGTCATCAAGTAACACTTTGACAAACAACCTCGAATGGGTCAAAAATCCTCAGGGGATTTGATTATACCCCTCACATGCAAGTTAACAGCATCAAGTAACATCATGGAGAATAATACTTTGAAATTATCTATCAGGGTTTTTGAGTTGCTCGAATGCGGTTCTAGTAAAGGCTTTCCGCTATCTTGATTATCAACTATTGAATCATAAAATTTCAAGAAATCTAATTTCTACAAGAAGAAGAAGGAAACGGGCCGTCGGTCATTACCGACGGTCATCAAATCACCATCGTCGGCGGTCATCGCGATTCGATATCGGTCACCACTGCGATTACCGTCGCCGATTCTTCCCAACCATCGGCGTGTTGCCGGCAAACGCTAGTCATTACTGCGGTCATCGCGTCGCGATCATGCCGGTCGCTAATGCCGACCATTTCCCTGCGCCACCATTATCGTCTGATCAACGCCGGTCGCGGCCAACCACTCGTTGCGCTACAACCGGTGCCGGTCCGCCAAGTCGTCATTACCCTTAAATCGCCATACCATTAGCTGCCGGCGGTCATCCATCGTCGCCGGTCATTGCCATTGCGATTGCCGCTCATTCTGCCGGTTGCTCCGTAAGTCGGGTCAACCATCGTGACGGCGCCGCCGTCGGCCACCCTGCCGGTCATTACCATCGGTCATCACCGTCGTCGGTACCGACCGCATCATCGGCCATCTCTGTCGGTCACCACCATCGTTGCCGGTCATCCCTGATCGTCGGTCGCCCCATCATTACCATTCTTGCGCGCAACCACCCGTCGGTAGTCAACCACCGTGGCCCATCGATTGCCGCTTGTTGGTCATTCACGGTCACCAAAGCCGACTACGGTTCTTTGGTCACCACCGGTCACCCCATCGTCGATCCCTTGTCATTAATCTCCTGATCACCATCGCGGCGATCATGGTCGTTGATCCTCGTTATCATCTTCATTATTAACAAATTCTCGAATGTGACTATATGGCTGTTATCATTCAGGATTCTCATTTGCCTTCTCATATTTTGTAATCTCGTTATCGAGAAAATTTTACTCTAAAACAAATACATAGTGGAAGATTCTGAAATTTAGTAGTTTCCTCTTTTGAGATTCTAAGTAAAATTTCTAGAGTTTTCTTATTCAATCTTTAAATCATGTGTGTCTTTGGATCTCATATAAGGAGATGTAAATTTTTTCTACCTGATTGATTTTCTAGCACTCAACAAATATACAAATTTATACAATATGCATCTAAATATTTCATTAGTTTTTCTTTTCCCAATTCATCCTATAATAATTCTTGATATAGCGCTGGCAACTCAGGACTCATAATATCTGTCCATGATAAGTAAAAATTACTAAATAAACTTTTATTTTAAATGTTAATATGTATTAAATATTATATTTATAATATATATTGACAGATCAGTCAAACGTTGACCATCCTTCAATCTACTTCGATGCTTCCTGCTATGAACGCAAATTTGGACGCTTCAGGAGAAAAAATAACGTCACAATTGTCCGCTGACCTATTCGAGAAAGTAATGAGTGACAGTGAAGCACTGAAACTTTGCGACCAGCAAACAAATTTGTTGAAATGCCGAAGGGAAAGCTCACAATTAGCTTTCTTTTATTTTTTTTAATAAAATGGTTATTTGATCCATCTAATCTCAACTTATTCTCATATTTTGTATGCGTATGCTGTTCTATTAATACATTATTAAAATAATTAATCAACAAATATTCTTACCGTGTCTTTTTTGTTTTTTTAATTTAATTTAATTTCATTTTTTTGGTCCGATGTTTGAGTCAAACTTAATTAATTTTAAATATTATCAAGTCCACTATTCTTCCTCTCTCTCTCTCTCTCTCTCTCTCTCTCTCTCTCTCTCTCTCTCTCTCTATTCTTGGCTTGCTGCCGTATCGAATTTTAAAACTGGTTAGGCATCGTAGCAGTAATGCAGATTGACTAAGCCAAGTCCACAGCCCCTCTCTAGACTTCAACTAACGCGTAAACAAAATGAAAGATAACTGATCGCAATAGTCATAGTTGAGCACCCATTTGTTCAACAAGTGGAAAAGGATTTTCTATTGTGAACTAAATTATACAATTAATATCAATTTCTTTGTATATAAATGCAATTTACTTACATCCTTTATTTTGAGTTATACTTTTTTTTTTTCAAATTTGAAAATCATAATAGGTATTACACGCCATGAGATTAAAGAGGTGCATTGTGTCTTTCTGATTCGAGACCTTATAATTATAATAAAGTTCTCATAATATTATGATAAATAGTAAGTTAGGTTATCTCGACCAACATATTTTCATAGCTTTTTATTTAATTAGGGTTTATTTTTAATTTAAGTATATTTTAAAACATAATTAATAATTTAAGTATTATTAAAAAAAAATTTAGAAATAGGTATAGTGCATTAAGTGAAGCAGTACCACATCAAATCCAGCATAGCGGTAATTTGTGTGATACAGGTAGTCGCTTAATAGGCTAATCAGCTAGCGTCTGCCAGTAATGGCGGCTAGCTATTTCTGTGTTGAGCTACATTTTTTTATTTTAATTAGGTTACACCAACTCATTAAGCATATTCAAGTCGTTAAGGTAAATTAATATTAGGCATATTGAAGTCATTAAGGATATGTATAGTGGAGCTATTACATCAAGGATCGGCTTTAAGCCCATATTCAAGTAGGCTTGAAGTCATTAAGGATATTTAGGCTCTATTGTTCAAAATGATGTTGGAATAGTAGTCAAAGAGAAAAGAAAAAATTACTTGTATCCAAACACATAGAAGATTACCAAAATAATGCAATACAATAAAGTTCCAAGATATATACAAAGAAATAAAACATCTACTATAGCGCAATCTAAAAGAAAAAGATAAAACATATATGAACCAATGTAGTGCAGGGCCATACCACACTATCTAAATAAATTTCATATAAGTCATACATTGGAATCGCACCACTCTATGTGTATATTGATCAGGTGCACGTGGTGGATGATCACGTAATTGATGGTGGCCCTCCAATGCAAGATCTTCAGAAGTCCGTTGGGATAGTCGTGTGATGAGAAGAAAGGCGGTTGTGACTCATTGGTAGGCTAATATGTAAAAGAACCTCGATCAGCATATGTAGATGGTCCATAATGTGGGTATACCAGCAACCTCAAGTCTTTGCATAACACCTCGTACCTATCTACAGCTCCATGTAACTCGTGCTCATCTGTACGGCCGAAGTACGGCTGAAAGATGTCCTAAGTCACTAAGATATGCTCTGACTGCATGAGAAAATAGCATTTGAAATTAACCTCAAGTAGTTATGTAACATATTGAATTTAACAAGAAACTTATGTTAATACTTACATATATGTGCTCTACAAGTGCTCTAGGATAGTAAATGGTGGGAGGATCTGTCGGGGCGGCCAGTAAATATTGAGAAGCCCAATATCTGAACCAGCACATATACTGATTGATAGCTGTCAGCCTATCCTCATCTTCGTCCAAGCTCTCGACTATGTAATCCTTCCGCCTCTCTCAAGTGGCAATGTGCACCTGGTAGTAATCAACCCAACCTACATCTGATTTACCTCGACTTGAAAGGAACATAGCCTTTGATCAATAAATAGCATCATCGCTACCACGATACTCATAAGTATCATGACACACATTGCTATTAAATATTAACAGCATAAGTAGGGAAAGATAAATAAGGTATTACTTGGGAATCAAATCGTCCAAGCTGCTCTGTGTCGCCAGAGGAGTGCGCGATGAAATCTTGTATATGCATCGATGGTTTATTTGATGACCTTAACACTGGATCAGCTGATGTGGATACAACATTAGCATCCTCGACTTCCACATACAACACTAATATCTGATGAGAAGCTTCATCCAGTGTAACGTCACAAACTTCATCATCAGAAATAACAGATGCTATAAATCCATTACCCACCGGATAACGACATGTAAGATTGAATGTGTGACACTATGAATCAATGTGGAAGGATCTCATAATTCTTTGTTTCAATTTCGATAAGGTGCTGTGTTGTAGGACATTAACTGGACGATTTCGACCACCCACATAACTTGGAATAAACTGCTCATCGACACTTTGTTCCCCTCCATAGAATAGGATCAACGAAACAAACTCTCTACTTATTCCTCAAATAACTGAAAAATAACCAATCATATCACCCAAAATCATAAATCAAATCCCTTAACCACAACTCTAAGCCCTAAACTGAAATCATAAACCAAATTCTCTTAATACACACAATCTAATTAATTATAAATGAGAAAAATTAGGGTTTTACCGTGTGTTTACGAAGAACGACGGCAATGTGCGCAAATAACTACAGAATCCGCCACAGGAAACTTCCTTGAAAGGAATGGAGCTGCCTGATTCATTGTCGGAAGCTAATGTTGGGTTCCAAGGGCTATTAGATGGAGAGGAAAGGCGTTGAACGCAACGGATGTGACTGTCAGGCAACAAATCATCGGTGGTCCGGCAATAAGCGGCGGGTGGAGCAATGCCGGCGGTTGGAATAAGGTCGACACCGTCAAAAGGTTGAGAGGAATGTGCCCGCGTTCAAGGGAGAGAAGGGGTCGGCAGTCATGGGAGACCTCGGATCGCGAATGGAGCTCGGATCGCGAATGGAGCTTAGAATAAAATGATCGATCGACCTATTTCGCCTGGCTAATCGCCCACTAAGTGGGCAATTAGTTTGAATAAGCTCGCCACCAAGTGGGAGACTAGCTTCAACTATCACCTGACGTTGCTTTGTCAGGTCGGATTTGACGTGGCACCATAGTCGCCCACTTAGTGGGCGACTATACCTATATCTAAATTTTTTTTAATAATACTTAAATTACTAATTATATTTTAAAATATACTTAAATTAAAAAATCGCCATTTAATTATGAGTACTTCACTATCTACAAGTTGTTTAGGCTTATGAGATTCATGCCCTTGCAGTGGTGGAATAAGTTTATGTCTAAACTCCTTTAAATTAAGATAGCTTCTACCTCACCTTAATGCATAGTGCTTCAACTTTAAACAAAGGTTAAAGTATTAGAGCTTTAATTTAGTAAATTCTTAGGTTATTCAACGACTGCAAATAGTTTAGTTAGATTCTTAGTTTGCTTATCCATAGTTAGTTCCTTCTAGTTGGCCCCTTCCCTTGACGCTAGGGGTAAATAATTAATATTTTAGTATTATAGCATTACTTTTAGAACAAAAATAAAGACCTAAAGTTGTGTCTGAATAGTCACTTGTATGATTGCAACTTTTTTTTCTCTCTTATCTCTTGTTTAATCTTTCCTATCTACAGTTCTTTTTAAATGAATATATATATATATATATATATATATATATATATATATAAACTTATTTATCTTTGTGCTATAATTTATATCAAGTCTTACATAAATCATAATAATCACACATAATATTTTATGATATATGAAAATGAATATTTTAGAATAAGATTTTATAACAATATAATATTAATTTTTGGTGTGTGTGTATATATATTCATACTATTAAACAGTGGCAGACCCAAGTGATGCCTAGGGTGGGTAATTGCCCACCCTTGCCGACCTTGAAAATATTTATTTTATTTAATGGGATGAAGAATTTTATAATTTTTATATTTGTCCAGCCTAAAAATATTAATTTTATTCAATTAGATGGATAAGTTAATAATTTTGCCCATCCACAAAATAATTCCCACCAAAAGAATAATTTTGAGATGAATATTAGCAAATAGTATTATATACATGATAAAATGAATTTAATTTTAACTTATTGTAATCTCATGTAATCAATATTTTTAACTCATGTAATCTAGTTATAAATTATATTTTATAATTTTATAATATTTTAAATCATAATTTTCTTTTTAATTTTTATATTATTAGTTATATTCCTCTTATAAATTATATTTATATTTATATATTAATATTACAGTTTTTTTAAAAAAACATTTAATATGCACATATTAATTAATTTTAATGTTAATTAAATTCATAAATTACTTAGATTTATCTACTTCATATAAATTTTTAAAAAAATTATTTTGTGTTTAGTATTTTAAAAATGGATAAAGAGAATTTTGATATTTTATTAACTTTTGTAATCATCAAATAATTTAATCTATAAATATTGGCCAAAATTAATTCATATATTTAATCTTAAGAAGGTGAGTAAGCTATAAATTACAAGCTATAATTTTCACATTTTTATTTATTTATAATTTTCTTTTATAAATTTTGTGATATTATTTATATTTTCTAAAAATAAAAATATTATATATTATTTTTTATTTAATTATGCTTTTTATGATTATTATTTAATTATTTAAAATATTACTCATCCTCAAAAAATGAGTTGATTCCGCCCATGTTATTAAATATACAAAATATATTCATGTTTTAATTGATTTTGAAAGATGCTAATAAATAAATTCAAAATGAGTTATATAGCTTGAATGGATATGCTATTAAGAACCATTTTGTAAATAAGCTACTGTTGCCACAGCATAGAATCAATGCAAGAATTTAAAATATAAAAATTGGGTTGGATATCTAACCTGACTAAACTTTAGATGATTATAAATAAAAATAAAAATTAAGTGTGATATAAAAATTAATTTAATAGTTATATATTATACTTTTTAATTTTTAAATTTGAAATTGTAATTATTTATAATTAAATTGTAATCATAATATTATAACTTAATATTTCCCTAAAAAAATGTTTAGTGCATAATAAAAAAATAGGCATCACTCATTCCTTCTCTTTACTGCACATAAAATTGTTAGATTAAATATTAGATATATAAATACCAAATTTTAAGTATAAGATACATAAATATAAAAAATAAAATTACGAGTTATGTATATAAATCTTTATTTTCTATATATTATTTTTAACTTATCTTCCTCTCGGCTGCAACTCTTTCTTTTGAGTTGCATTTTTTTATTAAGAATAAATTTTTAGCACTCATTTAACAATAATTCTACTAATATTAAGTTCTTTGTATGGTATGTGGCTCCTATATGTCTTTAGTTGACTTTATTAACACCCTATGCCTTCTCATGACTGGGCTATGCATGCATGATATTTAATAAGGAGATATATATATATATATATATATATATATATATATATATATATATATATATATATATATATATATATATATATATATATCACACAATTTTTATATATTTACACATCTAACATTTAAATTTAATTTTTTTTACATTATAACATCTTGAATTTTAATATCACATTAAAAATTTTTACAAAATTAAAAATACTTTTTGAAGCATAAAAAATATTAAATAAGTAAATATCTAACTTTAGATATTAGATATATAAATAGATAAAAATTATATGATATGTATATAAATCTTCTTATTTAATCAGATTTATGTATTATTTTCACATAAAAATATAATATATGTGATATCACTATATATATTCATATTATTAAGTAATGAGAAAAAATTTTCTTAAAATTGCAACATAAAAAGTGCTTCATTTTCAGAAGCACTTCTTAAAAAAGTTTGACATTTATTGTTTTTTTTTTGGATGAACGATATTTCATATTCTTAAATCTAAATAGTCACATGACTCACATCGTTTCAATAAACCTAATATTTAATGGGATTTATGCGCCATCTACTCCTATAATTATTAAACTATATTCTTAATTAAAATAAAATTTTATTTTAAATTTTCTGATAATTATAATATTGCGATAAATTTTAATTTAAATATTCAAGAGAGAACGAAATAGATTGTTCATCACCCTTCAAATTTCATATAAGACCGGAAGTGAATTTCACTATGTATTTCTATTTATCTTTTTAATTCCTTTAATATATTCAATATAATCCATACACTGTAATTTATTTTTATATATTTATGCTTTGACTACTAGTATTTTAAATGCTATATTAATTGCCTCCCTATTTTTAGATGACATTGCCTCAATCGTCCAAAAATATATACGCCAAATACTTGAAAATAACGAATTCGATGAAATTTGTGATTAACCATACATTTTGAGAGACCGATCTTCATGGAGTACAATATTCTGATGGAAGCGGGTGTAGTCACACGTATGGTCAGCATAAGATTTCGGTTATGGACCCTTTTCTCCAGGCCCACATGCTGGTGCATGAACTGGCATGGCTAGGGTCGAGGGCTGCCTGATGCAGTGGCGGCGGCGGGTTGGCGCCACACGCTACCACGTTGCGGATAGCGTATGGGTCACATCAGCGTGAGACGCTTAGGAGGCCACGGGCGCAAAAGCCCGTTTTCGACGATTTTCGACGATTTTACGCAATTTTTGACCTTTTTGTCCCTATAGGGGTCTATAAAAATCCCCTAGGGTCAAGGGAGAAGGCACACTCCTCATATGCTCTAGTGTTTCTCTTCTTCTTGAGAGAAGGTCATTCTATAATCAGGCCCGTAGTTCATCTGGCAGGCTCCGGTTTCCCTCAAAGAGCGTCAACCGTCCTTGTGACCGACCGCCGAGGTATCAAGCGCCCGTAGTTCATATGGCAAGGCTCCAGTTTTCCCTAAAAAAAGGTGTCAACTGTCCTTGTCGGACCGACCGGGTTTAGAGGCGATTAAGGCTCGTAGTTCATACTGCGAGGCTATAGTTTTCCTTCGAAAGAGGTGTCAACTGCCCTTGTCGGACCGACCGGGTTCGGAGGCGATCAAGGCCCGTAGTTCATACGACGTGATTCCAATTTTTCCTCGAAAGAGGCGTCAACTGGCCTCGTCGGACCGACCGAGTTTGGAGGTGATCGAGGCCCACGGTACATACATCGTGGTTCCGATTTTTCCTTGAAAGAGGCGTCAACCGGCCTCGTCGGACCGATCAATTTTCCCTCTAAGGAGGCGTCAACCGGCCTCATCGAACCGATTGGGTTTGGAGGCGATCAAGGCCCGCGGTACACGGGCATGGCTCGATTTTCCTCGAAAAGGCATCAAGCCTCGGATCGACCGCTCGAGGATCAAGGCCCGTAATTCATACTGGTGAGCTCTAGTTTTCCCTCGAAGAGGCGCCAATCTTTGTCGACCGACCGAAGTTGAGGTGACCAAGGCGTAATTCATACCGCTGAGCTCGATTTTCCCTAAATGTCCCGTCGTCTCGTTGGACTGATCGGTCAGGCAAGCGTCCGTAGTTCATCTGGCGAGGTCACGACCGCAATGGCGCAGGCGATGATGACCGACGACGGTGGTTAATAATGACAACGGTCGATGGTGGCTGACGGCGGCGGTGGTTGACAGCCAACGAAGGTGGTCGACAGCGACAACAGGCGACGTTACGGCGCCGTTAATGGGATGACCGGCGCAGCGTGGTGACCGACGGAGATGATCGCGGCGGTGGCAGCCGACGAGATAGTCGGTTGGTGACCAACGACGTGGTTAGGCCGACGGGGTGGTCGGCAGACCGGCGACGGCGGCGCGTAGTCATACGGATCGGCGACGGACTGCCAGCAACGCGTACGGCGGTTTGATGGCCGATGGGGGGTGGTCGGTACCAATTGGTGACGTAGTCGGCTGCGGCACTAGCGCAATAGCGGATGACCGGCGATGATGGTGGTAACCGGTGGAGATGGCCGGTAGTCGGCGGTGACCGGCGACGGTGGTTGGCAGTCGATGATCTGTAGTTCCTACTTCTTCTTGTAGGAAATGAGATTTCTTGAAACTTCAATGGATGGTTCAACAGTTAATAACTGCCATGATGGCGGGGAAGCGTTAATTAGGAACTGTCATTCGAGCAACTCAAAAAGTCTAATAGATAATTTCAAAGTATTATTCTCCATGATGTTACTTAATGTCGTTAGCTTGCATGTGAGGGGTAGAATCGAATCCGCTGAGAATTTTTGACCCATCTGAGGTTGTTTGTCGAAGTGTTACTTGATGACATTAACTTGCAAATAAGAGGTCGAATTGAATCTACTGAGGATTTTTGACCCATCTAAGGTTGTTTGTCAGAGTGTTACCTGATGACATTAACCTGTATGGAAGAGGTCGAATTAGATTCGCTGAGGATTTTTGACCTATCCACGGCTCTTTGTCAGAGTGTTACGTGATGACGTTAACCTGTATGGAAGAGGTCGAATTGAATCCGCTGAGAATTTTTGATCTATTTGAGGTTATTTGTTAGAGTGTTACCCGATGATATTAACCTGTGTGGAAGAGGTCGAATTGAATCCGCTGAGGATTTTTGACATATATGAGATTGTTTGTCAGAGTGTTACCCGATGACGTTAACCTATATGGAAGAGATCGAATTGAATCTGCTGAGGATTTTTGACCTATCCGAGGTTGTTTGTTAGAGTGTTACTCGATGACGTTAACCTGTATGGAAGTACCTGATGACGTTAACCTATATGGAAGAGGTCGAATTGAATCCGCTGAGGATTTTTGACCTATCCGAGGTTGTTTGTCAGAGTGTTACTTGATGACGTTAACCTGTATGGAAGAGGTCGAATTGAATCCGCTGAGAATTTTTGACCTATCCGAGGTTGTTTGTCAGAGTGTTACCCGATGACGTTAACCTATATGGAAGAGGTCGAATTGAATCCGTTGAGAATTTTTGACCTATCCGAGGTTGTTTGTCAGAGTGTTACCGATGACGTTAACCTATATGGAAGAGGTCGTGGGAAGTCCACCAAGGACCTTTTGACCTATCCAAGGTATTATCCAAAGTGTTATTTGACTTCTTACCTGTGTAGAGTAGGTGCAGAGTTTTGACCTATCCGAGGTTGTTTGTCACAGTCTTTGCTCGATGACGTTAACCTGTGTGGAGTAGGTACAAAGTTTTGATATATCCGAGATTATTTTTCAGAGTCTTTGCTCGATGACGTTAACCTGTGTGGAGTAGATGCAAAGTTTTGATCTATCCGAGGTTGTTTGTCAGAGTCTTTGCTCGATGATGTTAACCTGTATGGAAGAGATCGAATTGAATCCGCTGAGGATTTTTGACCTATCCGAGGTTGTTTGTCAGAGTGTTACTCGATGACATTAATCTGTATGGAAGAGGTCGAATCAAAACATCCATTTGTTGTTGTAGCCAAAGTTGCTCCTTAACCTTGGTCTTATTTTTCCATGAGTATGATTGTAAAATCATAATTTACAAAGCTATATCTCTTCTCAATGTTGAAATATCCTCCAACTTTGATTTATTTCTTGGGATGGTAATCGATTAGATGCTTAACATATTAACATGGGCGATCTTTTGAGATTAAGAGTTACCCCCTAGTTTTCGACAAAAATTGAAGGAACGAAGTTTGATGAATCTTCATTCTTCACTTGCACTCCTTAAAAGCTTGAAATGCTCCACCTCGATGGTGGTTTTGATCTTGTTGGGAAACTTAGTTGCCATACAAGATGAAATGATGGGAATCAGTTTCCACACACGACGCCAAACTATTGCGTGCTAGAAAACTAGTTGCGGTAGAGTAAGAGTTTACGTCTTAGCTTTGTTGTGGAGTTCAGCACACACACAGATATTTGAAGAATTAATACGAAAATTGCAGAATTTTTAGGTGGAAAACCACGAAAAGAGGGAAAAAATCACGGGGCCTAGCCCAATAAAAATCTTCCACTATGTATCTGTTTCAGAGTACAAAATATTCCGATAACAGGATTACATAATTGTATATGAGAAGGGCTGACAATAAGAATCCCAGAATCAGGCAACAACAACTATATAGCCATGGTTAGAGTATAACAGTTGCTAGTGGTAGTAGATGATAATGTGGTAAATCGACGGCGATGATCGTCGGTGGTGATCGATGAGATGGTCGACGATGGTCGACATGACCGGCGAGTAATCGGCGATGATAATGGTGGCGATGGTTGGTACGCGACCGGTGGCAGGTGCAAGGATAACCAGCGATGATGGTTCACGACAACGAGGATTGATGGTGGTGGCACGCATGGCGCTGGCGCGGGTCGAACGATAACCGGGCGCAGTAGTCAACTGGCGATCGACATCGAATCGGCGGGATGACCAGCGACAATGGTGGTGACAGGCGGAGATGGCCGACGATGGTCGGCGACGTTAATCGGCAGCGGTTACTGGCGATGGTAGTCGGCTGCGGTGACCGGCGACGATGATGACCGGTGGTAATGACCGGCGGTGGCGGCTAACGGTGGATGACGGCGGTGGTTGGCGACCGACGGGAGTGGTCGGTGACCGACGAGTGGTGGCACCATTATGCTTGGAGGATTTTCAAGCTTTAGAGCTCCCTCCTCTCTTTAGCTTGGCCTCTCCTCATGTGAAGAATGGGGGGTTATTTATAAATTGGAGGAGTGGCGTCTATGTAAATATATGCAAAATCCGAACCACTCCACTCCATCGGATGGCTCAAAATGATTCCTTTGATCATTTGATGTATTTTAAGCATTTGAATGCTCAAATGAAGTCAGAATTATGAGATCTTGAGCTTGTTAGTTTCGTCTCGTCAAGACGCTCGATTTGACTATAAACACTCTAAGTTTAAGAGCTATTTAGGAATTTAACTGATATCCCAAAGTTTCTCATGATATTTTAAGTGCTTGATCTCGACTAGTTTCAAATGAGGATCAACTTACTTTTGACATCAAGATTCGTGCTTTGACTAGTGGTATTTTAAGTGTCATATCAGTATTGTATGTATTTAAATGCCTCAGAAATAGTGGAGTGAGAATATACTAAACAAACTTTAGTTTGAAAGAAATTTAAATTCTTGTATTCACTTTGAGATTATTATAATATACAAATTGATTGATTATTCATGCATAATATTTACCTCAGATGGAATTTAATGATTTTAATAGTCTAAATAATGAAATTTTGATAATGATATTGTGAATTGCTATTTGAAGAGCCTTTCTGATTATCATTCGGCTTAATTAAATACATTTTTGATACATTATTTGAATTAAATTTAGAAAATATATTTAGGTTCATTTGAACTCTAATTTCAAGAATTTTATGGCAGAATTAAATGACTTGATGAGATAGGCACAATGACACCAAATGTTTTTCATTTATTAAAATGATACTCTTAAAAAATAAGAATAGACTTATACGCTTTACATGAAATGGGGTTAGAGTTTGACCTTGACTTGAAATTAGAGAGAGCTTGAAATTTTGAATAATTTTAAAGTTCAACTTGATGTTTGATGCCAACAAGTAATGTTAATAATTGCCTAATTATAGTATTTTGACCACCATCAACTAAGTATGATCTCTTGACCAACATCACATAATCATAATAGTCAAATTAGGATGTTTCTGCCACCATCATCCAATTGTTATCTCTTAATCACTATCACCCAAAAATGATCTCCCAAGTCCCAACTACAATCCTCTAATTATCATCACTTTATAGACTCCTAATTGCTATCGTCATATTACCTCGACTAACGTCACCCAACAACTCCATGGTCCCCGGTAACTAATACCATCAATGCACAACATTACTTATAAAGCCAATGCATACTATTGACACAAATAGTGATGCTCACCATCGTTAAAAATGTTCACCTACTCCATCATCTATAAGTCCAACATGCAACATTAACATAAATGTTGATGCCCACCAACTTAATGACCATCTTCCCCAATAATATCAATGCAAATCATTTCTTATAATACTAATGTAACTGTTGACCTCCATATATGTGTCATAAGTCGAGTCAAGCCTACAAGTCGAATTCGACGGACTTCGGAAGTAACAGTGCACAAATCAGGGCTCAAAATGCACTGAACGTCACCGAAAATGGTCGAAACTACCTTTGATTGAAGAATGGACTTTGATGTCACGTTCATAATGTCGAAATTGATTGAAATACAAATATTTCATAATCTAACGATTAACCGATCAAGTGATCGAGCTCTCAATGTGTCGACGCGCATATTGGGGTAGGGAAGCTACGACGATGTGCAAACGACCTCCGTTCATGAAATTGATTATGCTAATAGCTTTGTAATATCAAAAATTATCAAATGAGACTATCCATGCTCAATTCAGATGAGTATGTGCAAATGTCAAAGGTTTAGAAGTGATAGCACGTAAATCGAGGTTGAAATACACTAGATGTCACCAAAATCAACCCAAATGACCTCTGATTGATGAACGGACTTCACCATCATGTTCAAAATGTTGAAATTGGTCAGAATATAAATATTGTATAACTTGATGATCAACCAATCAAGCGATCAAATCATTAACGCACCTGCACGCATATCGAGATCAGGAGGTGCCGATGTAAACTAAATGACCTCCATTTGTGAAATTGATTGAGTTGTTAGCTTCAAAATATTGAAATCTATCAAGTAAGAATTCACACTCAATTCAAACAAGTCTACGTGAAAATCGAGCTGTCAGAAATGATAGCACGTATTTTGAGCTGAAATTGACTCATTTTGACGTCGACTTGAACTAAACGACCTTTGATTGCAAAACGGACAATCAATTTTATGTTGATTGATGAATCTATATATCTTTGTATTTTTGAAAGATGTGCCATTATCAAAAATTATTTATCATGAGACTCCAAATCTATAGACTACATTATGTGTAAAGAAGCTGATCACTTGATCAGCAATAACTTCTTTAAATGGGGTAGCTTTAGCCCACTTAGAGAAATAGTCAATTGCTACTAGGATGAAGCGGTGTCGAGCTGACGACAGTGGATCAATTGACCCAATTACATATGTACCCCAGCATTCAAAAGGCCAAGATGCTATTATTGGGTGTAGTGGACTTGGAGGTTGATGTATTATATTTCCATGTACTTGACATTCATGACACTTCTTAGCATGATTGATACAGTCTCTCACCATAGATGACCAATAATAGCTCATTCTTTTGATATTTACTATCATCTTGAGACCTGACTGATGTGCACCACAAAATCCTTCGTGAACTTCAACCATCACTTTGCTAACTGCATCTGCATTTAGGCATCGTAGTCACATTTGTTCAAAGGATCTATGATATAAAGTATTATTGACAAAAGCATAGCGTAACATTCTATTCTCAATTTGAGCTGTCAGTGATTTATTATTTGGTAATTTACCTTCTTTAAAGTAGTCGATGAAGGGTTGCCTCCAATCATGTGACTTTTCTACTACAAAGGCTTCACACTGCTTTTCTAAGGCAATATCATTCTTAACTCTTCTAGGTATAGTTCCATGTTGATTTTGAGAAGTATGAGGAGCAACTTGAGTCACATCCTGCTGGGTCAAATTTGATAACCCCTCTACCTGTGGGGATTGATACTTTACTGGCTCTAGAACTCGTCGAGTAAATGTGCCGAGCATGACACAATCACCATTCATACTTGCCATTTCTTTAGCTAACTTTGCTATTCTCATATTGAGAGACTCGAGTTAATGTGATATTTGGTATTTTCTTCATAAGCTAAAGAACTCGCTTGTGATAGAAAGCTAACTCAAGCTGGTCAATTTTATAGATGTCAAGTACTTAATTTAAAATAAGCTGAGAATTACCAAAAATATACAAGTTTTAGATGTATATGAAAGTAGATTCTTCAAAACCTGCCACTAATGCTTCATACTCGGCTTCATTATTAGTTATTATCTTTGTCAATCCATATGATCATCTCATTATCCCTCCTTCTGGTGTTATGAAGATGACGCCGATTCCTGCTCTTGCCCTTGGGAAATATAGATGTTTGACTTGTTTGATCGATGAGGCTCCATCAAAGTACATTTCCCAAATTTGTGATTTTTTCCTTTCATGAATGAGCATAATTTGCTCATCAGGAAAATCATCATTAAGAGAAGAGTTCACTGGGATGGGATGTGCATCAAGAAAATCTGTTAAGACTTGTCCCTTCACTGCTTTCTGTGAAACGTATATGATATCAAATTATAAAAGTAATACTGCCCAACTTGCCAAGCTACCTATCAACGCTGGTCTTATCATAAAGTACTTCAACAGATCGATCCTTGAGATGAGGGTAATCTTGTGAGATAACATATAATGACAGAGCTTTTGTACTGTAAAGATCAATGCCAAACAATGCTTTTCTATTAGAGAGTATCTCATTTAAGCTCCTATTAATCTTCTACTAATATATTAAAGAGTGTTCTCTTTACTTTCTTCATTATGTTGTGCCAATAATGCTTCAAGGGACTCTTCTAATGCACCCATGTATAGAATGAGGGGCTTTCCAGGAGTAGGCGCTGTAAGGATTGGTGGATTTAACATGTAGCTTGTAATGCTATTGAAAGCTTTTGGCACTCCTTGTCCCACTTGAATGGAGCATCCTTCTTCATCAACTTTACAAACGGTTGACAACATCCTGATAGGTTTAATATAAATCGATGGATTAATGCAAGCCGTCATTGTAAAGAACGGAGCTGATGTAAACTCTTTGGTGGAGGCATTTTCATAATTGCTTGATTATAGCATGATCAACTTATATTCCTCTGTGACGTACAATATACCCAAGAAATTTTTTGGAGGATACTTCGAATGCACATTTTAGAGGATTCATCTTTGTGGTAAAATTTTTAATTTTTAAAGAATAAATATACTTCCATCTTCACTCTATGTGGAATAAAATAAAGATCAAAATATACTTCTTATTTTTATGCATTTTTGACACCACGTAGATTCACATATGTTCTTATTGAGGGTAATCAAGTACGATATTGAGAAGAGGTGTACTATCTCGGAAGATAGAAGTCACCATCCTACAATGGACCTAATCACCTCAACAATGACTCCTAAGAATAATGGGTTTGCATGTGTACCAAAGATTCTTCTCCTACTTTATATGAAAAAGTAAAATAGGGTTTATTTTAAATCAGGTTCATTAAATTCCCTACAGGGACAAGCCCCCATAGTTAATTACATCATAAGGAATGAGATCCCTTAGGAATACTCTCGATTAATATAAATGATCATTATCTCCAAAGATTTCAATAGGTAGGACTATTAATCGATTAGTTTATTTCAGAAGATCAAATGGGATTGATCAAAGAGAGGGAGTTATTATCAAAGCCAAAGGAAGATAAGTAGGAGATGTTTACGATGCTAGGAAACCTAGTGAGCATCTCAAACTATCCTACGGTTGGGCTTTATATTTTTGAAATTGAATTATTAATTTGAGTTGACTTTTTATTGGAAGTTTAGGGCTTATAATTTCATAATATAAGATTATGGAAATGCCTAAGAGATGAGGATTTATGCTTATGGCCCATAGAAGGGAGAAGCAACCTCAGAACTTAAATCTAGGGAGCTTTGACGAGGGCCAAAAACACGACCTAAATCTAAGGTGAAAAATGGGTATTTGGTTTGCCTCCACATGAGAGGATAAACCGCCCAACTGCTTGGACTTACAATCGCCCCGGGGTGGCTGCCAACTAACTCCCCCTACAATTTTAAATTCATGTAGGCAATTCATATGCTTTATGCAAGATAGCTAGGCTGTTGTTTATTTATAAAGAGGCCAAGTCCTTAAACTTACTCTTTAAAAAGACTAGATCATATAAGGGCATGCTTCAAATGACCTAAATCTAATGCAAATCATATTACATTTTTTTTTTCATTTTTGGACAATCATTTGACTCAGGCTTATAGGATTCATATGCATAATGCATGAGAAGTAAGGTTATTGGACAAAATTAGCGAGAAGGGAGGAGGTGTGTTTCCACCATGACTCTCAAAGGTCAAGCCAAGTTTCTTTGGAAAAAGTGAAAGCCCTCCAATCAAGAGTGAAAATAATATGCATTTGTGCATGATGTTATAAAAGAAATACTCATCCAGCTAAGGGGTTGCTAATTCTTTTATCTTGATTTTTTAGCATAAGCTTTAGATGAGGTTATGAATTTTTTATTTTAGTTTTGAATTAATTAATTTGGTAGAAGATTTATTTTTCTCTAAGAGCCTAATCCACATCCAGGCCATATGACCCATACATCAAGCAAGGAAGAAACTAGGAAAAAGATGTCATCTTAATGCACAAGCTAAACAAATCATCAATCAATTTATAAAGCTAATGCAAAAGAATAAAAGACCTTTATGGTCGGGCTCCATCGCACAAACCCAAAAACAAATTGGGTAGTCGAGCTCTACCCTTATATAACCTGAATTATAAATGAATTAATTACAATCAAGAAGGAATTCATGTTATGGAGGTCTTCACTCTTCATTTCTTCATTTTCTTCTTTTGTTCTTTTCTTTCTTCTTCTTTCTTCTTTCTTCTTTTGGTTGGTTAGAATGTGGTTGCTCCAAAGGCTTCACATGGTGCATAAGATATAGTCTTATGATGAATATTTATCCTAATCCCCCATAACATTCATTCCAAATCCTAATTGCAAAATTACATGAAAAATGGGAAAAATAAATCTAACTAAAATATGTAAATTAGAGATTAGCTAAACAAACCACAAAATCCCAAGAATGTATATGAATAGGTTAGACTTAGCACCCCACACATGGGTAACCAAGTCCACCTAGCCTATTTTGGATTATGTTTAGGGGTATAAGCAACCTACACAATAAAAAGTATTTATATTTTTATTACAATGCTCTTTAAGTACAATCCCCTGCAGAAAATAATGATTAGACTAAATCATCTTACCATTCATTCTATGCACATTCACCCTAACATCTAGACTAAAATATATATCATAAAATAAAAGCAACATCAAACCATACACTGCCCTAACCCAAAGCTAGAAGTGGTGACTTAGTCTAAATGTGTGTGCTTTAGAAGGTTTGTGTGGCATGCTTAACTATGGCTTTAGGGTTTGTATTTTCTAAATTTGAAAGTGTTCAACTTAGATGATGGTTTCATTTAAGTTATTTTACTGATTTGGGTTGATTTTATTTTGTATTTTTATTTGGTTTGAATGAATCCTACAATTAATTACTAAGTTTTAACGAGAGAGAAAAGAGAAGATAACTTCTCTTTTCTTCTCAACCTTAAGTAATTTCTAAAGTGGATTCATGTTTAGTTTTGTTTAGTGAATGTTTTATCATGTGTGTTAATTAATCATAAATTTAAATCAATTCTAAACAAACCTATTCAAAAAGAAAGGCATTTTAAGATTAAGTAAAGTGAACTAAATTCATAAAACATACATCACTTCATTTCTTTCCTAACATGTATAACACGCATATGGATGAATCCTAAGCATATCTATACATACAAATGAGAATGTTTAGCACACCTGATAATGAATGCTAAGTAATTTACTTAACAAAATTTTAATGCTTATGATGCATGATTTCTAGTAAGTAGAAAAGGGGTTTCCTATCCAATTTTTACATGCACACATGAACGTATGAAAGACATAAGTGAGTACGACGCAATTGTTAACTAGGGGTGTAAGGTATAAGACCTACTTACGGCTACTTAAAATCTCACAACCTCAAGTTTGTCCAGACTAATATATCAATTTCTTTAAATACAAGCACATGTACAAAAGAAATGAATGGAAAAGAAAGGATGCAAAAGTTTGGGTTGGTTAATTTATTTTTGTTTATGCAATTTATATGTACAAGTATAGGTATCCTTCTTAAGTAATAGCATAGGAATGAATAGGAAATAGAATTAGACAAGTGTTACGTTCTTTTTAAATGAACTATACACTTCACCAAATCCTATCCAAAACTATTCTAAAAGAGGGGAGAAGGAAAAACTACACTAAGCACATCCTCATATTTTACTCACATGCAAGTTTATAAATAAACTATAAGTAACACACCTTTAGTTTTGATAATTGATTCATATATTTTGAAAATAATTTGGATTTAATAGTGATAATAGCCACTCATATTTCTATTTTAGCAAAAGCATGCAATTTGAAATAAAAAAACATTTCATTTTCATTTTTGATTTTTGAAAAAAATGAATGCATGAAATTCATATGACAAACATTTAGCATGTTGGGAAGGAACTAAAATGATGAAAGCATGTAAAAATATTCACCCTAATTAATTCCTAAAGACAATCTTATGAAATAAGAAAGCTTAAAGCAAATTAAATTATTTTTAAAGAAGGTTTGGTTTTATTTTGAGTTTAATTTAATTTGAAAAATGTGAGGTGAGTTTACTGTTCTTAACTCATTCCCACATGTGTATGATATTTAAGTTCAATTTTTAGATTATTAGATCCATTTTATATTTTGATTAGGTTAAGATATGAATTAAGTGTATTAATTACCCCTTACCTATACTACCTTAGCATAGTTAATCAAATAATTATGAGCCAATGAGATGACATAAAGCCTCACAAGGAATTTAAATTTGCAATGCACCTAGGAAGAAAAGGTCTAATGCAATTTGGCTCATGATTAGTGATTAATTAAACTAAGGGGTTTAACTTAAGTAATTTCATAGCCCTTCTCACACATGTGAGTTGTATTTTGATTTTCTTAGTGTACTTAGGCTCTTGAATACCTAAGCATCTATCCAAGATAGATTAATTAAATTATGGAAAGTTTTAGAATTTTATGAAATTAATTAAGGGGGTAATTAGTGAATTAACCCTTAATTAAAGTGGATTAAAGAAGAAAAGGGATTTTGGGGAATATCTCAAGGAAGGTATCCCAAAATTATTCTCCAAATCTCACATTCACTTAATCAAAACTTAATTGACTTAATCAAAGGGTTAAACCACTAATTATGCCCTTAATTAAGTTTAACTATATTAAGAGAGTGATTAAGGAATGAATTAGTAATTTTTCTAATTGGGCCACCAATAAATCTCAAAAAAAATTAGGAGAGGCAGGAGTCATTCCACTAATTAAGCACAAAATGTTTGAGATTAATCAAAGTAATTAAAAGGTAATTAGCAAATTAACATTCCCAATAAAACTTAAATTCAAAGAAAAATACTATTTAAAATCCATTGAAATTAGTTTTAGAATATTCTATGTTCAATTATCTTTCACAAGCAATTTATTTCATATGTTTTTGATTTTTCTACACTTAGATATGAATTTTAGAAGGTTTGGTGATTAATTAGAAATTATTTAATCATTAACTATATTATTAATCCCATCGGTGCCACGTGTGCCGCTGATGCGGCATGCTCTTTACACGTGGAGTGATGGGATTGGGTATTTAACCCATCACATCGTAGCCACGTGGTGGCACTTTTTTTTCCTCATCCGATCAGATTGGATGGTAGATTAAATGATCCGAGGAGGAAAATATGGATATTATGCATTTTAATCTCGGCCGTCCATCCAAAATGTGTGGATGGACGGCTAGAGATTCATCCTTGCCGCTCTCTGTGAGCAATGAGATTCATCCATCTTTGTGGCCATGATCCGAGCTCGAATTGGAATGAAACTCAACCTACACCATCAACATGCAACCTAGATCACATCTATCAGCTAAAATTCTATAGGATTAACATTTAGTTCATAAAGCTCCAAACCATAGCTAGATTAAGCTCGAAAAATGGCTAATCTCATCGGAGGTGATCATCAACGCTCGATTCCCTTAGAGAAGCTTCGTTTGGTTGAGACGAAGCTTTGTTGAGGGTTTGAGCTCTTGAAATTGAGTGGATGCTTCTATGGACCAACTCCCCTTTTCCTTGAGCTCGATCTTGATCAAGATGGCTCCTCCCTTACCTTAGGAACTTAGGAAAGAGCTTAGTTGAGTTTGATTGGGGTTCCTGAGGGAGTGTGCAAAGGTTTTGAGTGTTGAGTGAATTTGGTTTTTGGTGGAGATCCCCTATTTCACACTGTGAAAACTGAGAAGATGAAGTTTGATTTCACTCTAGGAAGCTTGGGGAGGCTAAGGAATTGCTTCTCTGACTTCCCTAGGTTCAATCAAATTGAGGAATGTGTGGTTTGAATTGAATTAGGGGGAGTATATCTCCCCCTTTGGTAATCGGACGACCGAACAATAACTTGCCATTTTTGATCAATTGCCTTCATTTAGTGAGTTTGTTAGGATGTTATGTGAGTCATTAAATTTGGTTTGGCCAGAGGAGTGGAATGGTGAACTCCCCATGTACTCAAAACAAGTGGAGGCATGATTCCCATGTGGATATTTCAAGGGATGTGGTCGATTTGGCCATTGGGCTAGGTTGGGCTGACCTAAACCCATTGGGTTGGGTGCACCATACTCCCTTATGCTCACTTGATCCATTAACAGAGTGCAAAGTGGGTATGAAGAGGATTTGACCAAATTCCAAGTGGAATTGGCTAAAATTTACCCTATAGCCTAGGGGTAAAATGATCATTTGACCTTAATTTTAGTTTGGGTATATTTGGTATGATGAGAAAATAGGTTTGGCCAAGTTTCATTGAATTTGAAGTTGGTTTGATGTGATTTGGCTCGTGTTGACCCATTTAGGTAAAAATGGGTCAACTTGGGTCAAGTTGACCAAGTGGTCAAATTGGGTCAAACCAAGGGTTAGGTTAAGTTTATATGACCATTTGAAATGTTTTAGTGGCTTTGATTTCATTCAATTTGGTTTAGGTTTGAATTTGGTTCATATGATTTGATTTAGGTCAAATGGGTCAAGTTGACCAATTTGACCCATTTGACCAATTTGAGCTAGGTCATGGGTAGGTTTAGATTTTGTTGGTCAAATGAAAGGGATTGGTTTTTTTGTTTCCAATCAATTTTGATTAAGTTTGAATTTGGCTCAATTTGACCCTTTAGGTCAAGTCATGAATATCATGTCTAGTTATAGCCAATTGGGGCTTTGGTTAAGTTCAACAATCATTTTGGAATGAACTTGACCCATTGGTTTCAATTAATTTGACTCAGATCAAGTTTTGACATATTTTGACTTTTTAGGTCAAGTTGGGTCAAGTAGCCAATTGAGCTAGGTTAGGCTCAAGTGTTGACTTGGTCAAGTTCAAACATTGGTCATGAATGAACTTAGATCATTGGTTTCAATCAATTTGGCCTATGGTAGATTTTGGCTATGTTGGGTTGTTGGGTTTCATTTTGGCTAAGTGTTGACTTGGTCAACCCTTAGGTTTGACTTAGTTTAACCCAATTTGAGTGATTGATCATCTCATGATGATTATGATCATGATGAGATTCAAACCAATTGGTTAGGATTAGAATTTGGCTCATAAAAACTTTAGGTCACTTTGGGTCAAGTGAGCATAAGTGAGTCAAATAGCTTGGTCAAAGCTTGATTTGAATTTGATTGAACTCACATATGGACTTATGATTGAAATATAAATCCATTTGCAAGTGATTTGAAGTCAAATGGGTTTTGATTCATTTGACAATTTTAAGTTCAAAAGGTGAACATGAAATGGATTTTGGCTTGATTTTTGAATTGAGTTTTAGTTAAGTGATTGAAGTTTGTATTTATATTTGGATTCACGATTGAAGGATTATTGAATCATGAAGAAAAATCAAGAGTTTGGCTTTATTTGAAGTTGATTTGGCTAAGTTCAATAATTTGACTTGAAAGGCTAAGGTTGGATTTTGATTGAATTTGAGTTTGATTTTTGGAGTTGGTTTTAGTTGTTTGAATTTATATTTAATTTATATATGTGAATATAAATGAGAAAATAAATGGGTCATGACCAAATTTCATGAGTTGGAATATAAATGGGTTGTGAGAAAATTTTATGAATTTGAATTGATTTGGAGATGATTTAGGCTAAGTTATTAAGTGGGAATTAAAGACTTAAGAAGGATTTTGGAATTTGGAATTTCAACTATGGATTTCAGTCATAAGTTTCAATCATGGGTTTGAATCATGTAGCATTGAATTGAGTTTGGGAGAAAGCTAGAATTGATTTAAGTTTGGTGTTGATTTGATTTGGAGTTTGACTTGAAGGAAGGAAGTGAGGAATGTGGTGGGTATCTAGCACCCCTAAGGCATGACCTATTCCCATGGCTAACTCTTCTAAGTCTCTAGGGCTAGGTTGATTGTCCACCTAATCACTAGATGTGCCTTACAACTAAGGATCTCTTAAAGTCTAAGAGGAGTCCTATGTCTAAGATGAAGGGGTTGAGAGCTCATTCTATGGATTTCCCTTCATGGACTTAGCCAAAATCATCTTCAAATCAATTCAAACTCATGAGATTTTTTCATGACCCATTTATATTCTCATTTATATTCACATATGTAAATGAAATATAAATTCAAATCAATTAAATCAAATCCAAAATTCAAATTCCTAATTCAAAATCCTTCTTAAGTCCTTAATCCTCTCTTAAGGACTTAGCTTAAAAATCATCTTCAAATCAATCCAAACTCATGAAATTTTCTCATGACCCATTTATATTCTCATTTATATTCACATATATAAATGAAATATAAATTCAAATCCAAAATTCAAATTCTTAATTTAAAATCCTTCTTAAGTCCTTAATCCTCTCTTAAGGACTTAGCCTAAATCATCTTTAAATCAATTCAAATTCATAAACTTTTCTCATAACTCATTTATATTCTCATTTATATTCATATATAAATGAAATATAAATTCAAAATTCATGTTCAATTCACAAATCCTTCTGAAGTCCTTAATCCTCTCTTAAGGACTTAGCCTAAATCATCTTTAAATCAATTCAAATTCATAAAATTTTTTTACAACCTATTTATATTCTCATTTATATTCACATATATAAATGAAATTTAAATTCAAATCAATCAAACTAAATTCAAAATTCAAGTTCAATTCACAAATCTTTCCTAAGTCCTTAATTTCTCTCTTAAGGACTTAGCCTAAATCATCTTCAAATCACTTCAAACTCATGAGATTTTCTCATGACCCATTTATATTCTCTTTTATATTCACAAATATAAATGAAATATAAATTCAAATGAATCAAACTAATTCCAAAATTCAAGTTCAAATTCAATCAAAATCTAACCTAAGCCTTTTAAGTTAAATTCTTGAAACTTAGCCAAATCAACTTCCAATCAAGCCAAACTCTTGATTTTCCTTCATGATTCAATCAATCCTTCAATCATGAACCCAAATATAAATACAAACTTCAATCACTTAACCAAAACTCAATTAAAAAAAATCAAGCCAAAATCCATTTCATGTTCACCCTTTGAACTTGAAATTGTCAAATTAATCAAAACCTATTTGACTTCAAACCACTTGCAAACAGATTTATATTTCAATCATAAGTCCATATGTGAGTTCAATCAAACTCAAATCATGCTTTGACCAAGCCATTTGACCTACTTAGGCTCACTTGACCCAAAGTGACCTAAAGTACTCTTATGAGCTAAATTCTAATCCTAACCAAATTAGATTGAGCTAAGCCCATCTATGCCTCTCATCATGATCAACAATCATCATGGGATGATCAATCAATTAAATTGGGTCAAACCAAGTCAAACCAAGTCAAACCTAAGGGTTGACCAAGTCAACACTTAGCCAAAATGAAACCCAACATAGCCAAAATCCACTATAGGCCAAATTGATTGAAACTAATGATCTAAGTTCATTCATGATCAATGTTTGAACTTGACCAACTAAACATTTGAGCCTAACCTAGCCCAATTGGCCACTTGACCCAAGTTGACCCAACTTGACCTAAAAAGTCAAAATGTGTCAAAACTTGATCTAAGCCAAATTAATTGAAACTAATGGGTCAAGTTCATTATAAATCACTTGTTGAACTTGACCAAAGCCTTAATTGGCCAACTAGACCTAACCTAGCCCAATTTACCTTGAACCCAACTTGACCTAAAGGGTCATATTGAGCCAAATTCAAACTTAACAAAAATTAATTAGAAATAAAGATATCAATCCACTTCATATGACCAACCAAATCTAAACCTACCCATGACCTAGCTCAAATAGGTCAAATGGGTCAAAGTGGTCAACTCGACCCATTTGACCTAAATGAAATCATATGAACCAAATTCAAACCTAAACCAAATTGAATCAAACCAAAGCCACCAAAATATTCCAAATTGTCATATGAACTTGACAGAGGAGCCAGAGGAGTCATTTGCAAGTGATCCTAAGCTTCCTAGAGGGATATTGAAAGTTCATCTTCTTAATTTTCATACACTGAAAGTAGAGGAGCTCAGCTTGATTGCCAACTTACTCCACACTCAAAATCAGTGCAATCCCTTTTGCTAGCTCCATCAGTGAGCTCAATCGAACTCACCCAAACTCTTTCCCAAGCTCCAAAGGTAAAGGAGGAGTGTTCTAGACCAATGTCGAGCTCAATTGGAGGAGGAGTTGGTCCATAGGAGAAGTTACTCAGCCTCAACCCCTCAAACTTTCAGCAAAGCTTCATCTCAACCAGACGAAGCTTCTCCAAGGAAATTGATTGTCGGTGATCACCTCCAGCGAGGTTAGCCATTTTTCGAGCTTAAATTCAATGTGGTTTGGAGCTTTGTGAAATAAATTTTCATGGCATAGGATTTTGGCCATTGGAAGTGATCTAGGATGCATGATGAAGGTGTGGGCCAAATTCTAGCTCAATCCGAGCTCAATTTAGCTCGGATCATGGTCTAGAAGATGGATGGATCCCCTTTCCCGTAGGGATTACAGGGATGGATCTCTGACTGTCCATCCGCGCATTTTGGATAGACGATCGAGATTAAAACACATAATATATTTATTTTTCTCCCTCGACAACTTTAATCTATCATCAATCCTGATCGGATGGCAGGAGGAAGCTAGCCTGCACGATGTGATGGGTTAAGTATCCAATCAAGCCGCGATGCATGTAAAGCGCATGCCGAATCAGCGGCATGCATGGTGCCAGTAGGATTAATGATATAATTAGGGATTTTTTTTAATTATAATTAATCACCTAAACTTCTAAAATTCATATCTCAACATAGAAAAATAAAAAAAAGGAAATAAATTGCATTAGAAAGATAATTGAACATAGAATATTCTAAATTTAATTTCGATTGATTTTGAATAGTTATTTCTCTAAATTTGGATTTTATTGGGATTGTTAATTTGCTAATTACTCTCTAATTAATCCACTGATTAATCCCAAAATTTTTTGGGTATAATTAGAGGGATGACTTCTGCCTCCCTTAATTTTCTTGGGATTTATTGGTGGCTTAATTAGAAGAATTGCTATTTCATTTCTTAATCACTCTCTTAATGTAATTAGACTTAATTAAGAGTATAATTAGTGATCTAACCCTATCATTGAGCCAAATAAATTTTGATTAAGTGAATTTGAGGTTCAGGGAATAATTTTGAGATACTCTCTTTAAGATATTCCTTAAACCCCCTTTATTCCTTAATCTTATCTTAATTAAAGATTAATTCACTAATTATCCCTTTAATTAATTTCATAAAATTCTAAAACTTTCATGAACTCAATTAATTCTTCTTGAGTAGATGCTTAGATGTTTAAGAGCCTAAGTACAATTAAGGAAATTAAAATTCAACTCATATGTGTGAGGGGTGTTTTGAAATTACTTAAGTGATGGGTTAAGTATCCAATCAAGCAGCGACGCATGTAAAGTGCATGCCACATTAGCGTCATGCGTGGCACCAGTAGGATTAATGATATAGTTAGGGATTTATTTAATTCTAATCAATCACCTAAACTTCTAAAATTCATATCTCAACATAGAAAAATAAAACAAATATGAAATAAATTGCATTAGAAAGATAATTGAACATAGAATATTCTATAATTGATTTTAATTGATTTTGGATAGTTCTTTTCTCTAAATTTGGGTTTTATTAGGAATGTTAATTTTTTAATTACTCTCTAATTAATCCACTGATTAATCCCAAATTTCTTGGGTGTAATTAGAGGGATGACTTCTACTTCTTCTAATTTTTTGGGAATTTATTGTTGGCTCAATTAGAGGAATTGCTAGTTCATTCCTTAATCACTCTCTTAATGTAATTAGACTTAATTAAGGGTATAATTAGTGATCTAACCCTCTGATTAAGTGAATGTGAGGTTCAGGGATTAATTTTGGGATACTCTCCTTAAGATATTCCTTAAACCCCCTTTATTTCTTAATCTTATCTTAATTAAATATTAATTCACTAATTATCCTATTAATTAATTTCATAAAATTCTAAAACTTTTCAGAACTCAATTAATTCTTCTTGGGTAGATGCTTAGGTGTTCAAGAGCCAAAGTACAATTAAGAAAATCAAAATTGAACTCATATGTGTGAGGAGTGTTTTAAATTACTTAAGTTAAACCCCTTAGATTAATTAATCATTAATCATGAGCCAAATTGCATTTGGCCCTTTTTCCTCCTAGGTGCATTGCTGATTTAAATTCCTTGTATGGTTTTATGTCATCTCATTGGCTCATAATTATTTGATTAACTATGCTAAGGTGGTGTAGGTAAGGGATAATTAACATGCATAATTGATACCTTAACCTAATCAAAATATAAAATGAATCTAATTACCTAAAAATTGAACAAAAAAATCAAACACATATGGGAACAGGTTAGGAACAGGAAACTCACCTCACATTTTCTAAATTAAATCAAACTCAAAATCAAACAAAAATCACATTGAACAAACTTGGATTTGCTTTAAGCTTTCTTATTTCATAAGATTATCTTTAAGAATTAATTAAGGTGAATATGTTTACATGCTTTCATTATTTTAGTTCTTTCCTAACATGCTAAATGTGTGTGTCATATGATTTCATACATTCATACTTTTCAATAATCAAATTTAAAATAAAAATATTTCTTTTATATCAAATTGCATGTGTTGGCTAAAGTAAGAATATGAGTGGCTATTATCACTATTAAATCTAAATTATTTTCAAAATATATGATTCAATTATCAAAATTGAAAATGTGTTACTTATATCTTACTTATAAGCTTGCATGTGAGTAAAATATAAGGATGTACTTAGTGTTTTCCTCTCTTTTGGTATAATTTTGAATAAGATTTGACAAAGTGTATAGTTCATTTGAAAAGAACATAAATTTTTATGCTATGACTTAGAAAGGACAACTATACTTACATATATAAATTTCATAAACAATTCAAAATAAAACAAATACAAACTTTTGCATCTTTCTTTTTCATTCATTTCTTTTGTACACATGCTTATATTTAAGGAAAGTTGTATATTAGTTTGGACAACCCTGTTATTGCGAGGCTTTAAGTAGCCCTAAGTAGGTCTTGTACCTTACAACCCTGGTTAACAATGGCATCGTACTCACTTTTGCCTTTCATACATTCTTGTGTGCATGTGAAAATTGGATAAGAGACCCTTTTTCTACTTAATGAAAATCACGCATCATAAGAATTCAAATTTTCTTAAGTAAACTATTTAGCATGCATCATAAAGTGTGCCAAACAATCCCATTTGGTATGTATAGATATGCTTAAGATTCATTCATATGCATGTTATGCATGTTGGGAAAGAAATGTAGTCATGTGTGTTTTGTCATCTTAACTCACTTTATTTAATCTTAAAATATCTTTCTTTTTTAATAGGTTTGTTTAGAGTTCATCTAAACTTAAGATTAATTAAAACACATAATAAAACATTCACTAAATAAAACTAAAATATGAATCCACTTTAGAAATTACTTAGGTTAGGGGATGAAAGAGAAGTTCTCTTCTCTTTCCCTCTCTTTATGATTTAGTAATTAATTGTAGGATTCACTTGAACCCAATCAAAACATAAAATAAAATCAACCCAAAACAACTAAACCACTTAAATGAAACCCTCCTCTAAGTTGAACATTCTTCACACTTAGAAAATTTAATAAAGTCATAACTAAGCATACCACAAAAAACCTTAAAAGCACATTTTTTAGACTAGTCACCACTTCTAGCTTTGGGTTAGGGTGGTGCATGGTTTGATGTTTGCTTTTATTTTATGATATATGTTTTAGTCTGAATGTTAGGGTGAATGTTCATAGAATGAATGATAGGATGATTTAGTCTAATCATTATTTTCTGCAGGGGATTGTGCTTAAGGGGCACTGTCATAAATAAAAATATAAATATTTTTACTGTGCAGATACTTATACCCCTAAGCATAATCTAATAGGACAGGTGGACTTAGTCACCCATGTGTGGGGTGATAAGTCCAACATACATGCTTGGGATTTGTGTGGTTTGTTTAGCTAATCTCTATTTTGTAGGTGTTAGTTAGATTTACTCTTCATTTTCATGTATTTTTGTAATTAGGATTTTAGAATGATTGTTACAGGGATTAGGATGAGAATTGGTCATAAGATTACATCTTATGTACCATGTGAAGCCTTTGGAGAAACCACCTTCCAACCATCCGAGAGAAGGAACCAAAGAAGGAAGAAGAAAAGAAGAAGAAAGAAGAAAATAAGAATGAAGAACTAAAGCTTGAAGACTCCCATAACAATGAGTTCCTTGCTTAATTGTACTTAATTCTATTACAATCCAGGTTGTATAAGGGTAAAGCTCAGCTACCTAATTCATTTTTGGGTTTGTACGGTGGTGCCCGACCACAAATGGCCTCTTATTCTTTTACGTTAGTTTTATAAATTGATTGATGATTTGTTTAGCTTATGCATTAATATGACATTATTTTTCTAGTTTCTTCCTTGCTTGATGTATGGCCTAGATGTGAATTAGGCTCTTAGGAAAAAATAAATCTTCTATCAAATTTAACAATTCAAAATTAAAAAAAAATAAAGAACTCATAACCTCACCTAAAGCTTAGGCTAAAATCAAGATAAAAGAATTAGCAATCCCTTAGTTGGATGAGTATTTCTTTTATAACATCATGCACAAATGCATATTATTTTCACTCTTGATTGGAGGGCTTCCACCTTTGCCAAAGAAACTTGGCTTGACCTTTGAGAGCCATGGTGGAAATACACCTCGTCCATTCTCGCTGATTTTTGCCAATAATCTTACTTCTCATGCATTAGGCATATGAATCTTATAAGCTTAATTCAAATGATTGTCCAAAAAATGGAAATAACATGTAATATGATTTGCATTAGATTTAGATCATTTGAAGCATTCCCTTACATTATCTAGTCTCTTTAGGGAGTGAGTTTAAGGACTTAGTCTCTTTCTAAATAAATAACAGCCTAGCTATCTTGCATAGAGCATGTGACTTGCCTACATGAATTTAAAATCGTAGGAGGAATTAGTTGGCGGCCACCCCCAGGCAGTTATAAGTTTAAGCAGTTGAGTGGTTTGTTCTCTCTTGTGGAGGTAAACCAAATACCTATTTTTTGCCTTTGATTTAGGTCATGCTTTCTGGCCCTCCCCAAAGCTCCCTAGATTTAGGTTTTAAGGTTGTATCTCCCTTCTATGGGCCATAAACATAAATTCTCATCTCTTAAGCATTTCCATAATCTAGTATTATGGAATCATAAGCCCTAAATTTATAATAAAAAACTCAACTCAAACAAATTAAATCAATTTTAAAAATATAAAACCCAATCATAGGATAGTTTGAGATGCTCGCTAGGATTTCTAGCATCGTGAGCATCTCCTACTTATTTTCCTTTGGATTTGATAATAACTCTCTCTTTTTGATCAATCCTATTTAATCTTCTGAAATAAACTAATCAATTGATAGTCCTTCCTATTGAAATCTTTGAAGATAATGATCATTTACCTTAATCGAGAGTATTATTGTGAGATCTCATTCTTTAGAATATAATTAACTATGGGAGCTTGCCTCTGTAGGGAACTTAACGAACCCAATTTAAAATAAACCTTATTTTACTTTTCCATGTAAAGTAGGGGAAGAATCTTTAGTACACATGCAGATCCATTGTCCTTAGAAGTCTTTATTGAGGTGATTAGGTCCATTGTAGGGTGGCGACTTCCATCTTTAGAAATAGTACACCTCTCCTCAATGTTATACCCGATCTCCCTCAATAAGAATATTTGCAGATCTACGTGGTGTCAAAAATTGTATAAAAAGAAGAAATGTATATTTTTATCTTCAATTTATCCTGCATAGAGTGAAGATGGAAGTATATATTTTTATTCTTTAGAAATCATATAAAAATATCACCACAGTTGTGAAAGAGGGATAGGATGTCACTGTGGGACTCTACACCTACCCTAAATACATCACGATGTTTTCTAGAATGGACTCATCTTCTGGACATGCCAATTCTTTGGCAAGTTTGGCCAAAGCATCTACTACTCCATTCTCTGCTCGACGAACCTTGTAGATGGTGACCTCGGGAATTTGGATCAATAACTTCATAGTATACTCATGGTAATGATGAAGCTTGGGTTTGAGGACCTTGTAGGACCCGGTAATCTGATTGATGACTAACTGAGAATCCCCAAAGATGTTGATGCTCTTGACACTGATAGTGATGGCTAACTCCAGACTGGCAATCAAAGCCTCATACTTAGCTTCATTGTTGGTACATGGGTTGGAAAGATAGTATGAGAATCTCATCACATCATGATCTGGAGTTAGGAGAACTATTCCTACCTTTATCTTTCTAGAAAGAGTAGATCGTAATGCTTCCCTTTTATGAAAAGAAGCTGCACCATCAAAATACATCTCCCATCAGCGGTTGTTAATCTCCCCTAAGTTCATGATTTGATCATCAGGGAGATCTTCACTAAGTGGAGAATCAGCAGAAAGTGGGTGTGCTGCTAAGAAATCTGCTAGTGCTTATCCTTTTATCGCATGGAGGGGTACGAATGCGATATCAAATTATGAGAGAATCATGGACCATCATGCCAAACATCCGGATAGCATTGGCCGTATCATGAGATACTACAGTGGATTGGTTCTAGAGATTAAGTTCATATTATGAGAAAGCATGTAGTGCCGCAGCTTTTGAGTGGCAAAGATCAAATCTAGGCAATATTTCTCAATAGGTGGATAGTTCACTTTAGCAGGAATAAGATGACGATTGAGGTAGTAGAGAGCATTCTCCTTCCCTTCATCATTGGTTTAGGCCAACAAATCACCGAGAGAGTCATCCAATGCAGCAGTATAGAGGATAAGTGGCTTGCTCTAGATAGGGGCTGCTAGAACTGACTGCTTTACCAAATACTGCTTGATGTCTTCAAAAGCATGCTAGCACTTATCATCCCACTAGAACTTGGCATCCTTTTTGACAAGTGCTAAAAATGGCTTGCATCTCCCCGTTAGGTTGGAGATAAAGCATCTTAGATACGCCAGCTATCCTTGGAAGGATCTGAGTTGAGTTAAACTCTTAGGAGGTGGCATTTCTAAGATAGCTTTAATCTTTTTTTGGTTCTATTTCTATTCCCCAGGGTTGGACAATAAACTCAAGGACTTTCTTTGAAGCTACTCCAAATGCATACTTTAGGGGATTCATTTTGAGGTTATATTGTCTTAACCATTCAAAAATTACTCTCAAGTCAAAGAGATGGTCTTCCTTTTCTTTGCTCTTAGCTACTAGATCGTCAACGTAGCACTCAACCTGATGATGGATGAGTTCGTTGAAAATCTGAGTCATGGCCCGTTGGTATGTAGCACCAACATTCTTAAGGCCGAAAGACATGATCCTATAACAGAATGTTCTGATCGGGGTTCAGAAAGCAGTGTTTCTTTCATATTCATAAGACATCTTAATTTGGTTGTAGCCAGATGACCCATCCATGAAAGAGAAAACTGCATGAGATGAGGTGATGTCCACCATTAATTCTGTTATAGGAAGAGTAAACTCATCCTTAGGACATGGCTTGTTTAAGTCCCTGAAATCAACGTATATGCAAATTTGACCATTCTTCTTCTTAAATAAGACGACACTGGCTAACCAGGTAAGATATTTTCTTTCCCGATGAAACCAGCATCAATCAATTTCTTGAATTCAAAAATGACATGTTGTTCGATTTCTAATCGCATGCATTTAGCAGCTTGCTTGATAGGGGCAGCGTTAGGATCTATTGCTAGCTTGTGAACTGCTACACCAAGAGATAATCTGGGCATCTCTTCATAACTCAATGCGAAGTAACCTTTAAACCTAGTCAATAGCCTAACTAAGTCATTGATTTCTTCTTCATTCAACAATGAACTGATGTATGTCAGGCGTGAATTTTCTTCTGTCCCGATGTTGATTTCTTTAAGCTTGTCAATTGTTGAATGAATCTCTTCTTCAAATTCTAGAGGTGCATCTTTAATTTGGAAGTCTTCTGGATCATCTGAGGTTTCTAAATGCATATTCTCATAAAAGTTAGTTTTGTGTGAAAAGAACCTATCAGACTCTAAATGATTGGTAATAACTAAACAGTAATCATCACCATCGAATGGACCCACAGTACCGAATCCTAATCGTACTCTTGATTGTGCTTCCCTGCCTGTATTATTCCATAGCTTTTCAAAGTACTCTGAACTATTCTTGGACCATGTATGAGGAACTAAATCTTTATGTATAAGATTATGAACACAAGGCGAGTAAAAGTCAAATGGTAATTCCATTAATTTTTTAAATGTATCATCCTCAAGTTCTACATAAACTTCAGAACTTAAGGATGATGATCCCAAAAAGAATTTCTTCGGCTTCATATCATTGGAAGACTTAGGAGCTTCCTTAACTACTAAACCTTTAACTTTTTGACATAAAAGTGAGGTTAGAGCTAAGGTTCCCAGTTGTTGCCTAATAGTCTCACATAAACCTGATTCGAATACTTTATTTTGTCTGGAGGCCTAGTCTTTGTCATTGTCTAGATTGAAAGTCACCTCCAAGGGAACCCGCTAAGAGGGGTTGGTATGCTAATCACATTGGACTCATCCTCTGAGTTGGATTCCAAGTCTATGTGAATAGTAAGGGTACTCCTATGAACTGAAACATAACCCCTGTTAGCTGATGACCAACCCGGGGGTCTTCCACCTCTGGAACTGCCTCTAGTTTTGCCTCTGCCTCTGCCTGGTGGAGGTTGAGTCATCCTAGCCACATGTCCATATGAGGGAATGAACTGTGGGTGGAATGTGATATACAGATCTACTTCATATTCAATTCCCCTTTCTTGTTCACTTAGTTTTTAATTTTTCTTTACTTTTTCTTTTGCCTTTTCCTTTTCTTCATATTTTTTCTTTTGAATTTGAGTTTTGTCTAAGTTCACAAGAAAGGGTGTTTTGAAGAAGATAATAGGTCGCATCCTCATAAATCTCAACATCTTTAACTAAAAATATCTTTTCATCTCCATTGGCTTGGTATTCAATCTCATCCTTTCTGAGCTTGATGCACTGATGGAGGGAGGATGGACTTATCTTGTTCTGATGTATCCAAGGCCTACCAAGCAAAGTTATGAATGAAGTATTCAAATCAATGATATAAAACTTGGCTTCAATCTTCCCGTCACATATCTCCAAAGGTAACACTATGGAACCTAAAGCCCGCTAACCTTGTTCATTGAATCCTCTCAACATCATCTGATCTCCTCAAAGTGTGGAGATGTCGATCCACAAATAGGCAAAGGTCTTTAGACTCATAATGTTTACTGATGCACCTGGATCAATGAGAGTCTGAATTTTCCCATGTAAACTGTGATATAGAAGGGACGGTTGTGCTCCAAGTCTCCTAGAAGAAGGTCTTCATCTGTGAAAGTGATCCTATGGGCTCCTTTTGTGTGATGTGTCTCCTCACCTATAACGATCAGCTGAGCTAAGCATGTCTCAGGATCTAGGAGAGCCTTGATTAATGATTCCCTCATCTCTTTAGATAATACAAGAGCATCATATATGCTTAGCTTAGATGGTAACTTTCTTAAATAAGAGAGGACATTATAGTCCATATTGGGTTGATCCTCCACAAGCATATCCATGGGTGGAGCATCCTATGGAGGGGCCTCTCGATCCTCTGTACCAATGACTTATTTCTCTCTATCTTGAGGTGTTTCCTTAGAGGTAGAACCTTGCCACTATGGAGGTTGACTTCGGTGACCTCTTGTGGTAGGATAATGGAAGGTTCTACCTGCATATCAGGATCACTTACAGCTTCTCCTATGGGAACCTCGAAATCAGATGATTCCAAGTATCTCTTAAGAGGATAACCCATAGTATTCAGAGTAAGGAAGTCCAACTCTGAATCAGAAAGAGGAAGATCAAAATTATTGTAGTTATTTTGACTTGAAGAGTTATCATTAAGAATAAAAGTAGACAACCCATCAGAAGTGACACAGATGTAATTCAAGCTAGTTTTATTCTTCAATTTCTTGGATTTGATAGGAGGTACAAAGTAAAAATCAAGTAAAGTAAGTGAGGTAAGGGATTTGATTCCCTTATCTGCCGATACAAGAGTTCTACTAGTAAAAGAAGAAGAACTAACTGAAGCAGAGGAAGTCACTGATGTGGTAGCTGCAATGGTAAACTGGATGATGGACTCAGTCGGTGGTTGCGCTACTTGGCTATCCCAGGCCGACACATGTTGTTGCTGCTGCTGAGCTCCCGCTTTCCCCGAGTTGGTGCCGGAAACTTACAAACCTTCCTTGATGTTGAAGGTTTGAGCTGACTCAGGCACCTGTAAGGAAAGTTTCTTGATCTTCTAAATGATCTTTTTAGAGGTTTTGGATAAAGAGATATCCCAACCTTCTTTGGTTTTGGAAGGATCACAGGTATCCCAAAGGATTACCCTAATAGAACTAGATGATTGTTCCACAAGGTATTCCTTCATGATAACTACAACACTGATCTTGAAGCTATGTTCAAGTCAGTCCTTAAATATGAAACAATCCTTCAAAACATGACCTAGCATACGGTGGTAGGGGAAAAAGTTAGGATCATGGATTTTGCCCACTTCCTCCGGTCTCCTAGGCTCGGGTAGCTGAAAATCAGGCTTCTTTAAGAGATTCTTAAAGATCTTCCTGATTACATCTTTCTTAAATGAATAAGGTTTGTTGAGTTTATCCAAAAGAGTAGGTGAACCATAGCTACTTGGCAGTGGGTATGTGTGACACTGTTGTTGATGGTATGGTTGAGGAGACAGTAGTGCTGGCCATGGAGGCTGCTGTGGAGGCCAGTAGGGATGCTTCAGTGGTGATAAAGGAGGTGGAAGTGAAGGCTGCTGAGGTCGTGGTCTCTCAGATTGATCTCTAGCTGGTTGCTTCCCCTTATCCACTATTGTCATTGCGCCGGGCTTCTTCTCATAAACCTTATGTGGCTTTGCTTTGGGCAACTTTTCTTGAAAAGGAAACTATTTGGCCTCTCCTTGTAGACTAACCGCCTTGTTGAATAGCTTCTCAAATATTTTGATAGTGAAGCCCTTAAGCATGAAGGCGACCAGGCTATGGATATTCTTTAGAAGAATCTCAATGGCATGCTGCTCAGACAGCTATGGCTGGAATTTTATACTCAGGTTACACCATCTAATAATATAGTCAATAAGGGACTCACCTAGATGTTATTGTGCTACAACGAGATCGCCAGTAACCCTTTGCTGAGCTCCAACAAATCTCTTGATAAAGAGTTGCTCTGACTCAGAAAATGTCTTTACTGAACTATTGGGAAGTTCAACATACCAATCGAAAGCTATCTCTACTAGGCTACTGATGAAAGGCGAAATAGAAAAGTGTTACTACCATCGGTGTTGCAACAACTGGCCCTGTAGTGTGCAATATGCTGCCTTGGATTTCCACTGTCATCAAAATTCTTGAAGGAAGGTGGCACGAAATCCTTGGGATATTGAATTGCATCAAATTTCTCCGGGTAGGGTCAACCCTTTGGAACTGATTATCCTCCCTAGGCTTGAGCCAATGCTTCCTTCACCTACTGCTCAACCATAGATCTGATATATTTCTCCTATATGGAGGTACTTTCCACTACCTTCCTATACATGCTAGTGCTACCTTGCTCGGCGGGAGGTAAGGTCTTGGTTGGGTCCAAGACATGCACTAACTATGGTTGACTAATATCAGCTATAATAGGATGAACTGTTGGGGTTTATTTCTGAAGTATTGAGATTGCGGCTAACAAGTCCTCAAGTTTCCTCACCATCCTATCTATTTGTTCATCTTTCTACTTTAATTGATATCAGAGGTGTTGGGCTGATTGGGCTGTGTCTTCCTATTCAACCTCATCACCTTCCATAGCCTACTGCTCTATGAGAAGGGATCCCCTAGTATCTACCATGCGAACTCCAGCTGAGTCTCCCAACAAATCATCTTCATTGGGATCAAAGATGATCTTCTCCTCATCAGACCAGTCATACTCCATAATTTCTTTTCTTTTCTATAAGATAATGTGCCACTATGTCCTCAAGAGAACGATCAATCTGAACTAGCACAAATGATTTTAGCTAACCGGTGTGATCACTATCATGTACTGAGAGGCACCAGACCTCCCCTGCTGTCGGGGAATCAATCCTATGAGGATTGTACTCACTAGAAGAGACACACTCCTGACTATCACAGACTCTAAAAAGGGTGACACTCATAGGAGGTTCTACTATCATCGATGCAACTGGGCTATCATTTGCTCCCTCTGCAACTACTGCCACCATCTCTGTGTCCTGCTGAACTGGTGGTGTTGGTGAAGGGGCGACGACAATGCTTTAGGGTCGCCATTCCCTCCGCACCATAACTAGGGCAAAAGGTCGAGCAGGAGAGCTCACCCTCACCACACTAGGTGGTGTAGATGGAATGGGGTCCTTTGGCTATAGCCGGATCACCAATGTGATCTCTTCTCCCCGGATGTGGCCTTCATGGCCTTCGACGAAACTGGAGATGCTGCAACGTGAACGGGTGATGGCAGATAGGGGGTAGAGCGGTGTGGTGTAGACACCACTGACTCTCTTGGGATAGGGACCCTCTTCCTATGATGGGTCATTCTTATAAGCAAAATACTATCTGTGCGATCAATGCAGGTAGCGCACCGATCAGGGAAATCAATGAGTGCGGAGGCTGCTAACTGCCAACAAAACCTCCACCACTCTTGGCTGGTGATCTATACGGAAGTGTGGGCCTCTCTGGACCTCTCCTACCATAGGTGTTTCCCCACACTGCAGGGGATAATGAATCTCAAATTGAATTGAGCACTGATTTGTGTAGCTTTGCCAACTGAGTAGAACTGACGAGGCAGACACCTCCTCCTCTTTAAGGTGGTATGTCAAATCGGTGGAGGTAAAGTATGGATCCTCCTAGCATCCTATCTGTCAGACCCAGAGAGAGGATGAAATAGGTTTGCTGTAACCAGCGGAGAAATCAAAGTGGGCACCTCCTCTACAACTGACCACGTAGCGACCTCCATTCATGGTAATACGGGTATGATACTGCTTAATCATGCAATTTTTATTCCTCCTCTAAGTCCTGGTAGGGTGAGTGGAGTAAGAAATAGACCCAACCTCAAAGGATGGGGAGGCAATCTCTAGGATCAAAGGAGCCTAACCCTTAAAAGGGTGCCAATGAGTGGGTGCTAGCCCTTACTAGGCCAGCACGGGAAACCATGGGGTGCGCAGATGGTGTCACTGGCACTGAGACTGATGAAATTGATGGAACTAACACTGCCTTCCTCTCTAGTGAGGGAAGTCAATCGATGAAAATCAAGAATGACCGCTTTTGCCCTTCCACTGCTCTGGTGTGAGGGAGTGCCCTCACAGGTGATCCTCACCCCCTCAAAACCTTTGCCAAAATGGATGAGATGGGTGTGATCAGCTCAGGGGAGATTGTCCTGATCCAAGGCCAAATCCATGCCGTTGGGGAAAATAAACACAAACTTTTGTGAAACTGCCATTATAGTCAATTGAAAATTGAAAAATTGAATTGTAGCTACAATTGAGACTGATGCTGAGAATCTGCAATGTTGGAAACAAGCTTGGATCATATTTCTATTTTGTTGATTTCTGAATTTGAATTTTAAAATTTGAACCCACATCTAATATCTTGGAAGTGTTAAGTGGGGTTCAAATGAATTTAGAGAAGATTAGAGATTTTATTGGAAAGAGGAATTTTTTAATATGAATCTAATTTCAACAAATTTGTGGATGTTGAAAATGGGTTCAAATATTTTCAGAAAGATGCTTCTATAGGTTCATGTTTGAAATTATATTTTGATTTGAGGACCCTTCCTTTAACAAATTTGGGTATATTAAAGTAAGGGTTTGAAATTATATTTTGATTTGAGGACCCTTTCCTTTAACAAATTTGGGTATGTTAAAGTAAGGGTCAACTGGTTTTATTTTTTGATTTGGTATTTTGGAATCCACTCACTTAGCAAATTTGAGTATGCTAAGTGAGGTGTTTGAAAATAATTATTTCTTCTTTTGTGAATTATTATTGATTTTGAAAATTGGAATTCCCACTTAACAAATTTAGGTATGTTAAGTAAAGAACCAAAGTATATTTTATTTTTGAAAAATTTTTAAAAATAGGATTCTTAGCAAATTTGAGTATGCTAAGAAAATCCTAAAGTGTTTCATTTATTTTGGATATCTTGATTTTTGTAAAGGTAGGATCCTTAGCAAATTTGGGTATGCTGAGGAAATCTTAATGTGTTACTATTTATTTTGATTTTTTTTTTTGAAAAGTAGGATCCTTAGCAAATTTAATTATGCTAAAAATGAAGTTCCATTTAATTTTGTGAAATAGAAATTTCACTTAGTAAATTTGAGTATACTAAATGAAATTCCAAAAGATGTGTTTAAAATTTTTGTGTTTTGGTTTTGAAAATGGAGGCTTCACTTTAGCAAATTTGGGATTGTGGTGAAATTTTTTAATTTTCTTTAGAGAATAAAATATATACTTCCATCTTCACTCTTGTGAAATAAAATAAGGATGGAAATATATATCTTCTTTTTTTTTTATACAATTTGACACCACATAGATCCACAAATATTCTTATTGAGGGTGATCAAGTACGACATTGAGGAGGGGTATACTATCTCGAAAGATAGAAGTCACCACCTTACAACGGACCTAATCACCTCAACAAGGACTCCTAAGGACAACGGGTCTACATATGTACCAAAGATTCTTCCTCTACTTTACTTAGAAGTCACTACCTTATAATGAAGGTGTGTTTCCACCATGACTCTAAAAGGTCAAGACAAATTTCTCTGTAAAAGGTGAAATCCCTCCAATCAAGAGTGAAAATAATATGTATTTGTGCTTGATGTTATAAAAGAAGTACTCATCCAGCTAAGGGGTTGCTAATTCTTTTATCTTGATTTTTAGCCTAAGCTTTAGGTGAGGTTATGAGTTCTTTATTTTTAATTTTGAGTTGTTAAATTTGGTAGAAGATTTATGTTTCCCTGAGAGCCTAATCCACATCCAGTCCATACATAAAGTAAGGAAGAAACTATAAAAAGGATGCCACTTAATGCACAAGCTAAACAAATCATCAATCAATTTATAAAGCTAATCACAAAAGAATAAGAGGCCATTGTGGTTGGGTACCATCACACAAACCCAAAAATAAATTGTATAGCCGAGCTCTGCCCTTATACAACCCAGATTACAAATGAATTACATACAATTAAGCAAAGAACTCATTGTTATGGGGATCTTCAAGCTTCATTTCTTCATTCTCCTTTTCTTCTTTCTTCTTTAGTTCCTTCTTTTGGCTAGTTCCTTGTTTTGAATGGTTAGAGGGTGGATGCTCCAAAGGCTTCACATGGTGCATTAGATGAGATCTTGACCAATGTTCATCCTAATCCTCATAACAATCATTCCAAAATCCTAATTACAAAAGTTACATGAAAAGAAAAAGTAGATCTAGCAAACACTTAAAAAATAGAGATTAAATAAACAAATCATACAAAATCCCAAGCATGTATATTGAACTTATCACCCCACACATGGGTGACTAAGTCCACCTGGCCTATTGGGTTATGCTTAGGGGTATAAGCACCTACATAGTAAAAAATATTTATACTTTTATTTATCACAGCGCCCCTTAAGCATAATCCTCTACAGAAGATAATGGTTAGACTATGATCACCCTACCATTCATTTTATGCACATTCATCCTAACATCCAGACTAAAATATATATCACAAAATAAAAGCAACCATCAAACTATGCACCACCCTAACCTAAAGCTAGAAGTGGTGACTTAGCATAATGTGTGCTTTAGAGGTATGCTTAGCTATGGATTTAAGTTAAAAATTTTTAAGTGTGAAGAATGTTCAATTAGAGGAGGTTTTCATTTAAGTGAAAAATCAAGAGTTTGGCTTGATTTGAAGTTGATTTGACTAAGTTCAAGAATTTGACTTGAAAGGCTTAGGTTGGATTTTGATTGAATTTGAGTTTGATTTTTGGAGTTGGTTTTGGTTGTTTGAATTTATATTTCATTTATATATGTGAATATAAATAAGAATATAAATGAGTCATGAGAAAATTTTATGAGTTGGAAGGGTTTTGAACATGATCTAGGCTAAGTCCTAAAGAGAAAATCAAAGTGACTTAGAAAAGATTTGTGAATTTGGATTTGACTTTTAGATTTAGTTTGATTGATTTGAATTTATATTTCATTTATATATGAGAATATAAATGAGAATATAAATGGGTTGTGATAAAATTTTATGAATTTGAATTGATTTGGAGATGATTTAGGCTAAGTCCTTTAGAGGGAATTAAGAACATAAGAAATATTTTGGAATTTGAAATTTCAACTATGGATTTCAATCATAAGTTTTAATCATGGGTTTCAATCATGTGGCATTGATTTGAGTTTGGAAGAAAATCAATTAAGCTAGAATTCATTTAACTTTGATGTTGATTTGATTTGGAGTTTGACTTGAAGGAATGAAGTGAAGAATGTGGTTCAAGTTATAGGGTAGGCAAATTTTCCTAACACCCCTAAAGCATGACCTATTCTTATGGCTAACTCCTCTAAGTCTCTAAGGCTAGGTTGAGTGTCCACCTAATCACTAGATGTGTCTTAGGACAAAGGATCTCTTAAAGTCTAAGAGGAGTCCTACGTCTAAGATGAAGGGGTTGAGAGCTCATCCTAAAAATGATGTCAACAATCTTTAGATTATATTTTATGATTCTCTCCAATACAAATCTCAAGTATTCAAAATGATTTTCATGATTTAAGCTCTTCACCACCAAATCGTCAACATAACATTCCACCTTCTGGTGAATCAGCTCGTTAAAAATTTGTGTTGTGGATCTTTGGTATGTAGCTCCAGCATTCTTCAATCCGAAGGGCACGACTATGTAGTAACAGATGCCAATAGGTGTTCTAAATGATGTATGTCTTTCATCTTCAGGCACCATCTTGATTTGATTATATCAGGATGATCCGTCCATAAATGAGAACATGTTGTAATTGGAAGTATTATCTACTAGTAGTTCTGATATTGAAAGTGAAAAGTCATCTTTTGGACAAGCCTTATTTAGGTCCCAAAAAATTAATGCAAAGATGGATTTTATCATTCTTCTTCCTAATTGGGATAATGTTGGCTATCCAACCTGCATACTTCTTCTTCCGGATGAATCCTGCTTTCGATCAGCTTCTTAGTTTCTATAATTACCTATACTTCGATCACCAATCTCATTCACCGAGGAGCTTGCTTAACAAGCATTGCGATTAGTTTTATAGTAAGTTTTTGAACTGCTACATCAGGGGATAAGCCTGACATTTCAGAATATATCCAGGTGAAGCAATCCCTAAATTCATTAAGTAGCATTTTTAGCTCTTCAACTTTTTTATCAGGTGGAAGGGCACTGATGAAAGTTGGATGGGGATCATCCTCAGCTCCTAGGTTGATTTCTTTTAGTTCATCCATAGTAGCTGTTTATCCAACATCTTTGAGTTCTTCAGGCTTGTCTTGGCTTCTACTTTTTCATCATTTGTAAGAAGAATTTTATGGAGATCATCTTCTTTGTCACTATTAGTTTTGATCTCAGCTTCTATTATATTATAACATGCTTTATTTTGATGAGATTTTTGGATGAACCTAAGACCTTTAGTGATAAACTTATCACTTCTTCGTGATGCTTGAGAACTTCTTTGGCTTTACATCTTGTTAAAGATTTGAGTTCTATATTTAGTAGTCCTTATATGAATTACAATCTTATGCATCATTCTTCATAATTTTTGTGGATAGTATATTGGTATTCTTATTAGCACTATCCCATCAGCATCTCCATGTTGAGCAGGTTACTCAAAATTGTGAGGCTGAGACTCTTTAGAATTGTAAAATAGAGTTCCTATTCTGCCACTCTCGCTAAATGGTGACACATAGAATGTTATCAATTCTTCAATATTATGAACCTCTAGTGGAGTGATTTTTTTTGAAGCACTGCTGAGGGATGGGTATAATTTTGAGTGAATCATCTAACTCTGCTGAGTGAGCTATCCTTCTTGATGCGACCATTTGAACCATATTTCCATAAGCAGATTCAAAGTCATATTCTGAATCAGAATCACTTATTTCATACTTTGCCATTCTTGAAAGCTTATAAGTTTTGTTAGGTTTGATAGGAGTATCTTCATCTTCTTGTGTGTCACTTCCCAAATCAAGGATTGATCTTCTTGATTTAGATGTAGAACCAAGTGTTTTAGGGAGAGTCGATATTTCCTTCTTTCTTCATCTTTTCTTATGCTCTTTCATTTTGTGAAGTTGCTTTTTAGTTTTTAAAGTGGATGCTACCACTTTAAGAGGCTCTATTGGTTTTGTCTCTTTAGGGATGAATTATTTTTGCATCTTCATAAATATTTGCTTCATGGACAGAGAATGGTTGTAGGTTGCCAGGAATTCTGAACTCTTCTCCATATCTTAGGTACTTCATACATTGATGCATAGTTGATGGGTCTGTGCCATACTCATGCAGCCATGGTCGACCCAAAAGAGCTCTAAATGATGTATCAATATCGAATACATGAAACTTGGCTTCTGTATATAAATCCTAAAACTTGTGTGGGAGAATAAAAGAACCTAGAGTTTCCTGCCCTTTCTCATTAAAACTATGAACCATCAACTTATCTCTCCCAAGATGTTGAATATTAAGTGATAATTCTCTTAATACCTTTAGACTCATAAGTTTGATAGAAGAACCTAGATCAATCAATATTCGACTGATCGAGATGCCATCACTTTCTGTAGTAACATATATAGGGGTTGTGGTCCGTTGTTCCCAACATAAGATCCTTTTCAAAAAATGTGATTAATGGGAGATATTGAGTTTGCAATGCTTCAATCATGCATTTTTCAGCAAAGTAAGCTTCATAACTCTCCAAAATTTTGAGAGCTTGCATCAAAGTTTATTGGAGGTCTTTTGACATTAAGAGAGCCTCATACACACTCAATTGTGTAAGAATCTTTCTCAGATGTGATAGAATATTATAATCTATCTTTCGCTTGATTTAAACTTTATCCTAGAATTTTTGGGAATAATCTCTTCATGGACTTCAATTTGTTTTCCTTTATCTTTATTTGCATTTCACTTCCTTGATGAATGTGGTAAGACTTTACCACTTCTCAACTGAACTTGAATCACTTTGTCTTGCTCAGATTCTTCTAAAGAGGTAGTTTCTTCAAATTCCCTTCTTATTTGGAGGATTGGCCAAAATGGCTAGACTCATTTTTCAACTTCATACATTTCATGTATGATGATATCGATGAGTATGACTCTTCTCCATCAGAAAAATATAGATCTTCATCTAAACTGTTATCATCTTGTTGAGTCATTAAATAAAATTTAGATGTTAACTCCTCAGGCTCTTCTTGCTTTTCTGATAAGAATTTTGATGGGTTGGTCGTGTATGTCTGAATACCTTTGTCATTTCGGAGTAACTGATGTTGAAGAACATCTGACATCACATAGATGATTTGGCATGTCTCTACTGGATAAGATTCACCATTATTTTTTTCATCTAATTCAACAATGCAAAGTTTATGCATAAAGTATGCAAGCCTAAATGATTGTCTTGCAGGTTGGTGATACTCCTCTAAATTATTAATAATATTTTGAGTTGTAGTTCTCTTCTTGATCTTCTTTTTCTTAATCGGCATCTTTGACTTATGAGGCCTCCGTTTAGTAGACTGTTGCTCATGCTGTGATGTAGTAGCCTTATCAAAATGTTGTTGAGAAGCTCAAATACTTGGTCTAGGCATCTCTTTTAAGTCTAGTAAGGTTCAAGTGTTGATTTCCACTTGACGCTAGAGACGCATTTTAACTGCTTCATCATTTTCACAGTCTTTTTGGAGACTACTATTTTCCACTCTTCAGTTTGAACTGATTTCTCCTTTTTTTTGTCTTTGATGGATGATACGAAAGAGGACATAATCATCCTTGTAGACTCTCTTTTTTGGTTGACTAGATCATTATCGAATAGCGTAAATTCACCTCGTCGATACTTCCTTTCTAGCCAATCTTTGAAGACAAAATAATCTTCAATAGGATGATTGATCATCTGATGATAGGGATAGTAATTTGGATTACTGACTTGATTAGCTTCTTTAGGCCTTTTAATTTCTAGTAATTGTAGAACAACTTTGACTGATTACCTAAATATTTTGGCCACACTATCTCTTTTAAAGGAATAATTTTTGCTCATCTTCTCCTTAAGAGATGGCCACATTCGCTCATCATCTCTTGTTGCTTATTTTGGACGCTCTCCACCACTTAGAAAAGCCTGAGGCTTATCATTGTCTCCTAATACTAATTTTGGTTGTGGATTAGAATAGACAGGCTTCTTTCCCTTATCATCATTGTACATTAGTTATTTTCCTTTATCCACATTATATATCACCCACTTTTTACCATTTGAGCTATAGGAAGTGGCATGAGTTTCATTTCTTCTTGAGTCTAAGGCTTTGTTTGTCTTTGCTTTATCTGTGTAGATTTCAGACTTAGGGCGATTCAACTTTTCAAATTTAGCCACCCTATTAAGCAAGTCTTGGAATATTGCAATTACTGCCATACATAAAAATGGTGTCATCTTATCATCCATATTGCTCTTTAGCAATTGGATCGCTTGTTCTTCTTCCAATTTTTGCTCGCATTTCATACTTAGGTTATGCCAACGACTTATGAATTTTTTCACTAGCTCATCTTTTCTCCTTTTTAGTAAGGCAATGTCAGCGATTGTCATTTTCTTAGTTGCATTGGCGAACCTCTTCATGAATATCGTCTCTAATTTATAAAATATTTTAACCAAATTATTTGGCAATTCTGCATACCATTCAAAAATAGCTGAGGTCAAGCTACTAATGAACTGAAAAAAATAGTGCATCATTCCCTCCTGTGTTACCATAAGTACCCTTAAATTGGGCTAGATGTTGCTTTGGATTACCAAGCCCACTGAAAGTATTAAATTTCGACCGAGTAACCTTTTGGTAACACTTATATTCATATTCTGGTAAGGGTGACCCTTACTCACTAACTTTTCAGCTTGCTCCGAAGCTATGACTACCTTTAACTTTTCATTAATTATTGTTTCTAGCAGAGCAGCTATTACTGTTCCAGGTGTGTTGGTTAGATTTTGAATTATCGGCTTAAGAGGTAGTTGATTAACTTCATTTCCCGCTTCAGGTGTAACGTGTATTATAGGAGCTTGAGGTACTAGAGTGACTGGTGGTATGGAGGTTGCATTATTATCTACCTATTGATTAACAGACAAAATAGGTGGTGCATTTGATATGATATTCTTCTACAACATCTCCAACATGATATTCATTTGTACAATCATATCATTCATCTTGGTACTAAGCTGTACAATCTCCTTGTCTTTGACCTCCATTTAACGCTACATTTATTTTTGCTCTCTAGCTAGTGCCACGGTGTCAACAAGTACAGGTTCTTCTTCTTTCTCTATTTCTTATTGTTGTTTTGCTCCTTGCTCATCTTTAGGGGAAGAACTTGACTGTCCTTCTCCTTGTATTTGCGTGAGTTGTTGATATGAATGATAATGTCGATTATAAAGTTGATCATTTTCTGGTTCAACCATATAAACACCTTCAATACCCATGATCTATTTCTCATTTTAATCTTCTTCTTCTTCCTCTTCAGCAAATATTGAAGATCCATCCTCTATTTTCTTCTGTGAAGGCTCTTCTTCGTAAACATCAAATTCAGGTTCAAGCTCCCTAGGTTCATGTTGTTGATGATGCTGAATGAAAAGTTCATCTATATCTCTAACCATATATGCGACTTCTACTTCTATAGTGTCCTCTATATCACCTTCTTTTTGCACATAAATTTTTGATTGATGTTTGCAGTGGATCTCTAGTTCAATATGCGGAACAAATACTTTTTCGACTAAAGCACTACGATCAAAGTCAACCTTCTCTTGTGGGGGTGTATCTGATCGATGATGGGATCCCCTAGAGAATTTTCCAAAGTGTCGACCATCATGTCTTTCATCAATGATATCCCTTCTTTTGGGTATCCACTTCTAGTGAGTTATTTTTTAAGCAGATTTCTGAGTATATGTATCAAATGTCACACCTTTTTCATTCTTTCGGGTTTCATCACAGGGCCTTGGCCACCATATCTGCTTATCCTTTCATCGAGACCTTTCGATAGTGGATTCTTGGACACGTGGTCCGAGTGTCACGCTTTGATGCTCACCGCGTGAAGCATATTGGGCTCGATGACTAGTTACTAGAAGAGATGGCAACCTTCTTGGTGGAGCTTCAGTATTTTTAATTTCCACATGCCTCTGAAATCTTCTTTTCATTAATCCTCTATCCTTGGCTACTTTAAGAACTTTATGTATTCTGGCAGACAGTGTTTCAGGCTATCTCCTCTATGGTGGTGGAGCTTGGCATTGATGGTTCCATAAAGACTGCTTTACTTCATCAGTAGAGCTATTCTTTTTTACCCATTTTAGATTGTCAAAATTATTGTGTGAAGGAATACTCGCTTCTGGCGACAATATCGTTTGTTCACTAGATCGTTTGAAGGGGTTCTACTGAGCCCTCAGCTTAGCATTTCTTCTTCGTCTCTGTCTTCTAGTTAATTTGCTTCCTGATGAGGAAGCTTCATGATCATGCTTTCCAAGTACAAAAGGTTCAATTAGTAAAGCAATTATACCATGAGGAAGCATTAAAGACATAGTTTTCCCACTGATGATTCTTTTCATCACGGAGGCTTCAGATTTACTTAGCTTTTTAAAAACTGAAGTTCTCTATCGGGAGAACTCCTTAACAGCAGTTGGTTACTGAACTGGTTGACGAACATGGCTTGTAGGAGCTTCAGTAACTAGAGGCCTTACAGCATGGCCTCGGACGAGTGTATAATGGGTGGGTACTTCAAAAGTTGTAGCTATGATAGCTGGAAAATTCAAGGTACCAAATTAAATGGTAGCCCAAACATCTCATATGTTGATGATGACATTGGCTAGGCAGATGTTCGCACGACACCCTAGCTGGACAGTGAAAGGAGTGTTCTGTAGATCTACAAAAGTGAAAGATGAGTATTAGTAATTAGTAATTATTATTTCACCCCATACTTTCAGAATGCAGAGGTACTACAGAATAAAATAATAATGTAATAAAGATATACTCCATAGAATAATTCATTCATCATAGAGTTTTATACATTAGTAAATTGAATTTATTACACCTTTAAACCACCATTTTTTGTTTTGAATTTTTAAATATTTTATTGTTACTATAGCATGTGTATGACTAGCCAAAGATGGAAAGAGAATCCTATCCCCAGCGGTGTCGCTAGAAATCTATGGGCTCTAAAAATTCACTACTGACATCTCGATAATATGAAGAGAGTATTGATTTATGATGTCAGTATAATTTTCAGAAGGCAGATGGAATAGTAAATAAGACACTACCCAGAGATTTTGCCCTCATTTTGTGCAGAGTTTAGATCTGGTTCCAGGTTTCCTATAGGCGCAAGCCCCAATAGTTAATTACCCCTCTCAATGGTGAGAGAGAACTTTCGATTAAGGCTAGTCGTTAGATCGCTAAATGCGTAGCATATAGTAGAAGTATGTGGAGTTTAAAATTTAGATTTATGAAATTCATCATATTAATTTAAAGCGGATGGTTAGGGGAATGATGACATGGTCGATCTAGATCCCATAGTTCCATCATCCCGGGCTGTCGTGGTCCTTAGTCTACTTAGCCAGAGGGGGTAGTCAACCCAACTTGATAGAAGGATCTATATCAGCAACACATGGGTTACGTCGCCCAAGAAATCCTTGTAGACCTGGGATGGTGTTTGTCTATGGAGACAATCTTAAGTCTACCTTAGCTAACAGAGGGTTTTTTGTCCTATCAAGTATAACCTATGATTCACAACTCAAAGGGCAGAGCCATTGGGGAGCATACGAGCTACGATCGTGATCATAATATAATGGAGTTTTACTGGCCAAACCACCTGATCAAAGGACTCTGGTCCTAACTACTTCATCTATGGAGCCTACTGGTCAAGCCACGCTGTCAGAGGACACGTGCCACATCCTTATCGGCATGAGATTTGTTGAGAGTGAACATAGTAGAACCCTTGATTTGGCATTGGTTCCTTTGTGAGTTAGAGTTTTCTTAATTTATCACCTCTGAAAAATAGTTGCGGAAGGTGGATTGATTGAGTTTTACTTTAAGTTTTTAATGATTGAATTTTATTTAAGCAATTTTAGATTGCTACTTAATTTGAATTAATTTGAATATATTTAAGAGATTTAGATACTTTCAACTCTTTTTAGCTCTTAATAGAGGATCAGATCTACTATCACATGACAGAATTAACTTCTCAAATATTTTACTAAGTTGAAATTCTTATAATAGATTTTTAGATTTTGTTAATCTAGATCGAGTCCTAAGACTAAATCGAGAAGCAACCTGTGTAGCATCCTTAGACACTTGAATTTAAATATTTAGCATAGTGTCGGGGACCATGTGGGTATATCTAAGAATGTCTTAATTAATGCCTTCTATTCGCTTATACAAAGTATTATGAATTCGGTGGTGTAGAAGACGTTATAAATTGATCTAATATCTTATTAGATTTTTCAAATTAATATTTAATTTATTCCAATTTAGCCTACGCAACTTTTTCAGAAATTAAAATTTGCACTTTAAATTTCTATGTCTGAGCACATGCAGATATTTATAGCTTAGATAATTTCATCTAATTAATGAAAGCACTTACATTAGAAATCATAATTAGAATAAGTTTTTTTATTTTTGTATTGAAGGAAAGTTCCTTCATTCTTGCAGCATTTAATTTAGTGTCATCTTCTGTCTATTTGTATAAAGAATTACAGATCAGGTGGTGAAATGTACTATTGAATTTTCTAATTCTTAGGTATTATTTAGCTTGTAATCTTTTATGAGCTTTAGTTCTACTTTCCAATAGGTTGCTCGTCTTTAGTGAAAAATCACTTTTGCAATTCATTTGATTTATTTAATTTAACTTGAAAATAACACTTAACTAATCTCTTGTGCTTCAAACCTGACTTTAAGCACAAGATCCCAATGATCCTTTTAAAGGCCACATTCATGAGTAATCATGAGTTGCGTAATTTAATTTGTGCTTATAAGAAAGTTACCAAATTTCTTGCACACTTTATTCTTAATTTGGAATTGGATATTTAGACTTATCACCAATCATTTGTCATTTAATATTCAATTGAGACCTTTACTTCATTTGTATTAAATATAACTTGTTCACATAAAAAAAGACTTCAAATCCAACATGAATTTATCCTCAACTCCAGATCAAGTTTCATATCTATGTGCTTAAAATATTTTGTAAGTGCTCTTCCTCTTCTTTTCTTTGACTTGACATTTAATTTTGTATTTATTATATATTTTTCTTTTATGTAATTTGAGTTTAAGTGATTTCCCTTCTTTTAAATTCTTTGTTTTCATTTGCTTTGACTTTCCCATAGAGATTTTGCAAGCTCAATTACATTTTAGGTAAGATGTCATATTTTTATTTATCATTTATACTTTAATTTCCCTTTGAGTTTTGATTCAAGCTTGTTTATGTAAGTCATGGTGTTTTAAATGATTTTTATTTAAATTTATTTAAGTCCCAAAAATTTAATAAAATTTTGGCAACCTCCCGACAGCATCCCCGCATAGGAGGCTGCATCGGGAGTGTTTTGGTTTTCTCGGTATGCCCTAATGAGCGTAGCGAGTGGTGTCTTGTGACACCACAACTGATTTTCATCTCATCATGCCCTAATGAGCGTGAAGAGGCCTTTAAACCCCAAAGAAGACAAATGCAATGCAACATATAAATTCATTTTTTTTTTCTAAGTCCAGAATTCAGTCAAAATTTCAGCAGCATTTCGGCCAGGGGGAGAGACATCTAACAGATGTTAGCTTACTCGGTACCTCCTAATGAGCGTAGCGAGTGGTGTCTTGCGACACCTCTGCCGATTTTTCATCTCATCGCACCCTATGAGTATGATGAGGCCTCAAAAATCCACCTAAAAATAACTCATTGCTTAGGTGGGGCCCACTATGGATTTGGGCTAGTTTGAGAATGAATTAGGACTAGTTTGGGTCGGGTTAGACTAGGTCCTAGGGTCGCATAGGTTAGTTTTGGGTGATTTGACTTCTTATTGGTCAAAATAGGCTCATTTGGGTTAGGTTTGGTCGGGTTGACCAGTTGCTCGAATTGGGTCAAACCAAGACTTGGGTTAGGTTCAAACGATGTTTTGAAGGGTTTTGGTTCAAATGGTTTTGATTAATTTGGCTTAGGTTTGATTTTGGCTCATTTGGATTCAAATAGGTCAAATGAGCTAAGTTGACTAATTTGACCAAATTGGCTTGAGTTAAGTATTGGTTTATGTTCAATTGGTTAATTGGAAATTATTGTAGGCTTTGGTTTGGTTTAATTTAGAATTAATTTGGATTTTGGTCAATTTGACATTTTAGGTCAATTTGGCTAGGTTGGATCAAGTTAATCAATTGGTCAAATTGGACAATCATGGCCTTGGTCAAGTTCAAGTGATTTGGAATGAATTTGAGTCATTGGTTGCAATCAATTTGGATTAAATCTTGATTTGACCTATTTTGGCTTTTTAGGTTAATTTGGGTCAACTTAGGTCAAACGATCAATTAGACTTGATTTGGCTCAATTTATGGTTTGGTCATGTTCAATTATTGTTTATGAGTTGGTTTGAATTAATGATTTCAATCAATTTGGTGCATAGTGAATTTTGGCTAGTTTGGGTTTCATTTGGGCTAAAGTTTGACTTGGTCAAAGGACCAAGTTGACTTGGTTTGACCCAATTCAAAGTGATTGGTCACCCTAGGATGATTGTTGATCAGGATATGGGGTTTGGATGGGCTTGGTTCAATCCAATTTGGGTTGGATTAGAACTTGGCTCAACTAGGACTTTTAGGTCACTTTGGGTCAAGTGGACCTAAATGGGTCAATTGGCTTGATCATGTCTTGATTCAAGCTTAGTTGTATTGGTAAATTGGTTTGAGATAGAAATATAAATCCAATTACAAATGGTTTGGAGTCAAATGAATTTTGGTTCATATGATAATTTCAAGTCAAAAAAGGCTAACTTGGTCTTAACTTGGGTTGACTTAGATTTGGTTTGATAATTGCAGTTTATATTTATATTTGGAACAATGATTGAAGTAACGATTGAATCATGAAGAAATCTATGTGTTTTGAATTAATTTGGATATCATTTAGCCAAGTTCAAGAATTTGGCTAAAAAGGCTAAAATTGAGAATTTGATTTGATTTGGGTTTGGTTTTGGCTATTTGGATTTATATTTCATTTATATTTCTGAATATAAATGAAGATATAAATCATTTATGAGAAAATTACTTGGGTTTAGAGTGATTTGGAAGCAAATTTGACCAAGTTAAGAGATGTATGTCAAAAGGGATTAAGTAGGGAATTGATTTGGTTTGATTTATTTTTGGTCATTGGAGGGTGGGTTTCATTTATATTTGTGAATATAAATGGAGAATGATTGATGTATAAAGAAATCAATTGAGTTTGGGGATTTGAATTGAGATTTGGTTAAGCTTATGGAGGTAGGTCCATATGGCTTAAGAAGGGTCTTGATTTGGTTTGATTTAGTTTGATTTGATTTGAATGGTTTGAAGTTAGATTTCATTTATATTTGTGAATTTAAATGAAGGAATGAGTGATTTATAAAGAAATCAACCAAAAGTTTGATTTGGTTTGAAAGAGGTTTTGGCTAAGCATATGAAGGTGGTTCATATGGCTTTGGAAGGGATTTTGGAATTTGAATTTAATCATGGATTTTGGGTTAGAATTTGATTTGAGATTAAATTTGATATTTGAGAAAATCAATTGAATTGTGATTGATTTGAATTTGGTTAAGGTTAAGTCCATAAGATAAAATTAAAAAGACTTAGGAAGGGATTTGAATTTTGAATTTAATCATGGATTTCAATCATTTGATTCGGGATTGGACTTATGATCTTGGATTTGAATTTGAGGTTTGGTTTGGAAGAAGAAAGCAAGGATTGAGTTTAAGGCTATAGGATAGGCAAGTCTTCCTAAACCCCTAAGGCATAACCTCTTCTTGTGACTAATCCTTCTATGTTTCTAGGCTTAGGTTAAGTGTTCACCTAATCACTAGAAGTGTCTTAAGACTAAATAGCTCTTAGTGTCTACAAGAGCCCTAGATATATGATGAGGAAGTTGAGAGCTCACTCCCAAAAGTGATGTCAACAAAGATATATCTCTCTAAAATTTATAAATCAAGCATGAATACAATCAAATTAAACGACTCAGTGAGATGAGTCAAACAACGCTAAAATTGGGTCAAAGTCGAGCCCAAATGAGCTCAAGTCAAGCTCAAAAGTTATATATGAAATTTCGAGACACTAATTGGATGATCAAATGACATCCAAATTTGACGTGTTTATAGTCGAATCAAGCTGCTCGACGAGATAAATCCAACGAACCTAAGATCATTCAGATTGAAGGTCATTTGAATAGTCAAATCACTAAAAAATTATCTATGATTAAATGAATCAATACGAACCATCCAATTGAGTGTTTTGAGATTTTGGCTACAATTATCAAAATACCCCTCTCAGAATCCTATAAATAAGACCTCATTCTTGTCATGAGGGGAGAGTAGCTAGAAATGAACCTAGGAGAAAGCTAAGAAAGAGCTAGAAGTTTGAAGTTCATCATCACCATCACTACCGTCAATCGCCATCAATCGCCAGGCCACCAACAACCATTACATTCCATCACGATAGATAATGATTGATTTCATTAATAGGATTTCTCACATACAACCTTATAATCCCGTTATCGAGAAAACTTAAACTTTATACTCTAAAGTAGATATATAGTTGAGCATTTTTATTGGGTTAGGCCCTGTGATTTTTTTCCCCTCTTTCTAAAAATTTTTCATGTAAAAATTCTAGAGTTTTTTACTCTCTTTTCAACTATCTATGTATGTGTTGGATTTCCATGCAAGTTAAGACGTGAAGTTTTATTATACGGCAATAAATATTCCGGCACACAACAATAATAAAAAAATATAAATAATATTAAAAATCTATCATGTTGTTAATTATATAAATTAAAAAAATTTCAAGTCTAAAATTTTTATTAAAATTTGTAATTTTTTTTAGATTATCTCTTTAATTTGTGGATATATACTTTAAATTTTAGATTTTTTTTTAAAAGAAAGTTTTAAATCAAAAAATTCTTACATAGATGTTGGACGATGATTGATGCATATCCTAAGAGATCACCCTCTAGAAGTTTAAGTAGGAGTTTGAAGGTTTCAAGACTATATAACCCTTCAAGAAATTTATAGTGATGAAGCTAATGAATTTGTTGGCATCATATAGATCTAATAATATATGCAAATGTGAAATAATGCTTTTATTCGTTCGATCCTCGAATATATGTTTCTTTATATACTAACTAATAAGCTTGGCTATTGCATATAGTCTAGTTGTTGAAAATAATAATAATAATTGATGAATTCTTAATCTTCATGTACTAATAATATAAATTTTTGATAATTTATTTCCTTGGAGTAGACTAAGTCATTTAGATATCTTTGAGACTTCAAGTTTAATTATAAATTCAGTATATGATAGCTAAAAGTCTGACTTCAAAATAATAAGATATTTGCTCTCAATTTCTTATATATTTAGATGAATGATGGTCATTAACTTTTGAGGTATATGAGTTTTACAGTTATATATGAATTAAAAATTTGTATATTTTAAGACTTAATTATTTGTAGATTTCGTTTAATAATAATAAAAACTTATAATAAAGATCAGTGTATTTTTTTTAGGAAATGATGATAATATTCGTCCCTTTTTTGAAATCAGATGTCCTCATCCTCATCCAACTCATAAATATTTAACGTGATCGATTTGACCAGCTTTGAATAATACATAATAAATAATAAATATGCGACCTTTTGGATTATTAAGATATTAATTTCTGTCTTGATTCGTGTGAGAGTGAAGGGTAAAATGGAAGAATATATATATATATATATATATATATATATATATATATATATATATATATATAGATACGCAAAATAGTAGAAAATCTTTGATCTGAATCAAGAAATCAATAATATTCTTATTTTTTTTAATCTAAAATTACTTATTGATCTCATTAATCTTATCTCTCCTCTTTTATTCTGAGGGTAATTTTAAATTACATTACATGCAAAAAATAAATTATATATAGAGTTTACGTTTTAATTATAAAATCAATAACACACAATGTATTTTAAAGAGTTAACAAAGAAAATTTGAATTTTTTAAAAATAAAAGAGGGGAAAACCATGTGCCTAGCCCAAAAAATCTTCCACTATGTATCCGTTTGAGTAGAAAATCTTCTATAGAGTAAGATACGGATAATGAAATAAACAACAAATAATTCATGTAACAGTACAGAAGCATTAATAGCGAGATTCACATTTGGGATGGATGATGAGACGTAGATGCGCTACCTACGAAATGGTTATGTACAATACGCATCGGCGGTGATAATCGGTTTTGAAGATCTTCGCTTCCTCTCCTCCTCTGCTCCTCATATGATGAATGGACTATGAGGAGATAATCTCTCAGAATATATGCAAATCCAACCACTCCATCTGACGGCTCATGATGATTCCCTTGATCATATGATGTATTTTGTGTATTTGAATGCTCAAATGATGTGAATTATGAGATTAGAGATCCGCTCACCAAGACGCTTCCATTTATAAACACTCCATGTTTAATAGCTATTTAGTGATTTAACACATCCCAAAGTTTTCAAAGATATTTTAAGTGTTTGATCTACCAGCCTTCAACTTCCAGCCTTACTTTATCAAGATCGTGTCATTCAGTAATATTTTCAATATCAAGGTTTTTGGGTTTCATTATCTCAATCATCCAAAAATATATATGTCAAATACCCCAAAATAGCAAATTCTTCAATGAAATTCCAGATCAATTAAACTGATACTACGAATAGTATGATTATGATTTTAGATGTAAACTATACAAAAGCCTTTGATGTTTTGATCCATCCCGCACCTAACTGGCACCCTGAGTGCGTCACATGGAGAAGGCACCTTCTCTTCTTGAGTCGCTCGAGGCTGACTCAGAACAAGCAGTTCTGCCCCTCAAAGAGGTGTCTAACCTCGCCTGGACCCGATCGAGTCCTCGGATCAAGACCCATGGGTTCATATGAAAGGCACGCTTTTTCTCCCCGAGCTTTTGGGTCATCGCACTTTGACTATTTCTCTTAACTCCCTCACAATCTAAATACTTTGTGTCGTGATTCATGATATGTGGACGGTTTTATCGACTATAAAGAATTGGATGACCAGATCCCCAAAAAATTCATCTGGTTCTTTTGTGAAAATGAGTGGGAGATGGGAAAGATTAAATGACCTTCCATCCATTGTTGATTGCAGAATGAGATCTTGACAACTCTTAATGTTCCATGTAAATCTTACAAAGATGTTACGTCACATTAACAAATATATAATTGAAGATATAATGTTCAAGGTTGGCCTTTCCATCCAGGCAGGGAGATCTCATTCTTTTCCACTAAAGAGGTCAAGTAAAGGTGATGAAAGGTCTCATCATATTCATAGGGTTCTTTCAAGAAGCCCGTCATGAAATCAGGGTGGTGGCAATATTTCTTTCCTAAAGAAAAAAAAAGGCATGCGTTGAAGTGACTACGTCGGATATCTGCGAAGAAGATGTTCGCCCCCAGTTGACCTTTGAGAGTTTAGTTGTTTCAACTCATGATGTGGGAGTTCATTTCGCCGCATGAGGTGTGTTAAATCACATATGTACAGGCATCAACGGTGATGAATTGGTACATTATCTTCCTTCTTTCTTCTTTTTTTTGGTAATATTTTTGATGGTTTTTCTAGGTAACTCAAACATTAGCTGATGGATCATTTGGGTGTCTCTTTAGACGGAATATTTGTGAAGGTAAAATATCTACAAGGCAGATGAGAGAAAGATGAGTGTTAAGGCCAAAGAAGTAACTTTGGAGGATCGCCTAACGGTGAATCCAGCTAATGAACATGTCTTTCTCTCTCCAAAGGTCGAGGTGGAGCACTGTGATGAAGATTAAGGTGAGGAGACCGTAAAGAGAAAAGACTCAAGGCACTATGGAGAAGAGAGCTCGAACCGAGAAGAAAATATTACAAGATCATCTTTCTGAGAAGGAGCATATAATGTCAGAAGCGAAAGCAAATGAAATCTCCTTAAAGGTAGTGGAAGACTTTAAGAACTCCTTGGTTTATCGCAGTACCATCGAAGACCATGTCCAGGAAGCTCGTGATGTGGGAGTTCATTTCTCGAAGCCGTACATTCCTGAAGAGGTGTTAAATCACATATGTACCGGCAAGCAAATGAAATGAATTGGTACATTCCTTCTTTCTTCTTTTCTTCTTTCCTCCTTTTCTTTTGTTAATATTTTGATGGTTTTTTCTAGGTAACTCAAACATTAATGATGGATCATTTGGGTGTCTCTTTAGACGAGTGGAATCAATTTGTGAAGGTAAAATATCTACATGTATGAGAGAAAGATGAGTGTTAAGGCCAAAGAAGTGGCGACTTTGGAGGATCAACGGTGAATGAGCTAATGAACATGTAACTTTCTTTCTCCTGGTCGAGGGGAGCGACCGTGATGAGAGGTGAGGATGAGACTCAGAAGAGAAAAGACTCAAGGTGGAGAAGAGAGCTCGAACTGAGAAGAAAATATTACAAGATCATCTTCGAGAAGGAGCATATAATGTCGGTTTAAAGCAAATGAAATCTCCTTAAAGGTAGACTTTAAGAACTCGTTTATCGCATCATCAGACCATGTCCAGGAAGCTCGTAATCATATTCTTGATGTTGAAGTGAAGGATTTGGAGCACCAATGTTTAGAGGAGGGCTTCATCCGAGGGGTCCTAAAAGAATCCACTTAGTGCATCGCAAGACTGGAGCTAGTATTGAAGATCCATCTCACAGCCAAGTATCTGAAGAATCTTCATTAGATTCAGGAGATGAAGGAGTTGAGAGTGAGCCCAAGGGAGCATCTCTTAGTGGTGAGGAGGATATTGATATCACCAACTGATATGATGTAGCATCACTTGAGAATGAATTTTTTTTATCTATGTATTGTTATTAGTGTGTATCAGAATCTTGACTCTTTCTTATATCATCATGTTAATGTTGTCAATGAAAATTTTTTTTTAGATGATACGCTATTGTTTTGTTTTTACCTATCCGGGATAAATGGTCAGAATATTATTCGACGGTGCTAACCTATATGGATGAGGTTGAATTGAATCCGTTGAGAATTTTTGACCAATTCGAGGTTACTTGTCAAAGTGTTACTTGATGACGTTAACTTGTATGGAAGAGATCACTGGATGTACACCAAAGACCTTTTGACCTATCCTAGGTATCAGCCAAAGTGTTACTTGACTTCTTACCTATATGGAAGAGGTCCGATCAAGTTCGCTTGGGATTGATTATGCCCTGATTGAGATACAACGTGAGTTATATATTTCTCAAGTGGGAGGATTAAATGAAGAAGAAACAAGCTTGTAAGAAAAAAATCTATAAATTCATTACTCTGATAAGTTCGGTGATACAATCATAAGACGATTTTAACACGGATATGAGTTTCAAGAAGAAATGATGACAACAATAGTAAGTCTTTACCCCACTAAGTGGGGTCGACTACATGAAGAGGAAATGACAAACGAGATAAAATAAAAGTTATAATAATTATGCAATAGGAATTACCGATAATATTTTCGGAGATTCTCAGTGTTCCAAGTTTGAGGTAAAGTTTTTCCCTCTGAATCCTTGAGCTTAAAAGTTCCTAGCTTGACCATAACTATAACCACATATGGGCCATCCCAAAGAGGTGAGAGTTTATTGTGTTGAGGGTCTTTTCCTGTAGCTTTGAGACTTTGTAGGACCAAGTCACCGATAGATATATGACGAGATTTTACTCTTCTGTTGAAGTGACGAGCTACCCTTTGGTGATAGGAAGCAACCGGGTGGCTCACGAAGTTTCGGAGTAGTTCAAAGCATCTGAGTTTTTCTTCATTACCGATTGAATAATTGAACTCTTGACTTGGAACCCCGATATCTACTATAATAGCTTCGTTTAAACACAAGTTATAATGTCTCACCCGTCGGGTGCATGAAGCGGTAAGCCAAAGGACATTAGAAAGCTCATCGACCCATTGCCCCCAAATTTTCAAAGATGCTTTTAGTCTTTGAGTATAGCTTGGTAGCTTCTAGTTTGAGGATGTGCTACAGATGCAGAAGAATATGAAGATCTTTGCAAAAGGACGAAAGACTTTTTCAATAAATCGTTCCATGATCTTTGTGAAGACAATCGACATACTATGTTTTTCCAAACAAATTGTTTAAAGATTTGCCTCCTCAGTGGTTTGGCTTCCACCCATTTAAGAGTAGTCGACTAAAATGATAAATTTCTATTGCCCTCGATGCTATCTAAAAGGTCCCATGATATCAATTCCTCGAGCAAAAGGCCACGTGCTTTGAAGGGATGAGAGCTCAGATGCGATGTAGAGAGAGGTTAGAGTAACAACTTGCACATTTTTTGGAAACCCAGTGGCATCTTGTTTCATCAGAAATAGAACCCTTGCCTTATAATTTTAAGGGCTAGCACCCTTCCTCCTAGGTGTTCTCCACATATCCCCAGTGAGTGAACCTCTCTATGAATCGCCTCTCAAGGTGAGAGGCATTTGAGGTACAACCAGAGAAAGCTCGCCATAATTCACCATAATAAGAAAGTTTGAAGCTTATCTTCTGAGACGAAGTAAGTCTTCGTGAATGGTTCTTTCTTGTAGAAAAGACAGGATGGGGTCCATCCACGAATGTTCCTTTATCTCATTAATGGCTTGTATTACCCACGACCTTGAGATGCTAGGAAAATATATTTCTTCAACATGATTTCTCTTAAATAGATCTCCAGTAGCAGATGTAGCAAGCTTAGCGAGAGCTTCAGCTCAAGTATTCTTCTATCGCAATATGTGAATGATTTGATGTGTCTTGAAGTGGGAAAGAAGAGACTTTACTAAGTGAAGATATTACGTCAGCTGAGGATTATGAGTATTAAAGTTTCCCTCAACTTGGAATGCAAGAGAGTCAAAGGTGGATTACTAAGTCTTGAGCTTCACAATGTGAAGTCTCAACCCATGAGAGCCTCATATTCACCATATTATTAGTTGCAGAAATTTTAGGCTAAGTCCATACTCTAAGGTATTCTCACGGGGAAAATAAGTAAGATTCCCGCCAAGCCAAGATTTCAAGCTCCATCAGAGGGTCCATTGAGGAGACGAAAGGCGTGTAGCAGATAGCTCCTAGAGTTGGGGCAGTGCATTCCACTATAAAGTCTACGAGTACTTGAGACTTTATAGCAGGCCGAGGTAGAAAATTTATATCAAATTCTCCCAATTTTACAAACCATTTAATTAACCTCCCAGATGCTTCTAGTTTTTGTAGGATGACCCTTAATGGTAAATAAGTATAAACGTCGATAGTATGAGCTTGGAAGTATGGACGCAACTTTTGCACTGAGAAAACTAAAGCCAGAGGCATCTTATCTACAAGTGGATAATGACTTTCTATATCAAAGAGAGTTTTGCTGACATAGTAAATTGATTGTTGTATCCCATTCTCTTCTCGCACTAAAACTGAGCTTATCGCATGGGAAGAGACTGCAAGATATAAGTATAGCATCTCTCCTTGAATAAGTATGGATAGTAGGGGTGGAGATGCTAAATACTCCCTTAGTCAAAAAGCTCGACATTCATCACCCACTGAAATTATTATTTTTTACCCATTTAATATTTTAAAGAATGGCAAGTATTTATCCCGAGAATGTAGGATAATGCAAAGAATTGCCCATTCAAACGTTAAACTTCCTTGATATTCTTCAGAGGAGTCATATATTTGAGAGATTTGATTTTCTTAGGGTTGGCCTCTATCCCATGGTGGGTTACCATAAATCCAAGAAATTTTCTCGACGTAACCCCAAAAGCACACTTGGTCGGATTAAGTCGCATGTATAACGTTAAAGCATATTTCTAAGTCGAAATGTTGTGATTCTTCAAGCTTTTAATAACATGTCATCCACATATACCTACATACCTAATAGTCTTTAAAAACCTTATTCATAAGGCGCTGATAGTAGCACCAAAGATTTTTTAACCCAAACGGCATAACTTGGCCAAAGATAAACCTTTATATGTTTGAAATGTTGTAGCTTCTTCATCCATTGGGTCCATTTTTATTTGATTGTAACCCGAGTAAGCATCCAAAAAAATTGAGCATTTGATGTTCAAACGTAGCATCAACTAATTGATCAATTCGAAGAAGAGGAAAGCTATCTTTCGGGCAAGCTTTATTGAGGTCAGTGTAATCAATACACATTCTCCATGTTCCGTTTATTTTCTTAACCATGACAACATTTGCTAGCTATATAGTGGTACCTGCGATGAATCTGCTTTCTAGAAGTTTGTTAACTTCTTGCTCAATAGCCCTGGTATGCATCGTGCAAAATTTCCTGGATGATCGGTTTGAATGTCGATCAATCTTGAGGGAGTGCATGATCATATTGTCACCTTCTGGATGTCCGGACCTGCCAAGATGTCTAGATTTTCGCAAGAAGTCTATGTATTTTTCCTTGTCTGGCGAGATAGATCCAACTTGCTAATCGCTCAGAATGGTTGGTCATCTAATAATGCAACAAAGAGCAAATTTTTGACAGGGGAAGCTTTCTGGGGTACTTCTTCATCTCAAAAATTAAAATCTTCGATGCTGAAGGTCACAGAAAAGCGGGGTTGAGCTTGTCTGAGGTAGCATGATTGCGCTATCTGTTGATTTCCATAGACCACCCCAACTCCAACGGAGGTTGAAAATTTCATCTTGAGATAAGAGACATCAAGGACTTTAAAATTGATTGAGAGGTCTTCTAAAGATAGCTATATGTCATCCAACTGACTCACCAATGGAGATTAAATGAGTCACTTTGTCGGTGAAATTTACCAGGACAATAGAAGGGTGATTGTCCCCTACTATAGGTGATTATCAAACCCATATAATGGTCTTGCCAGCAGTTGGAGCTTTTCCCCTAACCCAGCCCAAAATGCTAAGAAATGCAGAGTAAAACAATACATCAATAGAACTCATTATCAATCAAAATTCTCTTAACATTATAAAGACGTCCCCGCATCAAGTGGATCTTGATGAGGAACATTGACTTCTTCTAAGTCCCAGCCATTATAAGTGATGGAATGATCAATAATGAGACTCTCTTTAACTCGGCTATTTAGAGGTGGTAAAATGAGAACTTGATTAGATAGTATCCACCCGCTTATTGTTTTCAATTTTTTCAACCTTGATTATTATTTTGTTATTTCGCGGATGATTGTCCTAGTTGCCCCGCTGGAGGTATGTTTGTTCTGAGTCGATTGATTCTCACAAATGGATGTAGATATCCTTGTTTGAATTCTTGATTTCTTCTTCGAGTTGTTTGCATGCCCTCGAGTATGTCCACACTGGAAGTGATAATATTGCTCTTGATTTCACGAATTTGGTTATAAATGGATGTAGCCATTTGATGTTTTCATCCTCAATAGGAGGTTAAAGAACAGATGAGTGTGGGCTCCTTTCCGTCGTGGTTCACGCCTGGATATTTGGGAGAGAACACCGCCTTTGTTGCTTTGATGGGACCGCCAACCAGATTCTCAGGGATGCTCTTACATTTTTAAATTATTCAAATTATTTCATGGGCCGCATTAATTCCTCATCGATAGAGATTTGTGCTTCACACCATGAACTAAGTTAGCATATAGCGGACTATGTCTCGTGATAGTGACGAAAGTAAAGTCCCCGGATCTGAAGTCTCAAGGAAAACCCTTTAATAGTTACCTGTGCATTTTGGCGAGCTCTCTAAGAGAATCTCTAAGTATTCCTTAAGTGATTCACCCTCCTCATTCTAATGAGATGGGAGTAATCTTTAATGATCCTCCCGCTTGCAATGAACTCGCTTCATAAAAAATCTTGGCTAGTTCTTCAAAGGCGGATGGATCCTCGGGAAGTAGAACCAAGTAGCCGTTGCCCTTGAGGGTAACAATGTGAAAGCACCGATAAAATAGAAGTGTCGTGAGCTCTGGATATGCATGATAGTCCAGAATGGTCGATGTGTTCATGGGCAGCCGCCCCATCATAGAATCAATGTTCTGAAGCTTGAAACCCACCGGGAATAGGATGTTGAAGAGATTCCCTAAAGGGGGAGAAGATGATTCGCCTTGAAGGTGAAATTGGCCTTGCATTAAGATCCTAGTTATGCACGTTAACATGACGAAAGTGGGGTCAGATTGAGAATGTGTCAAGTTATTAAAGAATAATTTATGGATTAGGTAAATGAGCCAATTGTGATGGATGAGTGTAACTAGCAAAGGTCAAGGAGACTCATGATTATGTGGACTCTAGCGGAACTTCGGGTCAAGGAGATTAGCATTTTGACCTCCCATGTCTAACGATCGATCTTGGGAGAAATGTATTTGTCGCGGTAGTGGTTGTTGTATTCCTCGCAAAAGTCGGATCATCTCATTTTGAGACTATTCCATTCGACGGACACGATCTTCTAAAGAGATTCCTATCGCGCCTTCACCGACAGGGTCACACCTATCGTGGGAGAAAGGAACCGTAAGCTTGGCATCCTTGGTTTGTGATTGGTTTGGTTTTGGAGTTGGAGCATGAAGCTCGTTGTTGCGAGTGTTGTGCCTTATCGCCATAACGCAGGAAATTATGATTGAAGGGTTCTTTTCCCACGTGAGACAAACAAACCGTTGCTAGAAAACCAAGCTGGTAGAGTGAAAGTTTACACCTAGCTTTATTTTGAACCACATTAATGTATTTAAAGATGAACAAGAAAACTCTAGAATTTTTACATGAAAAATCTCAAAGAGGGGAAAATCACTGGCCTAGCCCCATGTAAAATCTTCCACTGTATGTATCTGTATAAAATCTTCCCGAGTAATGGGATTACGTGAATTGTATAATGGAAACAACTAATGTAGCGTACGTCAATGCTAGCTGGTAAAGGTAGATGATGGTGAAATGGAGAACAAAGATTGAGAAGGTCATGATGGAGACTAGGAGCTGCAGATTGACTTGACATGAGGGATCAAGGCGGCAATACGCGTGGCGGCAAGGTGGTTGATGACCGCGAGTGTGGCAATGTGACGGTTGCTGAGAATCTATGCTTTAGAGCTCTCTCCTCCCTCTTGCTTTGGCCTCCCCTCATATGAGGAATGAGGGACTATTTATAGATTGGAGGAGTGACATCTCTGTAAATTCATGCAAAATCTGAACCACTCCTCTCCATCGGACGGCTCATGATGATTCCCTTGATCATATGATGTATTTTGTGTATTCAATGCGCTCAAATGATGTCGTAATTACGAGATCTCATGATCTTGCTTCGTCAAGACTGATTTGACTATAAACATTTTATGATTGAGAGCTATTTAGGGATTTAACTGACATCCCAAAATTTTCAAAGATATTTTAAGTTCTTGATCTCGACCAGCTTCAACTTCGGGTCAGCTTGCTTTTAGCATCAAGATTCGTGCTTCGACTAGTAGTATTTGAAGTGCCATATCAACATCAATTGTGATCTTAAACATATATTCTTATGAGTAGCATGTGATGAAAGTGGAAGAAGATGATCTGATTAAGTGGGGCTTGACTAGTTTTGCTAAGTTTATGATTTCTTAGACTTCAATAATAGTGTTCTAAGTGCTTATAAACTTAACGTGATACAGCTAAATTTTTATATTAGACTTAATTAAAATTTTAATTAGATAATTAAGCATGAAAAAATAAAAATTTTAAAATAAGCCTAGTTGCTCGTTCAATGAGGACTTGTGCTGACGTGGAATCCACATTTGCGCCAGTCGCAACGACAAGGCCTGAGCTAATTTTTTTAATTTTTTTTTGGCACAATCATAGTATTTTGCCCGTATCGAACTCATACAGTATTGGAATCGAGCGACCTTAGTATCGTTGGAAATATAACAAAATTCTCCATGACTTTCATTTTAACAAAAATTTGAGATTCCATCCCGGTAAGCCGAACTTTTGCAAACACCCAAGAAAACCACGTTGCAGAATTGAAAGTTTTGGCACAACTGCAATATTTTACTCATATCAGGCTCATCCGATGTCGGAATCGAGTGAGCTTAGTATCTTTGAAAACATAACAAAATTTCTCACAACTTTTATGTTGACAAAAATATGCTATTCTAGTCCAGTTCGTCGCAGTTTTTGCAAACACTAGTAAAAACTGTGATGCAAAGTTGAAAATTTTGGCACATCCGTAAAATTCTATCGTATCGCTCTCATCCGATGTCGGAATTGAGATAACCTGGTATCGTTGGAAACGTAACAAAATTCCTCATGACTTTAATGCTGACAATAATTTGTGATTCTAGCTCGGTATGCTAATCGTAAAAATTATGGTGAGGAATTGAAGTTTTGGTAGAACCGCAGAATTTTGCCCGTATTAGACTCATCCGGTGTCGGAATCAAGCGAGCTTGATATCTTTGGAAACTCTCTTGCAAAATTTAACTGTTAATAAATAAGCTTTTATTTGAAGGCACAAAATCACATGAGGAGAAAAGAGTATTAGTTAGCTCATAAGTCCATACTGCCCGCCACCACATAAAATTGTTAAAACAGATACAAGAAATCAAATAATTGACAGCCTCTTTGAGACTCATATGTAAATGCATACATGTATAGGCATAAATGTTGTGTGAGAAAAAATATTTGAACCTGAAAATCAATGCAGGGCGATATAATTGAGCCATGCATACATGTTATCACCTCCTTGGACATATGGCACACAAAATACAGTTATCACCACATGTTGAAATCCATCAAGGGAGAACGAAAAGAAGCCTTCTCATCAATCTCTCTTTGAACAGGAAAAGTAACACGACATAGTTATCTACAAATCCTGCAAGTGTTTTCAATGATACCAAGCTCACTTGATTCCGACATCAAATGAGTCCAATATGAGCAAAATTCTACGGCTGTGCCAAAATTTTTAACTCCGCATTGAAGTTTTTACAATCGTTAGAAAAAATTGTGATTTATAGGGCTGGAATCTTAGATTTTTGTCAACATAAAAGTCATGGGGAATTTTGTTATGTTTCCAATGATACTAATCTCGCTTGATTCCTACATCAGATGAGTCTGATACGAGCAAAATTCTATGACTATGCCAAAATTTTCAACTATACACCACAGTTTTTACTAGCGTTTGCAAAAACTATGGATTACTGAGCTGGAATCTTAAATTTTTGTTAACATAAATGTCATGGAAAATTTTGTTATGTTTTCAACGATATCAAACTTGCTCGATTCTGACAACGAATGAGTTTGATACAGGCAAAATACTACAACTGTGCTAAATTTTTTTAGAAAAAAATTTAACTCAGGCCTAATTGCCCGTTGAACAGGCAACTAGTGCTAATGTGGATTCAACGTCAGCATAAGTGGCCCGTTCAACGGGCGACTAGATCTATTTTTAAATTATTATTTTTTGTGCTTAGTTATCTAATTAAAAATTTAATTAAGCATAATATAAAATTTTAACCACATGACACTGAAAAGCTTATTTGATGATTGATCTCGTTATTGTATGTTTGCTCGTAAAATTGGGATGAGATTCAATCTTTTTGAGTTTTGCTTGAGATTCATGCTTTGTGTTTAAATATATAATTAGTTATTTGTAACTTATTTATAATCCTCATACAATTATTCAAACCTATTTTAAGGTATAATTTGCTTATGTAGAGAAGGGTCAATACGATATTCATAAGATAACATCATATTATAATCCAATGTCATAGTTATTTGATAAACATGGAGCTGAAGAACACCATGCATTGATGGGTGGTGAGGACCCAACATTTTTTTAGTAGATCCTCTCAATTCAAATTCATAAAATTTTAACAACATGCACATTATCAAGTTAAGTTTTATGTACCCCTATGAAAAAGCTAGGCGACCCTTGTTTGGGGCAGTTGCAATGATATAAAAATACAATAGTAAAATTGTTACAGAAGAAACTACTGTTTAGAAAGCTACAACGTGTATTATAATTTTTTTCTTTTATTTTAAATAAGTTATACTACATTTTCTGATAGTCATCACATTCTAACGAGTCATATTAGAAAATGTAGATTTCTTACAAAGATTTTTCAAAATGCAATCATGACGTCATTTTCCAAATACCATTGGTAGTGCAGTTCAACTAGCATAGTAGGTAGAAAGCTTGTCATATGTTTACCTTAATATACCCACTTTGATTATTCATTGAGTTTAGGCATATGTACTCATAAATTCTCCTAACTTGTCATATGTTTAACTTAATTTTGGATAATGCTAATGCTCGTCTTGATCTTAGAAACATACTTTCTCATCTCTAATTCCATAAATTGGTCAGTTATAATTAAGTTTGTTATACTGACTCAAATCAAATATTCTCTTATGACAATCCATACGACTTATAGAAATGTATGTAGGTTAAGATTGCATCAATTTACAATTGCGTAGGTTGGGGACTGAGGCTGTAAGAAAGGGTGCTTCTCTAGGATTTTGTAAGGGAGAAAGAAACAATTTTTTTGTGTGTGTATGTGTGCGTGCGTGCACATGAGTTTTTAATTTTTTTTTTAAGTGTGAAAATACTTAGAAGCTGTTTGGGATCATTTTTATTTTTATTTTTTATTTTTTAATTTAATTTTATTTTGTTTAAAAATAAAATTTATTTGATTATATTTATTATTTCTAAAAATATTCGAAACATTAAAAGATATTTTGAATATTTTTGAAATTAAAGTTATTTATTCTTAAAAACAAAAAATAAAATTATATAAGAATATTATAAATAAATATATTTTCAAAAATAATATAAAAAAAAAATAGAAAATAAAAAATAAAATTGATCCCAAATAGTTTCAAAAGAATTAAAAAAAAAGATGTTATGAGTACTTTTAATTTATAGATCATGATAATAATAATAATTTTTTTAGTGTATAAAATTTTTTTTCTTTCTCATGAATATAGATGTAGTTAAAATTAAATTATATATATAAAGATTTGCATACATATTATAAAATTATTATGTATTTTTATAGTTGCATATATTTGACTGTCTAACTCATATTATATCACATACATTAAAAAATTGTGTTTTATTTTAATAAATTAATATTAATGATATTTTTGTTATAATTTAAAATATTTAGTATTTATAAATAAATAAAAATTTTTAATATTAGATTTAAAAAATATAAATTTTATGTGTATATACGCACAGGTCACAGGTGGTTCCCCACCAAGCTCCAAAACTATCATTTTCTCTGTAAGGGAATCAGATAATCTCTTCGGTGCATTTTGCGCTTCCATAGTGCTGCACTTCGATATTTCAAATTTTTTAATGTAATAAATATAACATTTTTTATAAAAAACTGGGTTTCGGATTGCGCCGGTTTGTCTTTTTCTCCTAGCTGACCCCTTCGAATTTCACGAAGTCTGAAGCATAAAGGAACTAACACTTCACATGACACAGGGCAGCAAGGGGAAGACAACTTTTTCTTCCATTATTTGTTAAATCTTCGACGAGGCGGGGAGAGGGCGACTTTATGGAGGCGTGCTGCCTAAGGAGAAAAGATAAAATCGAGCTGGTGAAGAAAGAAGTCGGGGAGAGTGGGATGAAGTTTTCAAAGCTTGTCTCTCAGTTTTTTTCTTCGCGGGCTTTGGGTCTCCTCTTGGGTTTGACTGTTTTGGCTTAGAGAACTGCTCCGCTTTCTCTCTTCTTCTGTGTCCTCTTCTCCGTTGCTTCTGTTCTTTCTTTCTTCTCCTTTCCTCTGGAAACGGCAACTGATTTTAGCCATCGGTTCTGATAATTTTCTCAGAAATTTAGCATTTTGATGTTATTTCCACCTGGTATTTTGATATTTTACTGATTTCCTGTAAAAGCTCTATTACCTCGAGGGATCCTTGCCTGTATGTGTATATGTTTACTTCCCTATAGTCTTTGCGGATTAATTTTTTTGATTACTTAATTCTTCCGCCTAATTTATTTCTTTATTTTCTTCGTTTTGGTTCTTTTTATTTTCTTTGATCCAACCTCCTACGTGCTCTAGTTTTCTTGAAATTCCCAGGTAAATAGATCCTAGTTATCCGGCATGTCGATCTAGATATAATCCCTTCAAAACGCCGCCTTTATATTCCATAGATGGGTTGTTTCTTGTACTTCAGAGGGAGAAGTAGGAACAAATGGAAGCATGCCCCTGAGGCAACTAGGGCATATTCTTCTTCTTCAAAGAAAGATACTTCCAGACCTGATGATTCAGTTATCACAGCTCCAACAAGCAAATCTTTGAGCTCTACGGCATCGCCATGGAGTCTTCCTTCTTTGTATGAGGAGAGGGGACAGAACTTGAGAGTTTTTGAGCTAAAGGAGCTTAGGGCTGCGACTAATGATTTCAGCAGGTTGTTGAAGATTGGGGAAGGTGGATTTGGTGGCGTTTACAAAGGTTTTGTTAAGCCGGCAGATGGCATGGGAGAACGGATTACAGTGGCTGTTAAAATGCTCAACCAGCATGGTTTGCAGGTATTATTCACTTTTCAAGTCACTTTAGCCTTGCATTTACTAGAAAAGAAGAAAATTGTTGGATTGAATTGATGGGAATGGCAAAGATATGGCTCATTATGCTGCATGAGGTTTCAAAATAAGATTTGAAAAATAATGTAGTTTCTAAAATCTATAATAGGTTGTAATTTAGTTAGAAATACACATTAATTTCAATCACCACAAACTGCCTCAAAATTCCCACAGAAGTGTTTTTTTTTTTTCATTTCCACACGCCAAATGAGTGAAAGGTGAATCACTGTTTTCTAAATACAAGCAACCAAATGAGCCATTATAAGGATTTTGGAGTTTGGTTGTCTTGTTTTTAAATCAACTTTGTTTCTAGGAAACTAGAGAAATGAAGTTTACTAGGTAGCACCTTAAATCTTTTACTTTTCATGGAAAAGATGCCAGAAGAAAACCACAACCTTTGTTACTGAGGAATAAATGATAGAGTAAGCAGTCCTATTAGTCCAGTCTTTATTTAATTTGTTAGATTGCACCAAGTATGCTTAATCAAGCCATTGTAGGATTTATCTTTATATATATTCATGTTTTGTTTAGGAAATATCACACTATTGTTTGATGTTATTCAGAAGACTAATTGCACTTGCTGCTCATGTTATGATTGCAGTATGAGTTCATGGTTGATGCGATTAGCACTGATTCCCGTTTTGGAGCTCATTTCTTTCCTTAAAAGATGATGCCTGTATAAGATAGAGCTATGAATGATTATTATTTTTCCTTTTTTTTCTACCTGTGAATGATTATTTTTTTCTCTTTATAAATAAATTAGGGTTTAATTTTCATGTAGAGTGAAGCATGCATTTTTCTTATTCATAAAAGGAAAATATGTAAGAGGATTGTGTTGAAGGTGCTTTAGCGGTCATTCTAGTCAATAATTAATTTATGCTACATATAGTGTTGCAAAATCTAGGATTATAACATTTGAAGTAAAAGTTGCTAAACTTGTGCTATTTCATATCAAAATTATAGAAATGCTTTATAGGATTCTCTCTAGTTACTAATTTGACATATTTAGAATGTTCAAAATGATGATTATTGTGTAGGTTGTAGGTTGTGCTTCAGTAGATAACTATGGATTCCTATCTTGGAATCCAAGATTATTTTTCCCAGAAATTTGCCAATGTGTCTGGTTTTCTTTTAAATGTTTTCTTAAGTACAGAATAAAAACTAATAGTAATAAAGAGCAAAGCCGTCTATGGGGCATGATGACTTGTTGTTTTTGATCATAAAGGGAAGTGATGTTCAAGCATGACTGTTTCTATGGCTTTAGTTATATGCTGAATCTAATGTTGCAGCATTCTTAGTCTTAGAATCTCTCTCAACCACATGCAAACATTTATTTTATATTTCAGATGTAAACAGACATCTCTAATGTGGCGTAGACTTACATTTGAACTATTTTGATATGCTTGTTTTGGTATTTATGAAGTGAGTGGCTACTCGTAGCCTCTTCTGCTTCTTTCAAGTTTCAAATTTTTCTCAAAATTTTCCTTTAGGGACATAGGCAATGGCTGGCAGAAGTGCAGTTTCTTGGAGTTGTTGATCACCCAAATCTTGTAAAACTCATTGGATACTGTGCCGTTGATGGTGAAAGAGGGCCACAAAGGTTTCTGGTCTACGAATATATGCCCAATAAGAGCTTAGATTATCATTTATTCAGCAGAGCTCTATCTCCCGTTCCCTGGAATATTAGGCTCCAAGTAGCTTTGGCTGCTGCAGAAGGGCTGTTATATCTGCATGAAGGATTGGAAGTTCAGGTTACCTCTCTCTGCTTGACTTGAGAATACACTGCCCCTGAATCATATACCATTGCATCTGATATTAAAATTTCTTTCTGATGAATGTTTTAACTACTCAAGTTTTAGTATTGGCAAGTATATTAAAATTAGCCAAAACCTGTTTGATATGGATTCTTTGTTATATAAGTATATAGCTATAATATAGCATTTTTTTTAATCAAAAGAGGTTCAAACAGTTTGATAAAATCTGGAAATAATGTTAAAGACAGTTTTATTTCGTGTCTGGGCATCTGGCTTCACAGTTCTTCTATGTAAGATATTTTTAGTGAAAATGGTTTTCGCTTGTGCAATTTGTTAGAATGACATGTCCTTCAATATAGAATAAGCGTGCTACCCATTCAAGCCATCTATCTCTAAGATTTTAGGATAAGAGCAGCATATTAGAATTTCTAGTATAAAAATTTGACTTGTTAGACAGTCACTCATTATGAATCGTTTCAAACATTTCTTTACTGGGATACTTTGTGGTACATTTGAAAATTTTACGTGGCTATTTTTGCTACAGCATATGATACTCTAGAACCTGGAGAAGTATTTTTATGTCTCAATGTTGTCCATGATTAGTGTTATAACAAGAGCACCAAACCTATGCGAAAATATCATCAGGAGCAAGAATGCTATGCTATTGTGTCACAAAATAAAAGAAAAGGATCAAACAAAACACAAAATAGAGAAATCAAGGTTTACATGGTTAGGCTTCAACAAAGCCTGTATATACGGAAGATAGAGATAATCCGATTCACTCTAAAAAAAAGCAGTAGATGTGGGGTATAAAATGAAGGAAAACTCACTATCCCTTCTTGAATGACAGGTACTTGCACTTAAAGAAAGAAGAAGGCCCAAAGAAATTCTAAAACAAGATTATTATCTTTCATGAAGATATTAACAACTAAGATAAAACTTGTTGAAACAGTCACTGCTACTTATTAATATTGTAATCCTATGATGCCATTTGTCATTGTTATAATCGTAAGATATTGTATCTAGAGAGACACTCTCTTCAAAAAGCACCAAGAAGGGATCATTGAGCACCTATGCAAATTCACATATGACTCACCTGCCGTGTATTTGCAGGCAACTATATTAGTTTTTGTGAACTGTAAAGAGAGCAACCTAATTGCTCCCTTTTTAGATCGCCATATCTATTGTAGTCATTGGATTAAAGTTTAAAATTTGTAAATACATGGCAACTAAGGTGTTTTGCTGCATTTATAATGATGTGAATCTAAAAAGGATTACTTTATAATTGTTTGGTTGAACTTTACAATTCACGACTTTGTTTTTTTTTTTTTTGTTGAATGACAAAATGTAATGAAAGAAGTTTTGAATCTACGGTGGCGGCGTGGCGCCGGCGCGCGGCGACCGGCGGCGGCGGCGCTGCCGGAGGTGGCGGCGTGTCGGCTGGCCGGCGGTGGGCGGCGGGCGGGCGGCAGCCCGATCACTTTATTATTGTCGGTGTATTTAATAAATCCGACCCAAATACACGAACTAAGATTTCCAGATTTGAAATACACCTAATTTTACTTTACTGAACCAAACGCCAGATGTTCAAAAGTGTGCATTTGGAATGCACTAATGCATTGCATTCCAAATGCAGACAACCAAACAGCCCCTAAGTTACTTTTGATTTGCATGCTTGGCTTTTTGGTCCTCTTCAAGAAACTTTAGTCTAAGATAGTATGTTTTAATCATGGAATTTTACTGCATAGGGTATATCATTGGAGCCTCTAAAGCTTGGCATGTAAGTCATAGTCAAGAGCCTTAAATATATAGATATCGGTCGCACCTAAGATATTCATTCTAGGAGAGCACAATTGCTAAGGGTGATTCCTTGAAGTGCATCCCAATATTTCATTCTTATAGGTGCAAATCCCAATAAATCAAGAAGGGTGCGCAAATTGATGAGGCACTTTTTTTCATATCCCAATTTGCGCTTAACATGATAATCATAGTTATCTTGGAATATTTTAGGGTATTTATTTACTAATATTAAATCAAATATAAAAATTCGCCCATTTGACTAAATACTATAGCAAAATATAAATATCTGGATACATCAATACTAAAAGTACGCTTTTAATAAAATTTTTATAACTCTTCCTTGAATGTTGGAATAGTACAACTAGACTTTATGATAGACTGCACAATTCTGAAGCCACCCATCAATTTGAGCTTAACTTTATTCTATAGCCTTCTACATGCAGAGAAGACACCTACTTCACCCAAATGCAATACTATTACATCAATTACATCCACTCCTTATTTATTTTATTAAAGATGCCAGACATAATTGGATCACCCAAAAAATCTTTATTATCTAAAGCACAATGCCAACATATTTTTTGATCTCAATCTTCTGGGTCATCGCGCTCCATAACTTTGCTTTGGATACCAGTTTGTTGTAAAGAGAGCATCAAACTCAATGAATAAGCACTATCAAGAGCAAGTACGATGTGGCACAAAATAAAACACAAAGATCAAGTAGCACATAAACTATAAACATCAAGCTTTATATGGTTTGAGCCTGCATCTATGGGAGAATAGAGAGTCTTATGTTCTACATCAAACAAGAGAAAAATAAATTAACATAGAGATATTGAGTGGTTGGCTCTTAGTGATAGGCTTAAGCTTCTGAGTTAAAAATGAGTTTGACTATTAATACATCTAGGTACAATTTTTTAATTATTCTTTGTGTACTCACTTACAAAAAGTCATAGAAATGTCTTCGGAAGTTTGACAAATAAGGTTGCAAGGAGTATGCATAATGAGTTGCTGAACTACCAGTACATCTGAATCCTGCTCAAGTACTATAATGAGTTATTATTCTCATCAGTATACATTACTAAGATTTGCTTCTACTGCTCTCCATGGTGTGGTAGGTGATCTATCGTGATTTCAAGGCGTCCAATATACTATTAGACGAGGAATTCAAACCCAAATTATCAGACTTTGGTTTAGCAAGAGAGGGTCCTTCAGGAGAAGACACTCATGTATCTACTGCGGTATGTCAAATTATATTGTTAACTTCTTTATCTCCTTACGAAGCTTCAGTTCTTTATACCTGAAGAAAGATGATATTCTCCATAGGTGATGGGTACGCATGGATATGCAGCTCCTGATTATGTAGAGACTGGTCACCTCACTTCCAAAAGTGATGTTTGGAGCTTTGGCGTTGTCCTCTATGAACTTCTTACTGGTAGACGATCGATGGATCGAAACCGCCCAAAAAATGAGCAGAAGTTGTTGAGCTGGGTGAAGCAATTTCCACCCGAGAGCAAGAAGTTTAGCACGATAATGGACCCAAGACTGAGTAATCAGTACTCCATGAGTGGGGCAAGGATGGTCGCAAAGCTGGCAGATAGCTGCCTCTCTAAACATGCAAGAGACCGGCCGAAGATGGGTGAGGTGGTGGAGATTCTGAAACAGGCAATGCAGTTCCAAGAGGAGGATGGACGAGTAGAGCCTTTTGAAGAGGAAGGGACTACCGATTCAGAGAGTGAGAAAAAGGAGTATCAGAGGATAGAGTTGTTGTCGGCGAGGAGAAGAATGCTTCACTTGGAAAAACTGGCACAGAGCACTAACGTGGTGGGAAGGAAAAAGCTTGGGCAAATGGCAGCTGGTAATCCATCATAGTCATGTTTTACCTGAACTGGAATTTGGAAAGATCCTTTTTTTACAGGAACAGAAATTTCTTTCCAGATGTATATGTATGATAGGAAGCTCATGGTCTCATTGCAAGCTATATGATCAAAATGGATGCAAACTAGGTGCAGGAGAGCTAAGAGCTTGTAACTTTTCGTTTTTTTTTTTTTAAAAAAAAAAATCTTTGGAATGGTAGAGGTTTCAGAGACCAGAAATCTTTTATTCATTATTTTGAGTGAGGAAGATGATCCCTGAATTCTTATGGGAAGCTATCAGTGTGTTTCATGGAACCTAAAAGATGGTTGAAAATATGTAGATGCTTGATAATATTCTTTTCATTCAGACTTTCCAGAAGTTAAATTTTAAGGTATATAAATTGCAGATTATGCATTTTATGCTAGATAAAAAAAGTCCAAATTGATTTGAATGAAGCGTTCTTAATTAAGTGAAGACTTGCTATTTATAAATCTTTATTTTTCTTATGACTATTATTGTGTTTATAATAAATCCACTCCTTAGGCAGGTTATTGATGAAATATTGTTTCACTAATAAAAGTATATATTTACAACATTAACAATAAGCTTTTGTCCCGCTATTCCATTATCTCAATAGAATTAAAATGTATATTTAGTTGTTTTGATTGAATGTTTTGGAGCATCATACAGAATCTAAGCCTAATTGAGTTTATCAATTTTTTACAAGCCTGATTGATTTATCAAATATCAATAAATATTGCATATGCCATGACAGCTCAACCAAATGCCATTTTTGACAAATAGTATTATATTTCTAAGAGTTTAATTATTAATTGGCATAAACTATACGTTTGGGGGTTACATTGCTGTTATCTGTATGTAAATTGCGCGTAGGCCACTAATATTCAGCCAATTGTTGCCCAAACACCGAGGGAGGCCAAGCATTCTGCTATATTTTTTATATTTAAGTAGCTTGCAGGCTTGAGCAAAAAATTTGAGCTCTTTTATTAATAAGATAATGTTATTCAAATAGAATTTGTCCTGGAAGACATCTATCCTGATCCGACCTTCAGATATAAATTTCCTTTTGTCAATCTTATTACATTCAAGTTTCGCACAAGGATTTCAATGGCATGATAAAAACACTTTTCATGCAGGACACATTGAATTTTATGAGTTTTGGGGGAAAAAATCCTCATTTGTTCTCTTTGTCATGATGAATATTAGTTATTACTAATAAGAGATTTTATAAGTTTAGCAATGATTGTAACTTCGGTGTTTTTACGTAAGAATAAAGGTGACAAATTAAATGATTTGAGGTCACAGAGAAGAAGAAAAGCGAAAATGTAATGAAATTGAAGTTCCTATGGTAGAAATTAGATCAGTCGTTATCACGACTATGATCTTCCTTTCTTGGAAGCCTATTTCCAAGGATCATGCAACTCTCACTTCAAAGATCTTTTACTTTGATAGAAGAGAACAGAAGAGTACACAAGAGAACACAAAGAGAAATGAAATTAAGAACTAATTTTTATTCATTTCATCATGCATAAAGGGGTGCATGGGACTCATATATATATATATATATATATATATATATATATACTAAAAATCACCAAAAGAGATTTAATTAATGAGTACAATAACTGCCAAAGGACTTAATCCCGCTACATAAGCTTGGCTACATGAGTCTTTTTTCTCCATTGTGTCCTATTAAGTGCAATATTCATATTTAATCCTAAGAAATTGAGATCATTTTTTATACTTTCTAACCAAGTTTTTAAGCTCTACCTCTACCTTTCTTAACATAATTCAAATCTAATTAGGTCATCAAATGACTAGCATTTTATATGATCAAACTATCTAAGGCGACTTTCTCTAACCTTATCTACCATTGGAGTTACTCCAATCTTATCACATATATGTTTATTTCTCATTTTGTCTCTAAGTGTGAAGCTACTTATCCACCATAACATCCTCATCTTTGTAACACTTAATTTAATTTCATGCTTCTCTTTTATTAGCTAACATTCTATGTCATAAAGTATTGTAGGTCTCACCACCATCTCATAAAAATTTTTCTCGAGTCTAAGTGATACTTTCCTTTCATACAACAAACCTGATGCACTCCTCCACTTAACCATCCAACTTGAATTATACTAATAACATCATCGTCTATATCACCATAACTTTAAACAGTAGACCCAATATAACTAAATCGTTCACTCTTTTGAATGACTTGATCACCCATTATCATCACTCCACCACTAGATTTTCTACAACTAAAATTACACTCAAAGTATTTTGTTTTAGATATACTCAAACAAAAGCCTTTAGACTCAAAGGTTAACCTCCATAATTCAAGTTTTTCTTGAACTCCCTTTCTAGTCTTATCAACAAGAAGAATATCATCAACAAAAAGCTTACATCAAGGTACATCATCTTGTGAATGTTTAGTAAGAGCATTCATGATGAAACCAAAAAGATATGGGCTTAAAGTCGATCCTTGATATAATCCGACTAAAATAGAAAAATACTTGGTCAATCCTCCTTATGTTTGAACACAAGTAACATCTCCGATATACATATCCTTAATGATTTGAATATCAGCAATATTAAGTCTCTTTTTTTTCTAGAATTTTTCAAAGCACTTCCCTTGAAACTTTATCATATGCTTTCTCTAAATCAACAAATATCATATGTAAATCCTCTTTACTCTCTCTATACTTCTCTGTCAAACCTCTCAATAAATGTATAGTACCCATAGTAGACCTACCTGGCTACTTGTCATATATACAAATTGGTTTTGAGTAACTTTTAAATCACGTCATAATCTATACTCAATTATTATCTCCCATAATTTAATGTATGTCAACAACAACAATAACAATAAGCTTTTATCCTACTAAGTGGGGTCGGCTACATGAATCATTCGTCTCCATTGTATCCTACTATGTGTCAAATTTTCATTTAATTCAAGTAAACTAAGGTCATTTTTTATACATCTTAACCAAATCTTTTTAGGTCTACCTCTATCTTTCTTAACATAAGGCAAATCTAATGCATCTACTCTCCTAATTGTCATCTGGACGTGACTTTATGTGGCCAAACCATCTAGGCGACTCTCTAATCTTCACACAGGGCTACTCAACTTTTTCTGAACATACTCATTTCGTATTTTATCTCTAAGAGTAAAGCCACTCATCCACCTGAGCATCCTCATCTCTGTAACACTTAACTTAGTCTTATGTTTCTTAATGTATGTCACATTAACTTAATTCCTCTATAATTTGCACACTTTTGTGCATCACTTTTATTCTTAATAATAAGAACTAACAAACTCTTTCTCCACTCGTCTGACATTTTTTTTTGTCTTTAAAATGATATTAAGATGATTCATAAGGTAAGAAATTTCTTGATCTCTAAGTATTTTCACACTTATTTTAGAATATCATCAGGTCCTATTGTCTTTCCACACTTCATTTTTTTTAAAAGTCTCTCCAACCTCCTCAATTTTATTAATACGATGATAAAAATAAAATCATTATTTTTATTTAGAGTACTAATCTCCTTAAGGTGAATCATATTCTCATAATTTTCATTGAAAAGTCTATCAAAATATGTCATCTATCTATATTGAATATCTTCTTCTAAGAAAAGTAATTTATGATATTCATCCTTAATGGCATTTTACTTGAACTAAATCTTTACTTCTCTCATCTCTTTGTTTGGCTAAATTATATATATATATATATTTCTTCCTCTTTAGTATAAAATCTATTATATAAATAAGAAAATGTTGAATTCTTTGCATTATATAGTTCTTATAATCCATATGGATTACTCTATATCTTTTCTAATTCTCTGAGCTTTTTATATCTAAACAAACTTTTATGATAAATTTTTTTTTTATTTTTGATCTTTTCTTACATATTTTGACTCAAACACCAAATGTTCTTAATAATAGAAACTTTCTTTTGATTTTTCAAGTACAATTTTTACAACTTTAAAAAGATATGACAAAAAAGTGGCGAAGGTTTCACACACAATTACCACTTATTATCATTCTTAACATGATTAGTTGGTAAAACTTACTAAATCAATATATGATTAAGTAATACACAAAAATCAATTAACACATGATCCAAAATGATCCAACAACACACAAATACTCAAATGCATGAAAATGTCACTGTAATGCTCCATCATACATAAAAAACATTCACTGTTTAAGTATAATGGTTTTTTCTAGGATGGGTTAAGCATTTGATAGGCAATGCAGGGTTGTTTAAGAGCATATGATTTGTCTTATAAGTTGTGCATAAAATGTTGTTTCATTCCGATCTTCTAATATAGATCATGCCCTAGACTACGCCTATATGTTATGAGAAATATAAAATAAATCCTAAGATGATCCCCCCAACTATTTACCTGAACATCAAACAAACAAAAAAAAAAAAAAAAACTGAAAATCATTATAATGATTGCCTTGTGTTTCTGAAAATGAAAGAAGTGTTTCTGAAGGATTTATTGTAATAGCATATTGTTCAACGCTGTAGTCCCTAAAGCAAGACTTCAACAGCATTGTTATATTATATATGACATAGTCTCTTTCTTAAACATATTCCCTCGTGGTTTATTTCTACTATCACACCTCATAATTCAATAATGATATTCAGGTATAAGTGCAAAACTATACACTTACAATGCTGCAGCAAATTTATCCTTTTGCTTCCTATCACCAATTACTGATCCAACATAAAGATCAGAGTGCCCCGAATCGCTCCTTGGGAGAGAGACTCTCCGTCCACCTTCTGTCATGCCTTTCACAAATGCTACAAAATGGCGCCAATTCTCCCCTTCAAAGAGTTTCTTGTTCATCCGCAAGTATGTGAAGGCACTTAATCCGATCCCATCATCAGCCCTGCTAGTTGCCAACACCTGAGAGTATGCTGCCTCATCGTACCTCTCAAGCGCATTCTCGCCCGCAAGTTCTGCTGATGCTGCTTTTGCTGCCTCCTTCACCTGCCGAACGAGCAACTCTGGGGAACAGTTTGCATGCTCAGGCTGTTGAGCGTCTCTCATCTCCATGCATGTAAAGTTCATCACTGCACCTCTCTTTGCCAGCATCCTCGCGATCGGGAGATAGCCATCGTGATGCCGCGTGTTGTAGTAACCAGCAGTAAGCTCTGCTGGATGCGAGCGAGTCTTAAAATGCCAGTGAATGCCTGCAATCTTTGCAGATAACTTGGCACCGGAGCCTTGGAATTTCCCCTCTGCAGCAGCAAGGATGCGGTCGCCATGCTCTAGCAGCTTGCTGGAGTACCATTCAAGGAAGAACTTGCCATATTCAGTATCCCATGTGCCTTCTCGCCGGAAGAAGCCGGTCTCCTCAGGGAACTGCTTGTAGTGACCAGCGTCATGAGGGCCACTTCTCCCCCATTCTTCGTGGCCAGCAGCGACGGCAGCAGCCTTCAGAGAAGCCATCATGTACTGCAGCATATAAGGTATAGAGTTACACATTTTTGACAAATTGTAATCTTTTAATCTAAAGTTTTGTTATGTGGATCACAATGCATACCTTATCATAACACTGGAATTCTCCAATGCCAGGGAACCTCCAGGTGCCATTGCTCTCAGGATAAGCGGGGTATCTGAGCTCACCGCAAGGGCCCATCCCCACTTGAATTTCCTGAAAAAGATTGCATTTTTTTTATAAAGTCACGACCAAGAAAGAAGGATCGGGTTGAAAATGAGTTATGGAAATTTTCTTACATCAATCACATTGCCAAGGTAATCCTTGAACCTGTCTCTGAAACTCTGCATGTAGTCTGAGTAAACCTGGATAGGAGTTCTGCCGCGGAGCACAGGCAGTGTGTCGCAGCCAAGGGAAATGTACTCTGGGTTCCTTCGGCCTGACCGGTCAGTGTACACGATGTCTGGATTTTGCTTCATTTCTTCCATAACCCAGGGAGGTAAGGGGATGCTGTAGTGAAGATTCATATATAATAGCTTCAGTTTTAATTAATGAAATCAAATGAATCCACATTCACAAGCAATAAACTAGTTCTGTACAACGAATGCTGATTGTAGGGGACTGGCTACATAAGTGTTAGAGGGAAAGTCCTCAGTTTAACAAAGCATTTATAGCATTTAAACAGGAGAAATTTTGGTTCAGAATATCTTCAATCAATTCTCAATAACGATACACTCACATCCTTCTATCTAAAAATACAATAAATGTTGTATTTTGATAATCAAATTACTTCATTTCTACAAGACAAAAGATCAATTTTGCCAATTTGTGTCTCACAACAGCTACAACAGTTAATTTTTTGCCAAAAACAAAAAACATTGATTTCTAGAATACGTCAGATCGAAGTTTTCCCCGTAGCTCATACTTTTCGTAGTATAGTGGTTGCTTGACGTAATAAAACATGTTCTCAAATCATAAAATTTGTTAGATCCATACGCAATCAAAAATCAACATTGATTTCTACGCATGCCTTCATCTGCAAACAATGGATTGAGTCGTAGTTGCAATTTCATTTTTTTAATTAAAAAAGGACAAAAATGAAAAAAAAAAATTTCTTGCCTGTTTATAGGGGTAACAAACACCAAGAACAGGCTACTGAGAAGGTATGCTTCAATCCAAGAAATAATAGTTTATTGGTTGAGTGTTTAAACTTCTAATAGCAGTATAGCACGCAATTCTTAAATATTTCTAGCACACAATTCTCAAATATTTATCTATCTAACATTTAAACTTCAATATTTACATAAATAGCATTCTAATCTTCAGTATTACATCAAAAATAGCACCATTATTACATTTTTAAAATAAAATGCATTTTTTCATACTTAGAAAAAGTGATATTTTTATAAATATCAAAGTTTAGATGTTAAATATATAAATGCTTATCAAAAAAGAAAGTCTTTTTTTCTTATCATTTAAGTTATTTTTATGACAAATTCACACACTCCTACATTCTCCAATATTAGAATCTGGGTTCTCCAGGAACGAAATAAGGCATCAACCAACTGATTGAGATAAGGAATGCAAGAGAAAATATGTTTCAAGTGAGATGCCCCTTTTCATGTGTATGTAAATTTCGAAAAAAAAAAAACAAAGTATGTTTCAAGTGAGAATAACACAACAACTAGGCTGCAAAATGAACCGGCTCAACAAGTAGACTGCTCGATTAAGATGCTCGTCATTTAATTAATCGAACGAGCAACACTTTGTAAATACTGATTAAATGAACAACCTGAACAAGTTGTTATTCGGATTTATGTTAACGATTTTAAAGCACGCAGCTCGTAGGAGCTCGATAATGGCTCGATTAAGGCTCGATTAAGCCTCGTTTATTTCATTAAATGAGCTGCTTGTTAACAGGCTCGATAAGCCTAATCTGAACCGAGCTCGAACATGATTTTTTTAAACGAGCTCGAGCTTGAACGCCATCCTGAAAGCTCGAATCAAGCTCGAGCCGAGCTTGAGCTCAATACTCACAAGCAAGCTTGAACTCGAACAAGTCTCAGCTCGGTTCAGTTCGGTTCGTTTGCAGCCCTAACAACAACTATATATCTTTGCTTTTTAGATCATTTCCACACATTTATTTGACAAATGATTTTTTTGTTGCTTTTTAGAACTTTCTATGACGGGGTGCTGCTTTGGAAAAGAAATTTCTGCCATCGGGGTGCTGTTTTTGAGAATTAGATCTGCTATGGTGAGATAGTTGTGAAACAATTATCAAACTTTTTCAAAAAAATATTTATAATAATCATAACTACTGTTAAAATAATTGTTTTTCGTACCATAAATCTACAACAACCTTTAAATAAAAGGTATAGCAGCCCCAAATGACTCTAAGACAGGTCCCAACAATAACTTCGGTATTATCCATGAAATTGACACAATTACTCATTTCTCTAATCTCATCCCAAAGTTAAGGATTCTGCTTCCCTTTTTTAATTTAATTTTTTAATTTTTAATCTCCTCATCATTTCATTGCATGACCAACTAAAAACTTACATATTATATAAAGAAAATCCATTAATCCGTTCAATTTTGGTAAAAAGTCTGCTTATAAACAATTTTCAGTAATTTGAATAAAAACTAAATATTTAGCAGTAGACCTATTATAAGGGATAAAAAGAAGGGAGATATACATACATATCATACAATTTTTATGTATTTATATATCTAATACTTAAAATTAGACATTTATTTATCTAACACTTTTTTATGCTTAAAAAGTTGCATTTCAATTTTAAAAAGTGAATGAAGTAATATTTTTGATGTAATATTGAAAATTAAGATGTTATATATGTATTAAAAAGAAAGGGTTTGATTTGCCTGAGCAGAGAACGGAGCAAAAATCTTAATAAGGGCTGGGGCTTCCTATATAAATTCCTATCAATAACCAATTTCTTATTATCACAAAAACTAATACAGGGAGGAACATAATTCTCAATAAAGAGCTCGAGAGAGAAACAGAGGAAGAGCGAGAGAGAGAAAAACAGAGGGAGGAAGCAGAGTTAAATACATACTTGCAGGAGTCTCCAACATTCCCACCGCACTGATGAAAAGACATGACCATCTGCAATTTAAGCCCGTGCCTCTCCGTCATCCTCACCAGCTCTAAATACGCCTCCCAATCATACCTGCCCGGCCCGGCCCGCTCAACCACCCCCCACCACACATCCACCATCACCCCCTCCACCCCGGCGCTCCTCAACGCCATCATACTCGCCCCCAAAGCCCGCGCCCTCGCCAGCCCACCACATATCCCCACCGTATCCAACGGCAGCATCACATAAACCGGAACCCGACCGTTGCAGCCCTGACGACCCGCACCAGAACCCATCTCGCCATGTCTATGGAGCCTCTCCGCCGTCCTCGGCTCCACCGGCGCCACCGCTTCCGCAGATATAAACTTAACCCGAACCCGCCGACTCGTCTGGGTCGACGCAAAGGTCACCGACATCGGTGGGAGACCGGCATCGGCTGCCTTGTGGGCCTTGCCATAGTCGACGCCGGATAAAAATGCGGTGGGAGAATGGAGGGTTAAAGCCATGGTTGGTGTTCAAACTGTCCTTTTTCGAGTATTTTGAAGAACAAGAAGAAGTTTTGAGGGAGAAGGGAAGCGAGGTTAGGGGTTTTATTTATAAGATGAAGTAGATAGGAAAATATGTACGACGGATGGAGGGTGCCGTGGTCGCGAGGAAGAAAAGAAAAAGAGCAAAATAGTGGGTGGGAAAATATGTATCCACTGCTCTTAGCTCAATTGATAAAAGAGGAATATGATTGAATACTTCTTAGTCCATATTTAATTACTCTTCAGAGCAGGATATATTATTTTAACAGGTGAAAAGAAGTGAGGGGCCGATATCTATAAGCTCGGAATTATCAGGCTCGTCCGAAGATTAATCATATCCGAAATCACACATCATATTGTAAATAAAATTAGGAATAAATACCCCTATTATCAAAAAAAAAAAAAAAAAAAAAAAGCGCAAAATGGATTGCCCTTGCCAATCACATGTTCTCAGCCGGCTTCAAAAATTCAAATATCATTTTATGGATAAACAAGGGCAAGAAAATAAGAGTTTTTCTATAAGTACATATTTAGTCCAACGATATGGTGACATCTGGAAATGTTTACACGTGTCATCATTTTCCATTGGATTGGGTAGTTTTATTTGCTGATTGCGGTGCATATTATTTCACGATAATAATGGGGGAGGGCAGAGACGTGGGAATTATGATAATTGCTTCTATTTTAATTTATAAAAACGATAAAAGTAATGCCAAAATTTTGGAGATTTTATTTTATCTATGAGGCCATTGGTTGGAAGTATTGAAAATATTTTAAAAAAATAAATAAAAATAAAAGTGATTCTACTTTTTTGTGTTTCTTCAATTTCACATACCAGATATTGTCATTAAGTAAAATTCAAAATTATTAGACAATATAATAATAATACTAAAATAATATAATGAACTTATTATGAAAATATAATTAAATAATTAACTATTAACAATAGAGGTATTTTAATGCATTGCAAATGAAATGCAACATATTTGAAATTGAGAATACATTATTTTTTGTATTTAAATGATATGTAACGTGATGATTTTGAGTAAATTTTTCATTACGTAAGAGATGTAATCAAAGTAGATAGAGTTAGGTGAATTACTTTGACTTAATTTTGTTTGGCAAAAAATCAAACCACGTTCTAAAATATATTTATTTATTATTAATATAATACATTTTTATTACATTAATCATTCAATTAGATCATAATATATGTGACATTTACCAATAAATTTATTTGTCACTTTTAAGTTATTTGTGTTTGTGATAGTTTTCTGGTTATTTTATTTTTTTAGAAAATAGCCAAAAAGCAAAATAGTTTCATTTTACTATCAACTTTTTGACTATTTTTTAAAAAAATTTTGATAAAAAAACTATTTTGAGAATTAGAGTTATTAAAGTGTGATGACTGTCAGAAAACTATTTTTTAATTTTTTTTTAAAAAAATATTTATAACACACATCATCTTTTTCAAAATATTATTTTCTTCATAATAACTTTATAACTAGCTTATCAAAAAAATAATAATTGTCTCAAATAAATCTTTTTATTCAATAATCACTAATTATTAGTTTTGTTATTTATTTATTTTAAAAATTTTAACTTTTATCCAACCTCTCTTTCCTACTCTCACTAATTATCATGGTGGGAAATACAATTACCAAAATATGAAATAATTATGGAGTTCGATCATAATATGATATTTTTATTATAATATACAAAAATCATTTATATCTTGCCAAAATTTAATTTCTATTAAAATGTTGCAAACATATTGTCAATATACCTTTTCTAAATTAATATTCTATATGTTTTAACTTAGAAAAGAAAATCCAATTATTTGTTATCGACTCGGTGATCATTAAAAAAGGCAAATCAATGATCAATAAAAAAAATACATTTATTTAATTAATGAATTAGGTTGCATGAGAAAAAGTTTATTGCTGTTAAAATATTTTTTTAAGTATCTTAAAAATGGAAATATTTATTATCTAAAAGCTTAAGAGTAAATTTAATGATTTTTATTGATAAATTGGTTTATTTAATAAAAAATAACTAAATGGTAATCAAATTTAGTTTTTTTATGTAATGAAAGAGTTTTGAATCAGATGTGCTAATTATATTATATTTATTATCAATAAAACATTTAAAATAGATTTTAATTTAAAAATTGTTGCGTGCTAGAAAACCACTTTTGATAGAGTGAAAGTTTACGCCTTAAAGATGAACCCCAAACACAATACGGTATTTAAAGAGTGAGAAAACTTGAATTTTACGAAAACCTCGAAAAGAGGAAAAATCACGTATCCGGTGAAAAGTTTCCACTATATATTTATTTTAGACAAGTTTTTCCGTTGCAGGATTATAAAATTGTATATGAGAAGGAGACAATGAACCCCAAAATCGACAACAAGTCATATAATCAATGCGTCGGTGGTAGATGATGGTGAACAGGAACGTGATTGCGATGAAGGTCACATGATGGAGACCAACAGATTGACGACAAGGAGCCGGCGCGGTTGGCAGCCACGTGGCGACCGAAGTTGTGCGGATGCTTGGAATATCTTCGCTTTAGAGCTCTCTCCTCTCTCTTCTCCTTCATACGTATAATGATGCTATTTATGGATTAGAGGAGCGTTTATAAATACATGCAAATGCACCACTCCATTCCATCAGACGGCTCAAAATGATTCCTTTGATCATTTGATGTATTTTATGTATTTGAATGCTCAAATGAAGTCGGAATTTTGAGATCTTGGGCTTGTTAGATCCGGCTCTTCAAGACGCTCGATTTGACTATAAGCACTTCATGTTTAAGAGTCGATTGATAATAAGCACTTGATCTTGGTTAGTCTTGATTCAGTATCACATTGCTTTCGACATCAAGATTCGTGTTTCGACTAGTGGAATTTTTAGGGTCATATCAGTTGCCCCCCTATTTTTGGATGACATTATCTAAGTCATCCAAAAATATTTATGCCATATATTTGAAAATAGCAAATTCTTCAATGAAATTTATGAGTCCATTAATCATACATTTTGAGAGAGCATATCTTCATGTGAGTATAAGATTATAACTTGAGCAGCGGATGTGTGTGGGTATGCTGACGCAGATTTGAGAGTTATGGACCCATCCGCACATGTGCTACATGCGCCATGCGGCGCCGCTACCAGCGGCGCCACAAGCGCTCAGATGGGTCTGAAGCGCGGGCTATGGTACCACGCCACGACCAATGCGCCGACGCCCTGCCCGCATGCCTATGCTAAACGGCTTAGAAAATCAGAGTGAAAGTTCACGTTTTTTGTGAAACCCACACACATGGTATTTAAAGAGTGAACAAGAAAACTGAATTTTCATGGAAAACCGAAAAGAGGAAAAATCACGGGGCTGCGTGAAAAAATTTTCACTATATTTGTTTTGAGTACAAGTTTTCGCTACGGATTATAAAATTATATGAGAATAATTACAATGGAACCCCAAAATCGAGACAATAACAACCATATAATCATTTCAGTTAGTAGTAGAGTGAGAGATGATGTGAGCAATGACTAATGAAGGTCGCCATCATGGAGAGAGAGATTGACGACGGGCGAGGATCGGGCGCGGCGACGGCGGGCCGACGGTGGTTGACATCAGGTGGGCTGGATTGTGCTTGGAAGATCTTCGCTATAGAGCTCTCTCCTCTCTTGCTTCGCCCTTCATATGAGGAATGATGATTTATAGATTGGATGAGTGGCATTTAGAATACATACAAAACCCGTCACTCCACTCCATCTGACGCCTCAAAATGATTCCTTTGATCATTTGATGTATTTTGTGTATTTGAATGCTCAAATGAAATCGTAATTATGAGATATTGGGCTTGTTAGATCCGGCTCTTCAAGACGCTCAATTTGACTATAAAGACTCCATGTTTAAGAGTCGAAAGACTGATCTCTTGCTCCGTAATCACATGCTTATCAAGATTCTTTTCAACTTGTAATTAATTTTAGATATCAAAATAATAATAATAACAGTTTATAAGGACATGTCCAAATTATTATTATTATTATTATTATTATTATTATTATTATTATTATTTTCACTCCATCAGCTCATCTAATCTCTTTAATTTGTAGAAGAATCAGAGCAATGCCTCTTCAACCTTAAATTTTTATTTTTTATTATTTTGTGTGGGTGGCAGCTAAGCTATTCATTTAAAGGCATTTAGAAGTTAATGAAAAATTTTAACTTAGAACATCGCCAATATAAATATTATAATAAATCTTATCCCGTTAATTTTGAGGTAAAAAATTTGTTAGATTTTTTTAACATAATATAAATGGCTTTGGAGAATTCATCAATTCTGAAAGAAAATAAAATAGGAGCTGTCAACCATTGTGTTGAATTTAACTTGCAGATCATTTTCTTAGGACGCGTTTGGGTCAATTTTATATTATATTTTTATATTATTTTTAAAATATATTTATTTAGTATTTTTTAAAGTTGTTTTTATTTTTTTAATTTTAAAATGAAATAAAAGTCAAAAATAATTTTAAAAGTTTTTCTAATGTTTTAGTTCAAATAAAATATAATAATAAATAAATAAAATAATTCCGAAACGGCCCCTTAATGTTAGAAAACTTGCAATGAAGCAGCTAAATTGTGGGCAAATTTTGCTGATGGTCGGCTTGGAGGCTTGCGCCGCTGATTCAACGTTATAATAATTATATTGTCGGATTGAATCAATTTACCTCCCAATGAATTAACATATATAGCTTACTATTTGGATTTAGATTCTGGAAATATGACAAATGGAGTGCTTATCTTTTTCAACTTACGATTAATCTATAATAACATTAAAAAAAAAAGTTACATACATAATATTTAATATTTAAAATTAATATATTTAAACGTTAAATATTTATATTATTGATATACCTCAAAATACCACTACCAAAGATAAATCTGATGTCGAAAGCGATGATTTTGAGAAAAATCGATCGAGATCAAGACTTAAAATATCATTTTGGGACATCAATTAAATCCCAAAACATTTCTCAAATATGGAGTGTTTATAAATCGAAGGCTCTCGACGAGCGGATCTAACGAGCCTAAGATCTCATTATTGACTTCATTTGGGCATCCAAATGCTCAAAATACATCAAATGATCAAGGAATCATCTTGATCGTCCATCGAGAGTACGGCTTTAAATTACAAGAATGCCTCCCATCTATAAATAGCATTCATTCCTCGAAGAGGAGTAAACAAGTAAGAAGAGGCCCGAAGCAAGGAAGAAAAGAGGAGAAACAAGTAAAGAAGAGATGCCCGAGCAAGGAAGAAAAGGAAGAGTCCGAGGAAAGGAAGAGTGAAGGAGGAAAGAGAGAGCTCAAGCAAGATCCTCCAAACAAGATCGCACCCCAAGCAAGATCGCACTCCCGCTCGACGGCCATCAACCACCACCACCGGCCACCGTCGCCACTAATTGTACCCTGTATTCCCACCAGAAGTTACCCAGATCTACCATCAAGAATTACAACCCAATCATTGTTACCGTTATTCTCTTTCATATACAATTGTAATCCGCTATCGGAGGACTTTGTACTCAAACAGATACATGAAGCTTTTACCGGGTTGCTGGTTTTTCCCCTCTTCGAGATTTTTCACGTTAAAATTGAGTGTCTCTTGTTCGCTTCTTAATTACTCTGGACTTCACAACAAGGCTAAGACATAAACTTTACCAATCGGTTTTCAAGACGCAATGCCATGCCCTTCAATCTCAACTCCGTGAACATCCATGGCAATAGCGCAACACTCGTTAACGGAGCCTCCGCTCCAACTCCACTAAATCAATCTGAACCAAGGACAACCTCACTTCACTCAGATAGCGTCATGTCGGAATGAGAATCTCTTTGGAAGATCGGTCCCGAATGGAGGAGTCTCAAAATAAGATGATCCAACTTTTGCAAGGACTACAATGTACTACAAACATATCTCCCCAAGATCGGTCGTTCTGAGGAGGTCAAATGCTAATCCTCCCGACACAATTGCATGGAGATGTAACGCCGATCTCGATAATCGCTCCCACTCATCCATCGGTACCATCCATTAATCCACCAATCGTTTGTTGATAGCTTCACACATGCTCATCTTGTTAATCCCGCTCGTCATGACATTCGTACATAGAAGTACGACACTTAATGCAAGATGAATTTCACCTTCAAGGCGTAAATCGTCCTCCTCACATGGTATGAGGAATCATCACCTTTACAAGTTATTCTTCAACACCAATTCGGTTTCAAGCTTAGCATTGATTCCTATGATGGGGCAATCACCCGCATGAGCACATCGATCATTACTGACTATCATGCATATCCAACCAGCTCCCTCGACACACGGGTTTTCCCAGATCCCTCAAGGGCAAGCTCGCACTTGGTTTTACTCCTTCCAAGGGGATCCATCCAGCCGACGAACTCGCCAAGATTTTTGTGGAACAGTTCATCAAACCGGAATCATTAAAGATTCCTCCCATCTTTCTCAAGATTCAGTAACAGGGTGAATCACTTAAAGAATACTTCCGAGGTTCTCCTTAGAAGCTCGCCAAATACGAGTAAACTCAACTATTAAGAGGAGTTTTCTTGGGGCTCCGGCCCGTGGCCTTTTACTCATCACTCATGGGACACGGCATATGTCAACTAGTTCATCGGTGGAAGCACAAATCTTCCGATGAGGCTATTAATGTACATCGCGAATAATTTAGATAATCTGCAAAGAGACATAAAAGCACCCCAAGGAACACAAACCGACAGTCCCATCAAAAGAAGATATCGAAAGTCCCATTCAACTAGATATCCACGCCAATTGGAAAAGAATCAATCGACTCATATAACATACCCCAACCGGGAAACTCTTAATCTCAAAAGATAAGCAAGTCAGCAACACCAATGAAAAGGCAAAGATCAATGGTCAACTCTGGCTACAAGCTCATACAAACATTAGACCTCTTCCATACAGGTTAACGTCATCGAGCAAAGACTCTGACAAACAACCTAGGATGGGTCAAAAGGTCCTTGGTAGACTTCCTACAACCTCTTCCATACAGGTTAACGTCATCGGGTAACACTCTGATAAACAACCTGGGATAGGTCAAAAGGTCCTTGATGGACTTCCTACGACCTCTTCCATATAGGTTAACGCCATCTAACACCGACAAACAACCTGGATAGGTCAAAATCCTCGATTCAATTCAACCTGTTCCATAACGCCACATCGAAGTCACACTCGACAAACAACCCGGATAGGTGAAAATCCGCCCGGATTCAATTCAACCTCTTCCAAAGTTAACGCCATCGAGCAAAGACTCGACAAACAACCTGGATAGGTCAAAATTCTCGGATTCGATTCAACCTCTTCCACACGCTAACATCATCGAGCAAAGATTCTAACAAACAACCTCGATAGGTTAAAATCTCGGATTCAATTCAACCACTTCCATAGTTACTCGCCATCGTAACACACTCGACAAACAACCGGATGAGTCAAAATCCTCGATTCAATTCAACCTCTTCCACGTTAACGCCATCGGTAACACTCTAACAAACATCCCGATAGGTCAAAATCCTCATCATCGCCGTCATCCCCGACCACGACGCCGCCATCGGTTGTCGCCAGCGAGTCGACACCCCGTCACGCTAACTAGTTGTCGGTCACCACACTGACCATTGCGCATCGGTTACCACTCGGCTATCTCGCTATCCACCGGCGGCTGCCATGCTGATCGCCACGCATTCCGCTGACTACCCTCGCTGACCGCTAACCACTGCTGCCGTCAGCCAATATGAACACTCGCCACCGCCCGTGGCCGCTACTATTTCATCGGCTACCACTGCATCTGTTGCCGGCTATCGCTACGACCATCGGTCAAATCGCCGGACCATAATCTCCGCCGCCATCTCGCTACTACCGACGCTTGCCGCTAATTATCGATACTATCGCATTGCTACGACCTCGCTGCCGCTAACCATCGACGGTCCGCCGCTGACTATTGCCGCTGGCATCACTGCGCCACCATCGCCCGACCGCTTCACCACCATCGTCGCTGGTTATCATCGCCGACTACCATCGCAGGTCATCATCGCCGACCAATGTCGTCGGCCACCATCATCGAGCATCTTCGTCAACCCCGCTCCGGCGATCGCCCAACCCGAATCCGGCAAGACAAGCCAACGCTCTTTAAGGGAAAATCGAGCCTCGTCATGAACTACGAGTCTTGATCGCCTAACCTGTGACGGTCCGACGAGGCGACGGACAAGCCGGTAAAACCGGAACCACGCGGCTGCATCGTGGGCCTTGATCGCCCTAACCCGTCAACCCGACGGGGCCGCGATCGACGAGGTGTGAAACCGGAACCACATATATGTAATAGGCCGATGGCCTCTAACCCGACCCGACGAGGCGAATCGGACGGTCGAACTGAACCACGACGATAGTGGGCCTTGATCACCTCTAACCCGGACGGTCCGACGAGGCCGATGACGAGGTCGGGAAACCGGAACCACGACATATGTACCGTGGGCCTTGATCGCCTCCTAACCCGGACGGTCCGACGAGGCCAGTAAACCGGAACCACGACGTATGTATCGTGGGCCTTGATCGCCTCCTAACCCGGACGGTCCGACGAGGCCGAACCGGACGAGGTCGAAACCACGATGTATGTACCGCGGCCTTGATCGCCCTAACCTGACGGCGACGAGGCCGGCAGAACCGGAACCACGACGATGTACCATGGGCCTTGATCACCTCCTAACCGGACGGCCCGACGTCGGTAAACCGAACACCCATGGGCCTTGATCGCCTCCTAACCGACGAGGCCGGTAAATTGAAACCACGATGTATGCGTGGCCTTGATCGCCCTAACCCGGACGGTCCGACGAGGGTGAACCGGAACCACGACGATGCTGGCCTTGATCGCCTAACCCGACGGTCCGACGAGGCCAAGAACCGGACGAGGTCGCGGAACCGGAACCACGACGTACGTGGGCCTTGATCGCCCTAACCCGTGACAACCGATGAGGCCTGAACCGGATGAGCCGAACCAAACCACGAATGTACGCTCAGTGAGCCTTGATCGCTTCCTAACCCGACGGTCCGACGAGGCGAACCGGACGAGGTCGAAACCGTAACCACAACGATGCAATGGCCCCGACGCCTAACCGACGGCCCGACGAGGCCGAACGGACGAGTAAACGAACCACAATGATGCGCCTTGATCGCCTCCTAACCTGAGGTCCGACGGCCAATAAACCAACGATCGGAACGGAACCACGACGATGTACCGTGGGCCTTGATCGCCTCCCTGAACGCCTCTTGATTGCCTTCTTGATCGCCTCCAAAGAACCCTCACTCAAGAAGAAAGGGAGAGAGGAAATGTGTGCCTCTCCTTCTCACCCTAGGGAGGTATTTATTGCCCCCCACAAGGGCAAAAGGGTAAAAATCCCTCAAAAAATGGCTAAAAACTCCTCAAAAAATGGCTCAAAACTCCTCAAAAAATGGCTCAAAACCCTCAAAAAAATGGCTCAAAACTCCTCAAAAAATGGCTCAAAACTCCTCAAAAAATGGCTCAAAACTCCTCAAAAAATGGCTCAAAATCCCTCAAAAAATGACAAAACCCCAAACTGGCCATCTGGGCAGGCTGGCGGCCCTCAGGCTCATTCGCCTGGCGTTCGCGAACGTGCGGACAACTGTCACGGATGGCTCGGAATCCGCGAACGAATGACGCCTGCTGACGTTTCGCTCAGATGGCGCGACGGCCCGCGGGCGAACCGCACGGCTGCCATACATGCGACGCTCATGCTGGCAGACCGCTGACCGCCAGAAATCCAGCCCGCCCGCCTCACAGACCACGCCGCTGCCCGACTTGACCCGATGGGCCCGCCATCGCTGGCTGTAAGACTCAAGACATGCTCACGGACGCCATGACGCTGGCTGCAGTACGACACGGCGCCATGTCCCTGAAATGCTGAAAACTTCGGTATCCAAATAGATCCAGAACCTCAAAATCTCATGCCTACGCCACATCTACTTCCATAATCATAATTTTATATTTTTATGATGATTTCTTCTCTCAAAATGTATGATTCATGGGCGACGCTGTTGAAGAATTCGTTATTTTGAGCATTTATAACATATATTTTTTGGATGATTAAGCTAATGTCATCCAAAAATTGGGGCAACCGATATGGCTCTTAAAATACCACTACTCAAAGCATAAATCTTGATGTCGAATGCGATATGATTTTGAGTAAAAACCGATCGAGATCAAGCACTTAAAATATCATTGGAATCTTTGGGACATCAATTAAATCCCAAAAGCTCTCAAATATGGATCTAGTCAAATCGAAGCTCGACGAGCCGGATCTAACGAGTCTAAGATCTCATAATTGACTTCATTTGGGCATCCAAATGCTCAAAATACATCAAATGATCAAGGAATCATCTTGAGCCGTCCGATCGAGGGGAGGTGGCTTTACATAAAATACAAGAATTCCCTCCTCCCATCTATAAATAGGCATTCATTCCTCAGAAGAGGAGCTGAAACAAGTAAAGAAGAAGAGGTGCCCGAGCAAGGAAAAGAAGAGGAGCTGAAACAAGTAAAGAAGAAGAGGTGCCCGAGCAAGGAAGGAGAGGAAGAGTCCGGCCAAGTGAAGAAGAAGAGGAGCTGAAGCAAGTAAAGAAGAGATGGAGCCCGAGCAAGGAAGAAGAGGAAGAATCTGAGCAAGGAAGAAAAGGAAGAGTCCAAGCAAGAAAGAAAAGGAAGAGTCCAAGCAAGGAAGAAGAGGAAGAGTCCGAGCAAGGAAGAAGAGGAAGAGTCCAAGGAAGAAAAGGAAGAGTCCAAGCAAGGAAGAAAAGGAAGAGTCAGGGGAAGAAGAGGAAAAGCCCAAGTGAGGAGGAAGAGAGAGCTCAAGTCAAGATCCTCCAAACAAGATCGCACCCCAAGAAGATCGCACTCGCCGACCCATCAACCACCACCACCGCCACCGTGCCACTAATTGTACCATGTATCCCGGTTACCCAAGATCTCTACCATCAGTAACAATTACAACCCAATCATTGTTACACAAGCTTTCTTTCTCTCATATACAATTGTAATCCCGTTATCGGAGGACTTTGTACTCAAATGATACATAGGAAGCTTTTATCGGCTAGCCTGGTTTTTCCCCTCTTCGAGGTTTTCCACGTTAAAATGAGTGTCTCTTGTTCGCTCTTTAATTATCTGTGTGTGTGCTGGACTTCACAACAAGGCTAAGACGTAAACTTTCACTCTACCGCGACTGGTTTTCTAGCACGCAACAATTATATAATTTTTTCACTATATAATTTGAGTTTTTATACATACAACGAATTATTGAGAATTTGATATAAAAAGAAAATTATATATTAAGATTTTGTTATAAATTTTATTATTAAGATGAAAAATTTTAAAATAAAGATAGGAGTAAATTGATTTTATTAATAACTAAGAATTGGCTAGTAACTTACTTGTCATAGGTGATCCTCTCAAAGAGTGTACAAATTGACTTTTTTATATAGTTTTTTTTTGGGTTTTAAACGAGCGTGTATATATACCTCATTCAAAACTTATTATTTATTATTATAGTTTTGCATGCTAGAAAATTAGTTACGATAGAGTGAAAGTTTTTGCCTTAGTCTTATTATGAAATCCAACACACACATAGGTATTTAAAGAATGAATAAGAAAACTCCAAAATTTTTGCATGAAAAACCTCGAAAAGAGGGAAAAAAATCACGGGGCTTAGTCCAGTAAAAAGTTTTCACTATATATTTATTTTGGAGTACAAGTTTTTCCGATAACGGGATTACATAATTGTATATGAGAAGGGCTGACAATGGGAATCTCAAAATTAGACAACAACAGCTATATAATCACGTTCATGTTGTAACAGTTACTAGTGGTAGCAAATGATGGTGAATAGCGGGAAACAACCATTGACGAAGAAGGTATCATGATGGAGACCGACGGAGATTGACGACGGCGAGGATCAGCGGTGGCAGTTGACGGCGACGGTGGTTCGTAACTAACGGGGGTGGTCGGCAACCATCGAGTAGTGGCACGATTATGCTTGGAGGATTTTCAAGCTTCAGAGCTCTCTCTCTCTTGGCCTCCTCATGATGAATGAGGGGCTATTTATAGATTGGAGGAGTGGCGTCTCTGTCAATACATGCAAAATCTGAACCACTCCTCTTCATCGGACGGCTCATGATGATTCCCTTGAACATATGATGTATTTTGTGTATTTGAATGCTCAAATGAAGTCAGAATTATAAGATCTTGGGCTAGTTAGATCTGGCTCGTCGAGACGCTCAATTTGACTATAAACACTCTATGTTTGAGAGTTATTTAGAGATTTAACTGACATCCCAAAGTTCCAAGGATATTTTAATCCCAAAGTTCCAAGGATATTTTAAGTGCTTGATCTCGACCAGTTTCAACTTCGGATCAGCTTGCTTTTAGCATCAAGATTCGTGCTTCGACTAGTAGTATTTTAAATGTCATATTAGTTGCCCTCTTATTTTTCGATGACATAATCTCAATCATTCAAAAATATATATGTCAAATACTTAAAAATAGAAAATTCTTTAATGAAATTTGAGGGTCCATTAACCACACATTTTGAGAGAACAAATCTTCATGGGAGCACGAGATTATGACTGAAAACGCAAGCTGATGTGAGATGTGTAGGTAGCGCGGGTGCGAGGAGATTGAGGTTGTGGACCCATGGACGTACGGAATGGGCGCATGCCTACGGACGTGGGCGCGCGGATAATAACACTTAGGCTTAATCAGCCGGGCCGAGCCGCGATGTCGCAGCCGGGTCACGAACGGATCCGGGCCAATGGGTAGAGAGTGGCGGGCATGGGCTGAACGTCTATCGAGCGGTCACACGCCAACGATGACGCAGCGGGTGGCAGCGTCGCTAATGGACGCTGAGCCCGACCGTCGCATCGGGTCGAACGGGTCGAGCGAGCTGGCAAGCCACGCGACGCTGGTGGAGTGCGACGCTGCTTGCATGGTCACCTACCGGTCCGCTATGCCCGCAGTTTAAAACGCCCGTTTTCCTCGCTTTCACCCGTTTCCACCCGTTTTGAGCATTTTTAGGCTGTTTTTGGTAATTTTTGATAATTTTGCCCTTATAGGGGGTATATAAAAATGCCCCTAAGGCCAAGGGAGAAGGCACACTCCTCATATGTTGGAGTGTCCCTCTTCTTCTCAAGAAGAGGCCGTTCGGAGGTGGTCAAGCGCCCGCATACAGGTTCTACGCTTTTCCTCGAAAGAGGCATCAACTGCACCGCCGACTGCCCGGGTTCGGAGAGGCTATCAAGACATGTGGTACACGTCAGGTCTACAAGATTCCTCAATGAAGCATCAACTATACTGGCTCTGACCGGTCCGGAGGGGATCAAGAAGACGATAACCGGATATGGGGGTTGACGGCGATGCTCGACGATGGTGGCCGGCGATAGTGGTCGGCGGCGATGACCTGTGATGGCGGCGAGGATAACTAGTGACGATGTCAGCGGCGGTGACCGACTACAATGGTTGGCGGAACGGACGCTGGTCGGCGGGCAAATGAATCAGCGACCTGCCGACGGCTGGCGACCGGGCGTCGGTAGGGCTGAGATGACCGGCACGCATGGTGGTGACCGACTAAAATTACCGGCGCGATAGTCGACGACTCGACGGCCGACCAAAGAACGGCGGTTTACCGGATGGGGGTGGTCGGCAACGGAATCGGCGACGGTGGCTTAATCGGGCCAGAATGGCGGGATGACCGACGACGATGGTGGTGACCGACGATGGTCGACGGCAGTGACCGGTGGCGGTAGTCGGCGCTGGACCGGCGACATGTATTAGGCCGACGGGGTGGTCTACGCAACCCACGGTGGCAGACCGACGGCGGGCGACCGACGTTCAGACGCGATGATCTACGACGATGGTGGTGACCTAATGGTCGGCGACCTGGGTTGGCTACCGATGGGGGTGGTCGCAGCGAACCCATGGGCGACGGTAGTCGATGGTGGTGACCGGCCGCAGTTGGCTGGGATGACCGCTGACATGGTATGGTAACAGCGGCGATTGCCGACGACGGCCTGGTGCTGCGGCCAGCAGCCGACCGTGGTTACAGCGCGGCCGACGGGGTGGTCGGCACGACGATGATGGTGGTGACCGGCAAAAATTATCGACGATGGTCGGCGGCGGTGATCCGACGACGTTATCGGCGGCCGACGGGTGGTCGCAATGCATAACGGGTGATGGTATCGCGGTGAATGGCGCTTCTGTGAATGGGCGGGATGACCGACGACAATGGTGATGATCCAGCGATATTAGCGGGGCCCATGACGCTAATAGTGGACCGCTACTGGTCGGGGCGACGGGTGGTCAGCAAGAATCGGCAATGGTGGCGGACGGCGATGACCGGTAGTGCGGGGATGGCAATGGCGATGATGGTAGCCGATGGTGACGAGTGAGCGATACCGGCGATCGCGATGCAATTACGGCGATTTTTTTACCATCCGTGTGAGTGTGACTCGACGCTAATATGGAAGAGGTTGAATTGAATCCGCGAGGATTTTGATCCATTTGTTTATGAGAATGTTACTCACGACGCAGAAGAGGTGGGGAAGTTCACCAAAGACCTTTTGACCTATCTATATTGTTTTTGAGTCTTTGCTTGATGACGCGTTATGTGGAAGAGGTTGAATTGAATCGCGAGGATTTTGACTATCCGGTTGTTCAGTGTGTTACCCGATGGCGTTAACTGTATGGAAGAGGTAATTGAATCCGCTAAGGATTTTTGACCTATCCGAGATTGTTTCTCAGAGTGTTACTCGATGATGTTAACCTGTATGGAAGAGGTCGAATTGAATCCACTAAGGATTTTTAACATATCCGAGGTTGTTCGTTAGAGTGTGACTCAATGACGTTAACCTGATGACGTTAACCTGTGTGGAAGAGTTTGAATTGAATCTATTGAGGATTTTGACCCATCCGAGGTTGTTTGTCAGAGTGTTACCGATGACGTTAATGGAAGAGTGGGAAGTCCACCAAGGACCTATCTTAGGTTGTTTGTTAGAGTGTGACTGATGATGTTAACTTCGATCACATTAACTGGAAGAAGAGGTCGAAAGGCGATTTTTGACCTATCCGAGGTTGTTTGTCAGAGTCTTTTGCATGAAAAATCTCGAAAAGAGGGAAAAAATCACGGGGCTTAGCCTAGTAAAAAGTTTCCACTATGTATTTGTTTTAGAGTACAAGTTTTCCCGATAATGGGATTACATAATTGTATATGAGAAGGGCTCACAATGAGAATCCCAAAATCGAGACAACAAATGTCCATATGCCGTGTATGGTGGTAGAAAATGATGGTGAACGAGGGGAACAACCACTCGACGATGAAGGTCGATGATGAGACAACGATGACGATGGCGAGATCGAGGCAATGTGGGGTGGTCAAGTGGTGGCGATTATGCCTAGAGGATTTTAAGCTTTAGAGCTCTTTCCTCTCTTGCTTGGCCTCCCCTCATAGGAAATGAGGTGTTATTTATGGGGAGTGAGGACGTCTGTCAATACATGCAAAATCCAAACCACTCATCTCCATTAGACGGCTCATGATGATTCACTTGATCATATGATATATTTTGTGTATTTGAATCCTCAAATGAAGTCAGAATTATAAAATCTTGGGCTCGTTAGATCACTGCGAGACGCTGATTTGACTATAAACACTCTATGTTTGAGGGATTTAACGACATCCCGAGTTTCTGGATTTTTGAGATTCTACCCGCCAACTGGATTAGTTTGCTTTTAGCATCAATATTCGTGCTTCGACTAGTATTATTTTAAATGCCATATCAATAGTATTTCTCAAAAATAGTACTTCATTAATTTTTTAATTATTTTTTCTGCTAAAACTATATGGCTAGGGCCAATGGCCGAGGCAGAAATTTTTCTTTAGGGGATACCATTTTGTATTTTAAAAGGTATACTCAATCGTCTTCATTCATACTTCAGGCCAGCATCATTGGTTTTGAAAATTTTTTTAAAAAAATATATTTACAAGAAAAAAAATAACCTATATATATGATTAAAAGTTTAGAATTGATGGCCTATATTATTCATATTTTAAATTTTTGAATAATTACATCATCATCGATTTTATTTAATATATTATCATTAATATAAGTGATTAAAAGATCATTAATATACTGATCTTTAGTTTTATTTAGTTGTCAAATTTATTATAATATTTATATCCAAAAAAGTTATTTTATCATCAACACTTGCTATAAAAATTATAGAGTTAATATTAGTTTTAATAATTTAAAAACAAAATAATATAGATGGTATTTTTTTCTTTCAATTATTTTTATCAACATGTATTAAAATATCTATTAAGAATGAAAATTGTTCATCAAAATGAATATTCAAAATATGAGTTTTAAATTAATTTTTATAATCATTAAATCTAATAATATTATATCATTTTGATAAAATCATTAAATTGATAATATAAGTAAAAATTATGTTTATGTCGTTATAATTCTAATAATAATATGTATATGATATTATATTCATTATTATTATTATTTTTATCACATAAATAAAATTAACTTAAAAATTAAAGAAAATATAAAATTTTAATTATTTATTATGAATAAAAAATATAAATGTCAAATAAAAATAATAAATAAATAAAGTTTTATTTTTTTAATAATTTTAATAATAAATTCTATAATTTTGGAAAATAATATGAATTTTTTTATGGATGAAAGTATAATTGAAAATAATACTATAATATCTCAAAATCTTAAGGGGTCACCTGCAGCCCTAGCCCTCCCATAATTCCGTCTATGGCTAGGATTGCAAATGAATCGATTGTTTGACAAACTATTCATGACTCGACTCGATTAGAGCTTGTTCATAATCATTTGATTAACTAATTGAATGAGCTTGAACACTTTCGTAAATTATTTATTGCTAACGAACAACCTTGAACAACTTGTTGTTTGATTCTTATATGTTCTTGTTGACTTCACTTTTGGGAGTGAGCTCTCAACTTTCTCATCATAGATCTAGGACTATTATAGACAATAAAAGCTCCTTAGTCTTAAGACATTTCTAGTGATTAGGTGAACACTTAACCTAAGTCTAGAGACTTAGAATGGTTAGCCATAGGAAGAGGTTATGCCTTAGGATTTAGGAAGACTTGTCTATCCAATAGCCTTAAACCCAATCATTGCTTCCTTCTTCCAAACCAAATCTCAAATTCTATTCCAAGATCATAAATCCAATCCCAAATCAAATGATTGAAACCCATGATTAAATTCAAATTCCAAATCCTAAGCCCTTTAATTTTATCTTATAGACTTAAACCAAATTCAAATCAACCCCAATTCAATTGATTTTCTCAAATATCAAATTCAATCTCAAATCAAATACCAACCCAAATTCCAAATCGAATCCCAAATCAAATGATTAAAAGCCATGATTAAATTCAAACTCCAAAATGTATTTCTAAGCCATATGAATCACCTTCATATGCTTAGCCAAAACCTCCTTCAAACTAATCAAATTTGATTGATTTATGTATAAATCAATCATTCCTTCATTTATATTTACAAATATAAATGAAATCTAAATTCAAACCATTCAATCAAATCAAACTAAATCAAACCAAATCAAGACCTTTCTTAAGCCATATGGACCCACATCCATAAGCTTAATCAAATCTCAATTCAAATCAACCCAAACTTAATTGATTTCTTTATAAATCAGTCATTCCTTCATTTATATTCATAAATATAAATGAAACTCACCCTCCAATGACTAAAAATAAATCAAACCAAATCAATTCTCTACTTAAGCCCTTTTGACCTACATCCCTCAACTTGATCAAATTTGCTTCCAAATCACTCCAAACCCAAGTGATTTTCACATGAATCATTTATATCTTTAATTATATTCATAAATATAAATGAAATATAAATCCAAGTGGATAAAACAAAACTCAAATCAAATCGAATTCTCAATTTTAGTCTTTTTAGCCAAATTCTTGAACTTGGCTGAATGACACCCAAATCAACTCAAAACCCATGATTTTTTCATGATTCAATCATTCCTTCAATCACTTACCCAAATATAAACACAAACTATAATTATCTAAACCCAAGTCAACCTAAGTCAAGCCCATGTTGACCCCTTTTGACTTGAAATTATCATATAAACCAAAATTCATTTGTCTCCAAACCAATTTCAAATGGATTTATATCTTCATCCTAGGGTCATATGTGAGTTTAATTAAACTTAAATCAAGTCATGATCAAGCCAATTGACTCATTTACGTCCACTTGACCCAAAATGACCTAAAAGATATTTTTCAACGAAGTTCTAATCCAACCCAAGTTTGATTGAATGAAGCCCATCTAAACCCCATACCATGATCAACAATCATCTTAAGGTGATCAATTACCTTGGATTGGGTCAAACCAAGTCAACCCTTAGCCTAAATAAAATCCAAACTAGCCAACCCACCATATACCAAATTGATTGAAGTCATTGACTCAAACCAACTCATGATCAATGATTGAACATAACCAAATCCATCAATTAAGCCAAACCAAGTACAATTGGCTATTTGACCTAAGTTGACTCAAATTGGCCTAAAAAGTCAAAATGGGTCAAATCATGATTTGATCTAAATTGATTGCAACCAATGGCTCAAGTTCATCCCAAATTTTTTTGAACTTGACCAAAGCCATGATTGAGCCCAATTTGACCAATTGGTCAACTTGATCCAACCTAACCCAAATTGACCTAAAGGATCAAATTAGCCAAAATCTAAATAAATTCCAAATTAAACCAAACCAAAGTCTATAATTACTTTCAATTAACCAATTAACTTGACTCAACATCTAACCCAATCCACTTTGGTCAACTTGATCCATTTGATCATTTTGAATCCAAATGAGTCAAATTCAAACCTAAGTCAAATTAATCAACACCAATTGAGCCAAAACATCCCAAATCATCATATGAACCTAACCCAAGTCTTGCTTTGATCCAATTTGACCAATTGGTCAACTCAACCAACCTAACCTAAATGAACCCATTTTGATCATATGAAGCCAAATCACCCAAATCTACCTTATAGAACCTTGGTGGTTGACCTAACCCGACCCAAACTAAGCCTAGGTCAACCCTAAGCCAACCAAAATCTAAGTAGGACCCAATCCAAGGGACTTGTCCAATGTGCAAAGCTCTTTGCATAGGATTCTTGCCATAAGTGGCGAAGTCCACTTTGCCTCTCCTATAACAGCCCTCTACTTGCTAAATGAGGCATTCCTAAGACACATTAGCCCAAACTAAGCCACCTAGCACTTGCCATGGACGAAAGGTAATCTCCTTCTTTCCCCCTCTCATGGACGAACTCACCATGCACACAAGGAAGAAGCAATCCCTCACCATCTACCCACATCCTCCCTTGGGTGGCCTGACTTGACTTTGACCACTCATGGTGAGCCACTTGGCACCGACTGACATAGTCGGTGATAATAATTTTGAAATCCATCTCGTCCATCCATCACATGCGATTTCATGGTATGCTCCCCAAATTCGAGTGGGAAACATCATGAATTGCATTGTGAGAATTCCTCAAGTGATTTTGAAACTCCTCAGAGGTTTTCCAAGCGTTCCCGAAGCTTCCCTCGATCGGATTTTCCCTTTGTGTGTGAAACCGAAATAGGGCAGCCTTCTTCCGATCAATACTCTCTCTATACTCAATAAAACTTCAATTCCTTTTACCCACACCATTCTCATACTTCGTCGAAGCCAACCAAATCATCCCCGAGTCTTCTGACTACCGGAGACCGAAGTTCGATCGAAGCTGAGGCTCTTATGCACGTGTATTGGTCGATTGAGCATTCTACACCAAATCAAACTCAAATCTCCTTAACAATGCTTCGTCTCTACTAGACAAAGCTACCTCCATCGATCCCACCGCTAGACATTAGCTGCGGTGAGATAATTTTGCAAAACCGAGCCTTGTATGGAAATTGGTTGGTCCTTTTCTAAGAAAAGTTGCATTTTAACCCATCTTAGCTGTTGGATCTGTGTGGATCCTTCGCACGAAGGTGTGGGATGAGTTTGGATCTAGCGATCCATGGCGAACGAGCTCCATGATCCGTTGCTCGTATGAGATAGGTCATGAGCCGTCCGTTCCACGTGATTGGAACGAATGGATCTGATTAAATCACGCTTAGATCTTCTTTTTTCTCCCCTTTACTGCAGGATCTGATCGTGGCCATCCAATATTAGATCGGATGGTCCACGAAGCTCCTACCGCACCTGAGTCGAGCGATGTGACAACTTAAATAGCCAATTCTGTCGCACCACATGCAATGCGCGCCGCGTCAACCGCCACATGGCCTAACGGGATTAAGGCTTCAATTAGGCTTAAATAATCTATTTTAAGACATCAATTAGGCTTAAATAATCTATTTTTAAGATATCAATTAGGCTTAAATAATCTATTTTAAGGCTAAAACTTCTAAAAATCTTAACTAAACATAAAAAAAATCCAAAAAATACAAATTAAGGCTCATTTTAAAGATATTTCAGAGTAGAATCTAGAAAATTATTATTAATTAATTTTGAATAGTGATTTTAGCTTAATTAAGATTTAATTAAAATTTTAATTAGCTTAATTACTCCTTAATTAATCACTCAATTAATCTCAAATTTTTTGTGGATGTTTAGAGGGATGACCTCTATCTCTCCTATTTTCTTGGGATTTTATTGGTTGCTTAATTAGATAAATTAATTGATTAAATCATAATCACTCTCTTAATTTAATTAGTGATAATTAGTGAATGAACAGTGACTTAATTAATTATTTAAGCCTAATTACTTCTGTTGAATAGTAAAAGGGCTTAGTGAATGCGATTGGGATATTTTTCCTAATTTATTTCCTAAGTTTTCTTTACTTTTTAGAATCAAATTAATTAATGATTAATAAAGTGATTAATTGCTTAATTAATTAATTAATCTTTAAGATAAAATCAGAGCTTAAGTGATCAAATATAGGACTTAGAGATTGAGATTAAGGCCTCTTTCTTAATCTCTTTCCTTAAGTTAATTTCATTTCATTAATTGAACATGCTTAATGCTTAACCAAATGAATTAATGAGCTTAATTAACTCAATCTAAAATCCAATTCATATATATTTACCTTTAATCAATTTTGGGTAGCCCTTTAGATGTGTAATAGTCTAAAGGAATTGAATAAAATTATGGTTAGCTTACATGTGTAAGAAAATCATAAAAGTAATTAATTAAATCCCTTAAGCTTAATTAATTATTAATCATGAGTCAATTGTATTAGACCCCTTTCATTTCTTAGGAGCATAGTTAATTTACTTTTCATGTGGTTGCATATCATATTGACTCATTATTGATTAGTTAATTAACTTAAAGTGACATATGTAAGGGTTAATTAATTGACTTAATTCATCCCCTAACCTAATTCAATTATGAAATCAACCTAAATATTATTCATTGAACTAAATTAACTCGCATGTGGGGGATGAGATTAGGAATAGCAAACCTCTCTCATACTTCTTAAATCAAATCAAACGGATAGGTCAAAAAGTCCTTGGTGAACATTCTGCGACCTCTTTAGAGCCATGTAACACTTTAATAAACAACCGGATAGGTCAAAATTCTGGATTCAATTTAACCTCATTGAGGTTAGCGTCGTGAACCAATTACCGGATAGATAAAAAATAAAACCAGAGCGTATCATCTACAAAAAAAATTTTTTTAACAGCATTAACATGATGATATAAGAAAGAATCAAGATTATACACATAATAATACATAGATAAAAAATTGCATCCATAAGTGATGCTACATCATATCATTGGTGATATCAACGTCCCTCACCATTAGAAGATGCTCCTTAGACTCACTCTCAACTCCTTCATCTCTAGAATGAAGAGTCTTGATTTGGAGATAGATCCTCAATATTAGCTCTGGTCTTGTGATGCACTAAGCAGATCCATTTTAGGAACCCTTGGATGAAATCCTCCTCTAAACATTGGTGCTCCAAATCCCTCACTTTAACATCAAAAATATGATTACGAGCTTCTTGGACATGGTCTTGATGGTGCTGATAAGAAGGAGTTTTAAAGTCTTCCATTGAAGGAGATTTCATTTGCTTCGGCATTATATTTCTCAAAAGACGATCTTCAATGCTTTCTTCTCCAGAGCTCTCTTCTCCGTTGCAAGTGCCTTGAGTCTTTTCTCTAGAGTCTCTATCCTCACCTCAATCACCATCACGAGTGCGCTCCACCTCGACAGGAGAGAAAGAGAATGACATGTTGCTAGCTGTACCGGGTGATCAAAAAAGTCACTTCTTTGGCCTTAACACTCATCTTTCTCCTTGCTAGGATATTTTACCTTCACAAATTGTATTCCACTCATCTAAAGAGACACCCAAATGAGCCATCAGCCCTAATGTTTGAGTTACCTATAAAAATAAAAAAAATAAAAATAAAAAAACCATCATAAATATTACACAAAAAAAGAAGGAAAAGAAGAAAAGAAAAAAAGGAAGACAATATACCAATTCTGTTGGCCTAAATATGTGATTTAACACCTCTTCAGGAATATGCGGCTTCAAGAAATGAACTCCCCCATCATGAGTTGAAATAGCTAAACTCTCAGAGGCCAAATGTGAAAAATAAAATGACATTAAAGAACTTTGATTTGTTTTAAATAATCTTATTTAGTTTGATTATCCTTAGGACTTAGTTAGATTGAATGAAATTATATGCTTGTCTTTATTTCCATCAAATTATGCTAAATATTGTATGTCATATTACTCATGCATTCATGTCTTTCAAATTAATCAAATAAAAATGATTTCATTTATGTCAAATTGCATGTGTTGATTTAAATTACAAAAAATGTGTAGCTAGTATCACTATGAAATCTCAAATATATTTTCAAAAGTTATAATATATATATATATATATATATATATATATATATATATATATATATATATATATATATATATATTGTAACATATATACATAGAAATGCAAGTGAATATAAATTTAGTGTATGAAATAAAGTCTCTTCCTTACATTTATGTGTTGATTTATATAAGTAAAAATGTTAACGGGTATATTAGTCTGGACATCCCAGGGACAAGGCTTTAAGTAGCCATAAGGAGGTTCCTATCTCTTTCCCTTGGTGCGAAACAATGGCGACGTACCTGCTTGATTTTATTCTTATATATTTAAACATTAGAATTTAGATAAAGCTTTAATTCATTTACACAAAATAAGTCAATCAAATCAAAATATAATTTTTGCATGACTTTCTATTCTTGTAGTTATTTATACATCCATATGTATCTAAGGATAGCGAGTATATTAGTCTGGACATTCCAGAGACTCAAGGCTTTAAGTAGCCCCAAGGAGGTTCCTATCTCATTCCCTTGGTGCAGAACAATGATGACATACTTGTTTAAAATTTTTAAACATGTGGATGTGTACTTTGCTAATGAATGAAAATCTCATTTTTTTCTATTAAAAGGTATGCATTCATGCTTTATTTGATTAGTTAAGTTGATTAGTCATGTGATTTAAGGTTCTTTTCTTTGCTTTTGCATAAGAATTTAGATAGATCTTTAAATTAATATGACATAATCATTCAACCAAATGAAATATTAATTCCAACTACATTTACTCACATTCATCATTTAAGTATGCTAAGATACAAATTACATGTGTAGGTATACTTAGGATTTAATCATATGCATGATATATATGATGGAAAGAAATGAAAAATATATTATGTAATAGTAATTCATTCCAACTAATTTTAAGATGTCTTTCTTATTGAATAAGTTTATTTAAAGTGAACATAAACTTATGACTAATTAAAACATGTAATAAGTCATTCACTAAAGAGAATTGATTAACTAAATTTCTTTAGATGTGACTTAAGGTAGGGATAAAATAGAATGATCCTCTCTTTCATAATACTTAGTTGTTAAGTGTAGGTCAAATGAAATAAAAGAAAATAGTAAGTAAAATTTATAAATTAATTAAACCATTTAAAGTGAAACCACTCTTTATAATTAAATGTTCTTCATACTTAGAGAATGATAACTCTAAAGAATACATACTACAAGCTTTAACACACACATTAGATTATGTCATTAGCTTTATGTTATTATATGTATGATGTATGCTTATTTTGTGATGTAATATTATAGACTAGATGTTAAAGTGTATGTCTCGTAGATTGGATGGTAGGCCGTGATTAGCCTAATCATATTTTATGCAAGAGATTATGCTTAAGAGGTGCTTAAAAATAAATATAAATACTCTATTTTATATGTTTCTTAACCCCTAAGCATAATCTACATTAGGACAGGTGGACTTGGTTACCCATGTGTAGAGTATCAAATCTAAATTATTTATATAACTACTTGGGTTGTATGGTGTGTTTAGCTAACACTTATTTTGCAAGTGTAGTTTGATTTACTTTTCTATTTTTTTTAATGTAATTATGCATTAGGAATTTGGTCAAGTGTTATGGGGGCTAAGGATGAACATTGGCTAGAAGGTTTAATCATAGGGTGTCATTTAATGCATAGAAGCCTGCTAAATTAAATGGAGCGAATCAAATGAAGAGAACGAGGGAACATGAAGACTTGAAGATCCCCCATAACACTTATCATTTTATAAATTGTAAATTGTTCTTTCATATACGAGTTGTATAAGGGTAGAGCTCGACTCCCATTTCTTTTTCGGGTTGTACGACGGTACTTGACCGCACCGGCCTGTTATTCTGTCACGTTGAGTTTATAATTTGTTTGATGATTTGTTTACATTATGTGATAGAAATGACATGTATTTTTCTAGTTTCTTCATATATGATGATTTAATGTGTGGCCTAAATCCATTTAGGCTCTTAGGAAAAAATAAATTTTTTATCCCAACTATAACTCATAATTAAAATTTTAAAATAACTTATAACCTCATATAAAGCCTAAATATTAAATCAAGATAATAAAATACTTAGCAACCCCTCAGGATATTATATGTTTAATATCATGCATGCCATTTTTTTCACTCTTGCTAAGAGGGTTTTCATCTTTGCCAGATAGAGAAAAGGTATGACATTTGAAAGCCTATGATGGAAAGCACCTCTTTCTCTTTTGATTTAGCTCATAACCCATTTCATCATGCATTTTGACATATAAAATAATGTAGCTTGTGTCAAAATGAGAGTCCAAAATAAAATTTGATAAAATTTGTAATAGATTAGGTCACCACTCATACCACTCATGCTCTAGTCTCTTAGGGAGTGAGTTTAAGGACTTAGTTTCTTTTCTAAATAATAATAACTAATCATCTTGCAAAAATATTTGACTTGACCACTTGATTTTAAATCATATGAGTTAATCACTTTGCGGTTATAAGTCCAGAATGGTTTACCTATCTTGTGGAAGTAAATAGTATACCCACTTTGGCCTTAGATTTAGGTCGTGCTTTGGCCCTCATTAAAGCTCCATAGATTTAGGATCTGAAGTTGTTGTTTTCCTTTGGGACTACAAGCATAAATCCTCACCTCTTAAGCATTACCATGATCTTGTGTTGTGGAATTATAAGTCTTAATTTCTAATAAAATTTCAACTCAAACATATAATTCTCTTCAATTTTAAACATATAAAGCCCAACCATAATATAGTTTGGGATGCTCATTAGGCTTCCTAGTATCATGAGCATCTCCCCTTGATAAAAAAGTCTTTCATTTTGATCTATCTCATTTGATCTTTCAAATATAACCAATTTATTGATAGTCCTATCTTTGAATTCTTTGGAGACAACAATTGCTTATTTTAATTAAGAGTATTCCTAAGAAATTCACTTTATTTATGATGTAATTAATTATGGGGGCTTATCCCCATAGGAAACTTTAGAATCTGATTTAAATAAACCCTACTTTATTCATCCATGTAAAGTAAGAGAAAAAAATCTCTGGTGCATTTGAAGACCTATCATGCCTTAGGAGTCCTTATTAGGTGATTATGTCTATCATAGGGTAGTGATTTCTATTTTTTAAAATAGTGTAATATTCCTTGATGTCATACCCGATCACCTCAATAAGTACATCTTCAGACCTAAATCCTAAGAGGTGAGGATTTAGTCTTTGCCATCGCTCCATAGATTTAGGATCAAGTTGTTATTTTTCTTTGGTGCTACAAGCATAAATCCTCACCTCTTAGGCATTTTCACAATATTGTATTGTAGAATTATAAGTTTTAGATTTCTAATAAAATTTCAACTCAAAAATATAATTCTCTTCAATTTTAAACATATAAAGCCCAACCATAAGATAGTTTGGGATGCTCACAGCTTCTAATATCATGAGCATCTCCTACCCATCTCCCTTTAGCTTCGATAATAAATCTTTTCTTTCGATCTATCAAATTTAATCTTCTAAATATAACCAATTTATTAAAAGTTCTATCTTTGAATTCTTTGGAGACAACAATTGCCTATTTTGATTAAGAGTATTCCTAAGAAATTTATTTTTCTTATGATGTAATTAACTATGGAGGCTTGCCCCCATAGTAAACTTTAGAATCTGATTTAAATAAAACCTACTTTATTCATCCATGTAAAGTAGGAAAAAATCTTTGATACATTCAAGACTATCATGCCTTAGGAGTCCTTATTAGGTGATTGTCATCATAAATAGTGATTTCTATTTTTCAAAATAGTGCATTATTCTTTGATGTCATACTCAATCACTTAGGGAGTGAGTTTGGACTTAGTTTCTTTTCTAAATAACAATAACTAATCATCTTGCAAAAATATATGACTTGACCACTTGATTTTAAATCATATGTGGAGTCAGTTGGCTATCACTTCAAGTGATTATAAGTCCAGTAGTCGGGTGGTTTATCCTATCTTGTGGAGGTAAATAATATACCCACTTTGGCCTTAGATTTAGGTCGTGCTTTGGCCCTCGCTAAAGTTCCATAGATTTATGATCTGAAGTTGTTGTTTTCCTTTAGAACTACAAGCATAAATCCTCACCTCTTAGGCATTTCCACGATCTTGTGTTGTGAAATTATAAGTCTTAATTTCTAATAAAATTTTAACTCAAACATATAATTCTCTTCAATTTTAAACATATAAAGCTCAACCATAAGATAGTTTAGGATTCTCATTAGGCTTCCTAGTATCATGAGCATCTCCTACCCATCTCCCTTTGGCTTCGATAATAAGTCTTTCATTTTGATCTATCTCATTTGATCTTCCAAATATAACCAATTTATTGATAGTCCTACCTTTGAATTCTTTGGAGACAACAATTGCTTATTTTAATTAAGAGTATTCCTAAGAAATTCACTTTATTTATGATGAAATTAATTATGGGGGCTTGCCCCCATAGGAAACTTTAGAATCTGATTTACATAAACCCTACTTTATTCATCCATGTAAAGTAAGAGAAAAAAAATCTCTGGTGCATTTGAAGACCTATCATGCTTTAGGAGTCCTTATTAGGTGATTATGTCTATCATAGGGTAGTGATTTTTATTTTTCAAAATAGTGTAATATTCGATGTCATCACCTCCTCAATAAGTACATCTTGGACTAAATTCTAAGAGGTGAGGATTTAGGTCGTGTTTTGGCCCTCGCTAAAGCTCAATAGATTTAGGATCTAAAGTTATTATTTTCTTTTGGGGCTACAAGCATAAATCCTCACCTCTTAGGCATTTTCACAATATTGTATTGTAGAATTGTAAGTCTTAGATTTCTAATAAAATTTTAACTCAAAAATATAATTCTCTTCAATTTTAAACATATAAATCCCAACCATAAGATAGTTTGGGATGCTCATTAGGCTTCTTAATATCATGAGCATCTCCTCCCATCTCCCTTTAGCTTCGATAATAAGTATTTTCTTTCGATCTATCTCATTTAATCTTCTAAATATAACCAATTTATTAAAAGTTCTATCTTTGAATTCTTTGGAGACAGCAATTGCCTATTTTGATTAAGAGTATTTCTAAGAAATTTATTTTTCTTATGATTTAATTAACTATGGAGGCTTGCCCCCATAGTAAACTTTAGAATCTGATTTAAATAAAACCTACTTTATTCATCCATGTAAAGTAGGAAAAAAAATCTTTGATACATTCGAAGACCTATCATGCCTCGAGTCCTTTAGGTGATTAGATCATAAAGAGTGATTTCTATTTTTCAAAATAGTGCATTATTCTTTGATGTCATACTCAATCACTTAGGGAGTGAGTTTAAGGACTTAGTTTCTTTTCTAAATAATAATAACTAATCATCTTGCAAAAATATATGACTTGACCACTTGATTTTAAATCATATGTGGAGTCAGTTGGCTGTCACTTCAAGCAGTTATAAGTCCAGTAGTCGGGTGATTTATCCTATCTTGTGGAGGTAAATAATATACCCACTTTAGCCTTATATTTAGGTCGTGCTTTAGCCCTCGCTAAAGCTCCATAGATTTAGGATCTGAAGTTGTTATTTTCCTTTAGGACTACAAGCATAAATCCTCACCTCTTAGGCATTTCGACGATCTTGTGTTGTGAAATTATAAGTCTTAATTTCTAATAAAATTTTAACTCAAACATATAATTCTCTTCAATTTTAAACATATAAAGCCCAACCATAAGATAGTTTGGGATGCTCATTATGCTTCCTACTATCATGAGCATCTCCTACCCATCTCCCTTTGGCTTCGATAATAAGTCTTTCATTTTGATCTATCTCATTTGATCTTCCAAATATAACCAATTTATTGATAGTCCTACCTTTGAATTCTTTGGAGACAACAATTGCCTATTTTAATTAAGAGTATTCCTAAGAAATTCACTTTATTTATGATGTAATTAATTATGGGGGCTTGCCCCCATAGAATATTTTAGAATCTAATTTAAATAAACCCTACTTTATTCATCCATGTAAAGTAAGAGAAAAAAAATCTCTGGTGCATTTGAAGACCTATCATGCTTTAGGAGTCCTTATTAGGCGATTATGTCTATCATAGGGTAGTGATTTCTATTTTTCAAAATAGTGTAATATTCCTTGATGTCATACCCGATCACCTCAATAAGTACATCTTCAGACCTAAATCCTAAGAGGTGAGGATTTAGGTCGTGCTTTGGCCCTCGCTAAAGCTCCATAGATTTAGGATCTGAAGTTATTATTTTTCTTTGGGGCTACAAGCATAAATCCTCACCTCTTAGGCATTTTCATAATATTGTATTGTAGAATTGTAAGTCTTAGATTTCTAATAAAATTTTAACTCAAAAATATAATTCTCTTCAATTTTAAACATATAAAGCCCAACCATAAGATAGTTTGGGATGCTCATTAGGCTTCCTAATATCATGAGCATCTCCTACCCATCTCCCTTTAGCTTTGATAATAAGTCTTTTCTTTCGATCTATCTCATTTAATCTTCTAAATATAACCAATTTATTAAAAGTTCTATCTTTGAATTCTTTTGAGATAGCAATTATTTATTTTGATTAAGAGTATTCCTAAGAAATTTAGTTTTCTTATAATGTAATTAACTATGGAGGCTTGCCCCCATAGTAAACTTTAGAATCTGATTTAAATAAAACCTACTTTATTCATCCATGTAAAGTAGAAAAAAAATCTTTGATACATTCGAAGACCTATCATGCCTCAGGAGTCCTTATTAGGTGATTAGGTCTATCATAGAGTAGTGATTTCTATTTTTCAAAATAGTGCACTATTCTTTGATGTCATACTCAATCACTTAGGGAGTGAGTTTAAGGACTTAGTTTCTTTTCTAAATAATAATAACTAATCATCTTGCAAAATATATGACTTGACCACTTGATTTTAAATCATATGTGGAGTCAGTTGGCTCACTTCAAGCTGTTATAAGTCCAGTAGTCGGGTGATTTACCTATCTTGTGGAGGTAAATAATATACCCACTTTGGCCTTAGATTTAGGTCGTGCTTTGGCCCTCGCTAAAGCTCCATAGATTTAGGATTTGAAGTTGTTGTTTTCCTTTAGGACTACAAGCATAAATCCTCACCTCTTAGGCATTTTCACGATCTTGTGTTGTAGAATTATAAGTCTTAATTTCTAATAAAATTTTAACTCAAACATATAATTCTCTTCAATTTTAAATATATAAAGCCCAACCATAATATAGTTTGGGATGCTCATTAGGCTTCCTAGTATCATGAGCATGTCCTACCCATCTCCCTTTGACTTCGATAATAAGTCTTTCATTTTGATCTATCTCATTTGATCTTCCAAATATAACCAATTTATTGATAGTCCTACCTTTGAATTCTTTGGAGACAACAATTGTCTATTTTAATTAAGAGTATTCCTAAGAAATTCACTTTATTTATGATGTAATTAATTATGGGGGCTTGCCCCCATAGAAAACTTTAGAATCTGATTTAAATAAACCCTACTTTATTCATCCATGTAAAGTAAGAAAAAAAAATCTCTGGTGCATTTGAAGGCCTATCATGCTTTAGGAGTCCTTATTAGGTGATTATGTCTATCATAGGGTAGTGATTTCTATTTTTCAAAATAGTATAATATTCCTTGATGTCATACCTGATCACCTCAATAAGTACATCTTCAGACCTAAATCCTAAGAGGTGAGGATTTAGGTCGGGCTTTGGCCCTCGCTAAAGCTCCATAGATTTAGGATCTGAAGTTGTTGTTTTTCTTTGAGGATACAAGCATAAATCCTCACCTCTTAGGCATTTTCACAATTTGTATTGTAAAATTGTAACTCTTAGATTTCTAATAAAATTTCAACTCAAAAATATAATTATCTTCAATTTTAAACATATAAAGCCCAACCATAAGATAGTTTGGGATGCTCATTAGGCTTCCTAATATCATGAGCATCTCCTACCCATCTCCTTTTAGCTTCGATAATAAGTCTTTTCTTTCGATCTATCTCATTTAATCTTCTAAATATAACCAATTTATTAAAAGTTCTATCTTTGAATTCTTTGGAGACAGCAATTGCCTATTTTGATTAAGAGTATTCCTAAGAAATTTATTTTTCTTATGATGTAATTAACTATAGAGGCTTGCCCCCATAGTAAACTTTAGAATCTGATTTAAATAAAACCTACTTTATTCATCCATGTAAAGTAGGAAAAAAAATCTTTGTTACATTCGAAGAACTATCATACCTCAGGAGTCCTTATTAGGTGATTAGGTCTATCATAGGGTAGTGATTTCTATTTTTCAAAATAGTGCATTATTCTTTGATGTCATACCCAATCACTTCAATAAGTATCATCATCTTCAGTGATGTATCCATATACATACACATGAACCAAAAATAAACACCACAACTCATGAAAAGTATCTTTTAAAGCTTGAGAACAAGCTCATTAAGGAACTCAATTAAGACTTGTTTGTGAATAATGCCATTAAATTTTCATTTTTAGGCTTAATATGTTTTAATTGATACAACTTATGCATATTTTTCAACAAGTTCACCAACAAATTGAATTAAGGTTTGACTAACAAGCTAAATAAGCCCAATTCAAATCGAGCTCTTGAAAACATTTGACCCGAGCTTGAAAAGTGAGCTCAAATTTGAACAAAATTCTAAAAGCTTGAATCGAGCTCGAGCTCGATATTGAAAAATGAGCTTGAGCTCCAATAAGTACATGCTTGGCTCAACTCAATTTGTTTCCAGCCCTATGCATGGCAGCAGGAGATCCCATTGCTTTGTTACTCTCTGTTAAGAACACCATAGAAATAGGCATCGTCACTGCTCCGTTGCTTATGAGAACTATTGATGAAGTCCGATAATAAATCCAAGCCTTATCCCAAGCCCCGGCCACATCCCAACTACTGAAGAAGAAGAAGGTTCTAGGTAAAGCTTTCTATTTTTTTTCTTATTCTAGATAATAGTATGCAAAGCAAACAAATAATAAAATAAAATTCCTTTGATGACTTATATTTTCATTGTTTGTCCTTTTATGATTCACCAAAATTTAAATTTGGATTCCATCTTCAAAAAATTTTATCCAGTCTTTTCTGTCTCTTTCTGATTCTCCAAGGAAATGTGGATTTCTAAGAAGCAGGCCTTTGCTTGGACATACATTGTGGCTTTACTATTATATTTCGATGTATTTTAAATTGCATTAAAATGCTAGAATTTGATGACCATGCAAACAGACATAAGGTCTCTCATCATTTATTTTGAAGAAGATAAATATTAAAGTTATGAAATACTAATTTTTATAAAGAATAGTATTTTAGGATGTCATAATAGTAAATAATAGATTTTGAATGTGAAATACATAACTAAGCATATTTTGTGTTATTTAAAAATCTTTTATTTTTTGGGGGGGAATATGTACGGAGATATTAGGCATAGCTTTTTTTTTTTTTATGAAAGATACAAATATATCCCATATTTAATAATAAAATAATCCGTGCCAATTAGTCACAAAATCAGATAGAGATTTAAAACCACCTGTCTGTTTGGAGCTTGGGTAGTCAAGGCAATAAATAAAATAAAATAAAAAAAAGTTCTGATAAGAATAGTGAATGAATCGTGCCAATTACGTGGCATCAAATTTTTTATTTGACTATTAAGTGTAATTTTATCTACGGACGTGGCATCCGTGCAGTTCCAAAATTGCCGACTCAAGGCCACGTTAGGCATTCCAACCTTTGACAGAATTGCCCCTACCTATTTCTAGATCAGCAACCCCTATCGTCATATTCTAATCCAAATATTGCCACATTTCAAAGAAAAAAAGTTAAAGGTACTCTGATAAAACTTTTGATCAGGATAAATTTGTAAATTTATTATAGAAAGAGCATAATATTTTTTTTTATTAATTAATAGTACATTATATCTCTCAAGCAAATACAAGAACTTGAAATTCCTCATAATTAATTTATGTTATACTTTCATCATATAAATTTTTTTAAGAGAAATTACATGTAAAATAGTCAAAATATAACTATTTAAAAACTACAAATTTTTTAACTTAATTTTTTTTAAATCGTCACCTAAATTATTAAATTTATGATATAATAAACTTTTAACCTATATTTTAAATTTTTATTAAATTCTAAATAATTTAATTGTGACACGCACACATGTAAAAATTAAGTAAAAAAATAATATGTGTTAGCTTTATAAATAATTGTGTTTTTAGATGTTATCCATAAATTTCTCCTAAGTTTTTTTTTTATTTGAAAACTATGCTCAGACATATTACAATTAATAGCTCTAATATGAGATTGTTAACTGAGTTTGAGGGAGTAGTTCTCAACTAAAAATTAAAAAAAATAATAATAATAATTGAGTTTCAAGCAGAGAAAATATATTTTAATTTCTATTATATACAAATTCGAGTCAGCTTTGAATTTCAAATAAATTCACCATAAAACCAATTATGTGAGGATGTCAGGCTGATCTGACATACTGAAATTAAGAAATGTGATATTTACTAATCTAAATCACATATTTAATTTATTCATCTCTAATCCAAAATTTTTATAACATATTTTTAATTATTTTGAGGCAAACTACAAAAAATTTAAAATATATATCCATAAATAAATAATAATTACAGCATAATAAGTCTCAAGACAAAACATTACATTTTTCATGGTGCTTATATAAAATATTAAAACTTACTGCAAACATCTAAAACATGTGAAAAATATTTTCTTTCAGAAATAGTCTGGTTCATGATTTTTTTTTTTAAAAAAAAAGTAATTAGCTTTTGGAGTAGTTGGTAGATTTTTTTTTTAAATTATGAGACTTAAGTTCAATATATTTATTAATGACTAATTTTTAATATAATTTTCACTTTAGCTAAACTTCTTTAAAAAAAATTAAAGAAGACTCGAAAACGTTCTCCAAGTCTTGGTACAAATATCCACAAAACTTCAGAGCCCTGGCACCGTCATATATGACTTTTTGCACTGCTGTGCGCGCATTTGAGAGTAGTTCGATAGAGAGGATCACCTGATTAGTACTGAAAAATAAGATAACGCAAATTTTCAGTTAACTTTCGGCAGAAAAGACAGCTGAACCCAAAGGCATCAGACTGATTTGTAGATCCAACAGACAATTGAATCAATGAAAGTGCTATTAAGTTCTACCTAATGTTTTTCTTTTTTCGGAGCAGCGACTATGAATAGATCAATAGGCGTCAACAGAAAATTGAATCGAAGAAGTGATATTAATTTTTATGAAATTTGTGTAAGGTTTCTCAGCTTTATGGTTGAGGAATTAAGCTTTCAATCAAGAGGTCTTAGGTTCAAGTTCTTATATATGTCTTATGTGTGTGAAGTTGTAATTAAATTTACTCAAATATCCCAACAAACTTTCACTTAATTTTTCTTTTTCGTGCAGCGACTGCGAATAACTCACTAAGAATCTGTTTAGAGTGCATGTGTTTCATCGATTTTAGGAGTTCGAAAATGAGTGTAAATAAGCATAGTTGAGTTGATGTCACAACTGATTATGACTTAGCTATTTTATGATAAGTTTGAACTCCAGCTTAAGTCCAACAAATATATTGAACTCGTATTCTTTTGTAGACTTGAGCTTGGCTCGTAAGATTGAGTTTTATTCTTCAAATACTCAAACTCTCAATGACAAAACAAGAGAAAGTTGTGATGAGGACTTATTTGATATATATATATATATATATTTGATATATATATATATATATATATATATATATATATATATATATATATATATATATATATATATATATATTGTTATGCTAGAAAAGTGAGTAGAGTGAAAGTTTATCTTTGGCGCTTTGTGAAGTCAAGTAGTAATTAAAGAAGCAACGAGACACTCACAACGTGGAAAAACCTCGAGAAGGGGAAAACCAAGGCTGCCGATAAAAGCTTTATCTGTTTGAGTACAAGATCTTCCCGATATGAGGATTACATTGCATATGAGAGAGAGGAATAACAATGATGATCAGTTAGTATTCTTGATGGTGGAGATGCAGTTAACCGGTGGGAATGGTCTGATTAGTGGCCGGTGGCGGTGGCGGTTGATGCCCGGCGGAGTGAGATCTTCTTGGGGTGCGATCTTGCTTGGAGGATCTTGGCTTGAGCTCTCTTCTCCTCACTCCAGGCTTTTCTTTCCCCGCTCGGACTCTTCCTTTTCTTCCTTGCGACTCTTCCTCTTCTTCCTTGCTTTCGGGCTCTTCCTCTTCTTCCTTGCTTGGACTCTTCCTTCTCTTGCTTTCGGTGTGATTGGCAAGGATCGGCGGGTGCCGGTGGTGGTTGGCAACGTCGGCGGTGGCTCCTTCTTCTTTGCCACTTCACTTCCCTTCACTTCCCTTAGCTCCGCCCATGTGAGGAATGAAGACTGTTATAGATGGGAGGAGATTCTTGATTCATCAGGCCCATACCACTCCTCTCGGACTCGGCTGGATGATTCCTTGATCATTTGATGTATTTTGAGCATTTGGATGCGAAATGAAGTCGAATTATGAGATCTTAGGCTCGTTAGATCCGCTCGTCGAGACGCTTGATTTGACTATAAACACTCCATATTTGAGAATTTGTTTTGGGATTTAATTGATGTCCAAAGATTCGATGATATTTTAAGTCTTGATCTCGGTTTGACTCAAAATCATATCGGCTTTCGGCCATCAAGATTTGTCTTTGGTAGTCATATTTTGAGAGTCATATCGGTTACTATTTTTGGATGACATTAACCATCAAAAATCGTCAAATCTCTTCGAAAATAATATTCTTTAATGAAATGTGCGCATGAATGCATTTTGAGAGAATAAATCATCATGAAAATATACTATTATGATTGTAGAAGTAGATGTGTAGCCGTGGCATGAGATTTGAGTTGGATCTATTTGGATCTTCGGAAGTTTTAAGCGTTTAGGGGACTGCGGCGCCGTGGAAGCGGCATCGGCTGGCAGACCGCCGGGTCCGGCGACGTTAGCTGATTTGTAGATCCAACAGACAATTGAATCAATGAAAGTGCTATTAACTTCTACCTAATGTTTTTCTTTTTTCGGAGCAGCGACTATGAATAGCTCAATAGGCGTCAATAGAAAATTGAATCGAAGAAGTGATATTAATTTTTATGTAATTTGTGTAAGGTATCTTAGCTTAATGGTTGAGGGCTTAAGCTTTCAATCAAGAGGTCTTAGATTCAAATCCTTATATATGTCTTATGTGTGTGAAGTTATAATTAAATTTACTCAAACATCTCAACAAACTTTCACTTAATTTTTCTTTTTCGTGCAGCGACTACGGAAACTCACTAGGCATCTGTTTAGAGCGCATGTGTTTCATCAGTTTTAGGAGTTCGAAAATGAGTGTAAATAAGCATAGTTGAGTTGATGTCACAACTAATTATGACTTAGCTATTTTATGATAAGTTTGAGCTCCAGCTTAAGTCCAACAAATATATTGAACTCGTATTCTTTTGTAGACTTGAGCTCAGCTAAGATTGAGTTTTATTCTTCAAATACTCAAACTCTCAATGACAAAACAAGAGAAAGTTGTGATGAGGACTTATTTGATATATATATATATATATATATATAATTTACTTATAATTCATCTATGTTGAACAAAATTCATTTAATTCTCCAATATCTAATAGCAAGAAGGAGGTAGAGATGGAGATTTTTATTGTGTAGATCGCTAGTTCTTTTGCTACAAATACCCTCTCTAAGCAGCATACAAAATGCTACTCACAAAAATTGTTGCGTCTTTAGAAAACCGGTAGAGTGAAAAGTTTAAATAGCTGAAGTCATAAATTAAAGCGAACAATAGACACTCAGAATTTTTAACGTGGAAAACCTCGAAAGAGGGAAAAAACACTGGCATAAAAAACTATATATATCTGTTTGAGTCTAGTCTTCTGATACAAGATTATAATTGCATATGAGGGAGGAAAAATAGCTATGTAACGATCGGTTGTAATGTTGCGATGGTCGGGTAACTTCCGGAGAATCTGACTGATTAGTGGACGGTGGTTGGCGATGGTTGATAGCCGGAGTGAAATCTTTAATCTTGGTGCGATCTTGCTTGGAGGATCTTCAGCTCTCTCTTATATCACTTGGCTTTTCCTCTTCTTGGCTCTTCTTCTTCTTTCTTGGCGGTTGGCGGCGGATCGGCGTGGCCGTGGGTGGGAGGTGATTGGCACCGTCGGCATCCTCTTCTTCACTTGTTTCCTCCTCTTCACTTGGCTTGACCCCTTCATGTGAGGAATGAAGGTCTATTTATTTATAGATGGGAGGATATTCGTAAATTCAAAAGCGTACCACTCCCCCTCGATCGGACGGCTCGGGATGAATCCTTGATCATTTGATGTATTTTGAGCATTTGGATGCCCAAATGAAGTGAATTATGAGATCTTAGGCTCGTTAGATCCCTCGTCGACGCTTCGATTTGACTATAAATAATATATATTTGAGCTTTTGGGATTTAATTGATGTCAAAGATTGATATTTTAAGTCCTCGATCGGTTTTATCAAAATTATATCGATTTGTCAGATTTGTCTTTTGTCATATTTTGAGAGCCATATCAAAAATATTAAAAAATAAGAGAAAAAGAGAAAAAGAGAAAAAAAATCTAGAGTGAGATATTTTTAGTTTTCATTTTTATCGTAGGAAAGTGCGATTTGAACAAATCATTAAATATCGCATGCTCATCTTTAACCTACTAATAGATTTAAGTTGAAGTGCAATGCTAACATAAAGTCTATGTTTGAAATTTTATATGTTAACTTACATAAAAAGGCCTAGTTACAAAGATACCTGAATTGATTAATTATCATGCGCTAAACATCTCAAACATCTCTTGATAAGTTCTTTGATGAGTTTCTCTTTGTGAACTTGTTGGAAGATGTTGAATTTGTGAGCTCATTAGAAGATGTTGAATCTTTATGATGAGTTTTCTTATTTCATCAAGTGGAGATCGAGTTGACGAGATTGAGTTTTTTATGCCAAGTTCATTATGTCATGTGGGCTCCGAAAATTTGCCACCGACTTCTCGATAAATTGAATTGAAGAGAGTGTGATTTAAAGCGTTGGTGTAATTTTTAGAAGACAGATGAGATAGTAGATAAGACACTACCCAGAGATTTCGCCCTCATTTGGTGAGGACTTTAGATCTCAGTTCAGTTTACTATGGTGCGCCATAATTAATTATCCCTCTCAATAAGTAAGAGAGAACTTTCGATTAAGGCTAGTCGTTATGTCGCTTAACGTGTAGCATATAGTAGCAGTATATGGAGTTTTAGAATTTAAGATTATGAAAATCATAATTTCAGCTTAAACCGAATGGTTGGGGGAATGATGACGTGCCCGATCTATCATGGTCCCTAGTCTACTTAGTCAAAGGAGGTAGTCGACCCAACCTGACAAAAGGATCCTTATCAACAACACATGAGTTATGTCGTCCAAAAAATCATTATAGACCTGGGTGGTGTTTGTCTAAGGAGACAGACTTAAGTTTACCTTAGCTGATAAATGGTTATTTACCCTATCAAGTATACCCTATAATTCACAACTCAAAGGGTAGAGTCATTGGGGAACATACGGGTTACGATCGTGATCGTAATATAATGGAGCCTAACTGGGATCAGAGGACTTTGGTAAATAGCTTGTTGTGGAGCTATCGGTAGTCACGCATCAGAGGACCAGTCACGTCTTTTCATGAGATTGATTGAGAGTGAATATAGTAGAACACTTGATTTGACATTTGCTCCTTTGTGAGCTAGAGTTTTCTTAATTTGTCACTCCTGACAAATAATTGTAGAAGGCGGATAAATTGAGTTTTGCTTTAAGCTTTTAATGATAAAGTTTCATTTAAATAGTTTTTTACATTAATATTTAATTTGAGTTAATTTGATTTGAAAAATTGATTAATTGGAATATATTTAAGAGCTTTAGATCCTGTCAACTCTGTTTAGCTCCTAACAGAGGATCAGATCAACTGTTACATGACAGTATTAGCCTCTCAGATATTTCACTAAGTTAAAATTCTTATAATAGATTTTTAGGTTTTGTTAATCCGAGTCAAGACTAATCAGAAGCAACTGCCCGTCTGACACTTGAATTTAAACATTTGACATCTTGGGCCCATGCGAGTGTTTATAGCCTAGCTAATTTCACCTAATTAATGATTTTGTTGACTTTGAAAATCATAATTTAGAAATGAAATTCTTTATTTTTTTGTGTTGAAGGAAAGCTCCTTCATTCGTGCAGCATTTAGTTTAGTGTCGCCTTCTGTCTACTTGTACAAAGAATTGCAGATCCGATGGCGATTTGATCTTAAATTTTTAAATGGTGCCTTTTGCACGCTTACATTTGAGTATTGCGGGTTTGGTGGCGATTGATGAATTGAATATAAAGATATCTTGCAAGTATCCAATACATTCATTGAAAGCTCTAACAAGCTTTGAAGCACTTGGACAACACATATAATTACTTCAAAACATATGTAAGCACTCATTCTCTTGTTCAAGCTCTTACATGTATTTCGAGATATCTAAATCAAGAAAGTGATTGCCTTAGCATATGCATGAATATTTGTTACTTTTAAAATGATATGTGGATTTTTAAATATTTAGTTTGAAGCAAGAATATTTGCCTTGAAATATACGTCACATCGTATATTTAAGCTTTTCATATATATATATATATTGATGCAACTAGTCGAATGTGAACATATCTCATAATGTATGAAAGTGTCGCATCATTGTATTTAAAAGCTTGCACAAATTTGACTTGAGTGAATAAAACTACAAATCGCTTCGAAATATGTGCAATCACGTTTCTTTGAAGTTCATTGCATACTTGTTATTGAACTTTCAACTTTATTATCAAATTTCTTTAAACTTCTTTTATTATTAGTTGCTTTCAATTCATGTATCGTGATGATGAACTATTATTGAGTTATCTTTAAAGAGTCATGTTTATACATATCAATGATTCTTGTTCTTAATGAGCTATTGAATTGAACATAATCTCATTTGAAATCTGATATGGATTTCATCATCACTTGAAAGATAACACTTTACGACTCAGCGTATTTTACTTAACTACTTCTATTACTTAAACCCATGTTATAACACTATTTAAATATTCATTAGAAAGATTATGAAACATGCTCATTGATAAATTGGTAAGTTTGCTATGAATCTCCTATAAACTTTATTTGATTTCTTCATATTTGAAGCTGATTATTAACTTTACTATAAATCTCCTATGATTCAATTATATACTCAATGAGATTTACTTTCCAATCATATAAATGAGATATCGCATAGTTAAACTTATATTTATTGACGGATTGTCAAGCTCTTTGCATTTGCTTCGAAACCAAGCACCCCTATATCTCATATTCCCCTTTCACTTCAATAATATATAACCAATTGAAATTCCTCCGAATATTTCAAAGTAAATTACAAATGATCCAAGAATCTAGTAAATGACTTTGTCCATATTCACTTGTAAGCATTCAGGTTATTTTAATCTCAATTAAGCTTAATTCTTGTTAACTATCTATCTCACAAGTTGACAGTTTTTGAATTCAATTTTACGCTTAAAATTTCATTTGGATTCATTTTTTTTTAGGATTTTAGGTTTCAGAATTAATTAGATATTCAATTAGTTTCGTGTTTAAGTCTCCAAAAGAAATTACTAAAATTTTGCCAACCACCCAACATCATCCGCGTGTAGGGGGATGCATCGAGGGTGTTTTGGCTTTCATGCATACCAATGAGTGTAGCGAGTGGTGTCTTCTACAAACTGATTTTCTGTCACCAATGAGCGTGAGGCCTTTGAAAAAAGACATATAATGCAATATATATTCATTTCTTTTTTTTTCTAAGTCTAAAAATTTGACAAAATTTCGGCAGCATTTCGTCTAGAGGGAGTGACATCTAATAGATGTTAGACTTACTGCTACCATGCGGCGATGTCGTACCGCTAATTTTCATCTCATTCGCCATGAGCACGATGAGGCCTTCAAACCTGCAAAGAAATACAATCATGTATATATCCACATTCACACATTGATCCCACATGTTCTGACTCATTTTTCTACGTGTTGCAATGATCAGTAAAGAGATGGGGTTGGATATACCGAAAACCAAGAGAAGAACCCACCTAATGATGGTGTTTCTCTCCAGTTGCAGTGAAGAGAAAGGTCGGAAAGGAGCGATGCCGAAAACCGAAAGAAGAACCCGCCTAATGATGGTGTTTTTCTCCGATTGTGGCAAAGCGAAAATTGGAAGGGTAATGCAAGTAGGGCGACACCGAAAATCGAAAGAAGAACCCGCCTAATAACGGTGTTCTTCTTGATTCTGATGAAAAGCAAAATGGATGGAGTGGAGGAGAAGAAAAAGAAACTCATGTGTTCTTCTCAGTTATGTGAAGAAGATTAAAAACAGTTGGAAAAGGAGAACTTTGGATTGAAATCTGAGGAAAATGGGATTCAGATTAACTTTGTGAGGGAAAAGAAGATAATTATTTGATTTTAGGAAAAGAAGAAAAATAGGAAATAAGAAGGAAAAGAAAAGGAAGGAAGGAAGAAGGAGGAAAAACTATGGTTTGAGAGAAAATGAGAAGCCCTTTTTCATGAAGAAGCCTTTCATTTAGTTGGGATGAAGAAAAAAGGAGAGAGTTAGGAGGAAGGGAAGCGTTCACGTTTGAGGGAGACGAGTGTCATATCGATTACATGGAGGATCGAGCCGAAACGAGGCGTTGCCCTCGTCGCTGAGAGGGGAGACGGCGTGAAGCACTGCGATGAGGGAAGAAGAGTCATGCAAGAAAGGGGATTAGGCCGAGCGGTTCAGTCTAATAGGATTAGGGCTTAATTTGGGTTAAGTGGGATTTAGGGTAATTTAGGAATTTTAAACTAATTTTTAAATTGATTAAATGACTTTAATGTGAATTTTACGCTGATAAAATCACATGGTCACTATATATAAGGTTATTCGATGTTTGATGGTTAGTTTTATCGGAGGCCATTTTGTTGGTGAGTCAAATTGAGTTAATTTATTTCAAAATGTGTTGCTTTATTTTCGATTTTCTCTGACTTGTTTGAATTAAGTACGAACAGTCTTATTTGATAGATTTTAACATTTTGAAGCAAATGAAATAATTAATTTCACGAACGAAGGTCATTTATGTTTATTTCGACCGATATATATGCGGCGCATTGGCGGCGAGCTTGCTCGATTGATCATCAGGTCGTGCAATTTTATATTCTGATTAGTTTCGATGTTCTGAACGTGATGGAGAAGTATGTTCATCGATCAGAGGTCATTTGGGTTGATTTTGGCAATATCATGTGTATTTCAATCTCGATTACGTGCTGTCACTTCCAATCATTCGATATTTGCATAGACTCGTTCAAATCAAGCGCAGACAGTCTCATTTGATAGTTTTTGATATTTTAAAGCTAACAGCATGATCAATTTCATGAATGGAGGTCGTTCGGACATCGTCACAGCTTTCCAACTCTGATATGTGCATCAACACATTGATAGCTCGTTGTTTGATTGGTCGATCATCAAGTTGTGTAATATTTATATTCTGACCAGTTTCGATATTTTGAACGCGATGTCGAAGTCTATTCATCGATCAGAGGTCACTTCGACCATTTTCGGTGACGTCTAGGGCATTTTGATCCCCGATTTGCGCACTATCACTTTCGAAGTCCGTCAAATTTGAATTACAGGCTTAACTTGAGTTATGACACATATATTGAGGTCAACAAATGCACCCCAATAAATGTGATTCATGCATGGAGTGAGTCACATTTGTTGAAAATTGGTTGACCCTTTGGGCTGGCCACAGAACTTGTATCATTTTAGTTTCAATTACAATAGCTTACAGAGCTTTGATAGGATTTCTCATTAGTATGATGCCTTATTTAGGACATGTTAAATGATAGGATTGACCGATTTATCATATAGATGAGAGTTTTTACATCATCTACTATCTACATCAATGGCTTTGCTGGAGATCTCTTTCTTTTATGTCATTGCAGATTTGAGTTTCCTCCAACCCTAGCTTCGTGCTTGATTGGATTTATTAGAGGAATTAATTTATTTGTTTTGATGAAGGACTCTGCTGGAGAGTTGGCTTATATGTGCTTGGCCAGATTTGAAATTCCTTTTGTCCTAGCTTTAAGCTCGAAGGACTTGATGAAGGGCTGACCAGATTTGTCCTTATTGACTTGTCAGGAAGTGTATGTACGCCATGAATCATGTGCTTGCTTCTTTGATGGATTCATTGAAGGGTGCATACAAATGACCCAGCTAGGGCTGCAAATGAACCGAGCATTCAATAAGCTACTCGTGACTCAGCTCGATTAGAGCTCGTTTATGTTCATTCATTTAACTAATCGAACGAGCATGAACACTTTTGTAAATACTCGATTACTAAATAAACAAGTTTGAACAAGTTGTTGTTCAGTTCATTTATGTTCATGAACAGTATCATTTAAAGCTCGCGAACAAGCTCATTAAGGATCGCGATAATGACTCGATTAAGGCTTGATTAAGGCTTGTTCATAAACGATACTGTATAAGATTATTAATGATATTGTATAAGGCTTGATTAAGGCTTGATTAAAGCTCAATTAAGGCTCGATAAGGCTCAATAATGGCTCGATTAAGGCTTGTTTGTTTGTCATTAACTAGCTTGTTCGAGCTCGATAAGCTGTCGAATCAAGCTTCGTGAACAACAAGCCGCTCAAAATGAATTTTTAAACGAGCTTGAGTTTGAACACCATCCTAAAAGCTTGAATCGAGCTTGAGCTCAATATTGACAAATGAGCTTGAACTCGAACAAGCTTACGCTTCGGCTTCGGCTGCTTGCGACCACGCGATTACGGCTTATATGGGATCAATGTTGAGTTATCAATCTAGCAATGTGTGCTTTAATAGATTGAATAACTACGAAATTTCTTTAGTTTGTCCATCAGCTTTGTATGAACTATGAAATTGCTTCCTCGGTCCTGTGATTTTTGCTTTTAATGGACTTTATGAAGAGATTGGCTTTGATCTGTGCTTTCAGCTTGATCAGATCATTTGAGAATAGATTGAGATATCACCCTGCAGGCAACATATAGATTGATTTAAGGAAGCCCTGAATTGAGAGTTTTCTCAAATTATCTTGATCTATCGATCAAGTAAAAAGATCTATTGGATTCTGGTTGCTTGTAATCACTAAACTGGATCTAGTTTGAGATTGAGCATCATCATCATTGGGACGGCTCTTTGGTCTTTTCTTATGGCTTGTTGAGTGAAGAGAGCGTCAGCAACTCGGCCATTGTTGGACTTATTGAGTTCGACCTTTATAACCTACTCAAGTCTTCGACTTAAGCTATAGTGGGTTGGCGATTTTGTCATTAGACTGATGAAAATGGGCTCTTTTACTGCGGCCTTCTCTTGCTGCTTATTAAGTGAGGAGAGCGTCAGCAACTCAGCCATTTGTGGGCTTATTGAGTTCGACCTTTAGAACCCATCCGTGTCCTAGATTTTAGGATATAGAGGTTGATGTTTCTCCAACTTAATTGCTTAAAGTCTCCAAAATTGGGAGTTCTTCTGACTTGATCTCCAGATTTTTGGTAAATATGGGAGATAAATTTCTTGACATTTAGAGCTATTTTTTCATGCGTAGCAATAGATTCTTTTTGTTCATGTGGGAACCTACAACTTAACAATAATAATTAGGGGTACATTCGGGGATTTTGGCATAAAGCTCGATGTCAACCTGAATCAAAATATATTCAAGGATCTCGTCTTATAACACGACGTCAACTCAAATAAACTTAGCATAAACTAAAAAAAATGCCCCTATCTTGTAGGGGGAATTCTAAAGCACATTTAGAAGAGCTTTTAAGATGAAATTAAGCAAATATATCAATATTTGAATTGATATGCTCTTAAAAGAGTTTTAACATATAATATTAATTTCATCTATATATATAAATCTAAAAATTCCCCCTATGTAATAGGAGAATTTTTAAGGAAAAGGTTTTCATCTAGAGTGAGTATATTTATTTAGGGATATCGGCATGAAGCACGATGTCAACCTAAATAGATATACTAAAAAATAATCCCATGTCTTGCGAGGATTTATTGTACTTGATGTATTCCTCATGTATGATACTTTTTCAAGTATCGGTAGATGGCATTGGTCTTTCACCCTTTAAGTCAATGAGTTGGTATGCCCCCTCTTTGGTACACTTTCTCAATGACAAAAGGGCCTTCCCAGTTAGACTCAAATTTGTCACCAAATTTTTTATTGGGGATAATTTCCTTCTGACCAGATCAATTCTCCTTTTGAATGTTCAAGGGCATGTATGGTCAAAAGCCCTGGACATCTTTGCCCGATAAACCTCTAGATTTTGGTGAGCTTGTAGTCTAACTTCATCAAGCATGTTAAGTTCCTCCATTTGTAGACGAGCATTTTGATTTTCAGTTAGATTATATTGGATGGCTGCTCGAAGTGAAGGAAACTCAACTTCGAGTGAAAGAATTGCTTTAGTTCCAAATATCAATGAATAAGGAGTGGCTTTAGTCGGTGTCTTGTTGGTGGTTCGATACACCCATAATGCTTCTATTAGTTTAGTATGTCATTCTCTCTTATTTTTAGTAAGGATCTTCTTGAGTAGTTTGACTAATGTCTCTCGAAGTGAAGTCAATGCAGAGATAAATTTAGCCATTTTTCTTCCTAACTGGGACAATGATGGCTATCCAATCTATATACTTCTCGTCCCGGATGAAGCCTGCTTCGATCAGCTTCTTAGTTTATGCAATTACCTGTTCTTTAACCTCATATCTCATTCACCTAGGAGCTTGCTTAACAAGCATTGCATATGGTTTAATAACTAGTTTATGAACTGCTACATCAGGGGATAAGCCTGTCATCTCAGAATATATCTAGGCAAAGCAATCCCTGAATTCATAGAGTAACTTTTTTACCTCTTCAATTTTCTCATCAGGTAGAAGGGTACTAACGAAAGTTGGACATGGATCATCCTCAGCTTCTAAGTTGATTTCTTTGAGTTCATCCATAGTAGCTATTTGTCCACCATCTTTGAGTTCTTCAAGTGTGGGCTTTGCTTCTACTTCTTCATTATTTTTAAGAATAATTTCATGGGAATCATCTTCTTTGTTACTATTAGCCTCGATCTTAGCTTCTATTATATACATGCTCTATTTTGATGAGATTTATGGATAAACCAAAGATCTTTAGTAATAAACTTATTACTTCTTCGTGATGCTTGAGGACTTATTTGGCCTACATCTTGTTAAAGATTTGAGTTATATCTTTAGTAGTTTCTATATGAATTCCAAGCTTATGCATCATTCTTTGCAATTTTTGTGGATAGTATATTGGTATTCTTGTTGGCACTATCTCATCATAATTATCATGTTGAGTAGGCAGATCAAAATTATGAGGCTGAGACTCTTCATATTTGTAAAATAAAGTTCCTGTTATGCCACTCTCACTCAACGATGACATATAAAATATTATCAATTCTTCAATATTATGAACCTCTAGTGGACTGATTTCTTTAAAGCACAGCCGAGAGATGGGTATAATTTTGAGTGAGTCATCTGACTCTACCAAGTGAGCTATACTCATTGATGCAACTATCTGAACTCTATTTTCATAAGTATATTCAAAATCATAGTTTGAACCAGAATCACTTATTTCATACTCTGTCTTTCTTGAAAGCTTATAAGTTCCCTTAGGTTTGACAAGAATATCTTCTCCTTCTTCTGTGTCACTTCCCAAATGAGGAACTGATTTTCTTGACTTAGGTGTAGAATCAAGTGTTTTAGGGAGAGTCAACATTATCTTCTTTCTTCCTCTTTGCTTCTGCTATTTCACTTTGTGAAATTACTTTTTTAGTTCCTAAAGTGGATGCTACCGCTTCAAGAGGCTCTGTTGGCTTAGGCTCTTTAGGAATGAAATATTTTGCATCTTCATAAATCTTTGCTTCATTGACGGAGAATGGTTGTATGTTACCAGAAATTCTGAATTCTTCTCCTTTTTAGGTACTTCATACACTGATGCATAGTTGATGGGACCATACCATACTCATGCAGCCATGGCCGGCCCAAGAGAGCTTTAAATGATGTATCGACATCGATTACTTAAAACTTGGCTTTTATATATAAATCTTGAAACTCGAGCGAGAGAATAAAAGAACCCAGGGTTTTCTGCCTTTTTTCATTGAAACTATGAACCATCAACTTATCTCTCTCAAGATGTTGGATATCAAGTGATAATCCTCTTAATACATTTAGACTCATAAGAATGATAGAAGAACCTAGATCAATCAATATTCGGCTAATCAAAATTCCATCACTCTTTACAGTAACATAAAGAGGACGGTTGTGATCCGCTATCCTCAACATAAAATCTTCCTCAGAAAATATGATTATTGGGAGATCTTGAATTTATAATACTTCAGGCATGCATTTTTAGTAAAGTAAGCTTCATAACTCTCCGGATCTTTGAGAGCCTGTATCAAAATTTTTCAGAGCCCTTTTGACATCAAGAGAGCCTCATACACACTTAGTTGAGCAGAGATCTTTCTCAGATGTGATAGAATATTATAGTCAATCTTTTCGCTTGATTTAGGCTTCATTCTAGGATTTTTGAGAATGATATCTTCGTTGATTTCAATTTATTTGTCTTTGTCTTTATTTATATTTCTCTTCTTTGAGTGGCAGGACTTTACCGCTTCTCAACTAAACTTGAATCACCTTATCTTGCTCAGATTCTTCTGAAGGGTAGTTTCTTTAAATTCTCTTCTTATTCTAGAAAATTGGCCAAAATGGCTAGACTCATTTTTCAACTTCATATGTTTCATGCATGATGATATCGATGAGTCTGACTCTTCTCTGTCATGAAAACAAAGATCTTTATCTGAACTATTATTGTCTTGTTGAGTCAATAAACAAAATTCAGAGGTTAACTCCTCGGGCTCTTCTTACTTTTCTAATAAGAATTTTGATGGGTTGGTTGAATCTGTATGACTATCCTTATTATTTTGAGGTAACTGATGCTAAAGAACATCTGATATCACATAGATGATCTGGCATGTCTCTATTGGACAAGATTCACCATTATCTTCTTCATTCGATTCGACAATACGAAGTTTAGGCATAAAGTCTACAAGCCTAAATGGTTGTCTTATCAACTGGTGATACTCCTCTATATTATTAATAATATTTTGAGTTGTAGTTCTCTTCTTGATCTTCTTTTTCTTAGTCAACTTCTTTGATTTATGAGGCCTTGGTTTAATAGACTGGTCCTCATGCTGTTATGAAATAGTCTTATCAGAATGCCGCTGAGAAGCCTAAATACTTGGTTTAGACATCTCTCTTAGGTCCAATATAGGTTCAGGTGGTGATTTCCACTTAACACTAGGGACATTTTTTAGCTCTTTTAACATTTTCACAGTCTTTTTGGAGACTACCATTTCTCATTCTTCAATCTGAACTAATTTCTTCTTCTTTTTGTCTTTGATGGATGATACAGAAGAGGATGTAATCATCCTTGTAGATTCTCTTTTAGGGTTGACTAGAATACTGTCGGTTAGTGTAAATTTACCTCGTCGATACTTTCTTTCTAGCCAATCTTTAAAGCATAACAATCTTCGAAAGGATGATTGATCATCAAATGATAGGCACAGTAATTTGGATTACTGACTTGATCAGCTTCTTTAGACCTTTTAATTTCTAGTAATTGTAAATCACATTTGACTGATTGTTGAAATAATTTGGTCACACAGTCTGTTCTAAAGAAATAATCTTTATTCATCTTTTCCTTAAGAGATGGCTGCATTCGCTCATCATCACTTATTGCTTATTTTGGACACTCCCCACCACTTGGAAAAGTTCAAGGTCTATCATTTCCTCCTAATACCAACTTTGGTTGTGGATTAGAATAGACAGGCTTCTTTCCCTTATCATCATTATACATTGGTTGCTTTCCTTTATCCACATTATATATCCCCGCATTTCGCCATTTGAGCTATAGGAAGTGGCATGAATTTCATTTTTTCTTGAATCTGAAGGTTTGTTTCTCTATGCTTTATCTGCATAAATTTTAGACTTAGAGCGATTCAGCTTTCAAATTTAGCCACCCTGGAATATTGCAATCGATGCCATATATAAATATGGTGTTATCTTATTATCCATATTTCCCATTAGCAATTGAATCACATGTTTTTCTTCCAACTGCTGCTCGCTCTTCATACTTAGGTTATGCCAACGACTTATAAATTTTGTCACTGACTCATCTTTTCTCCTTTTCAGTAAGGCAAGGTCAACAATTGTGATTTTTTCAATTGCACTAGTGAACCTCTTCACGAATATAGCTTCTAATTTAACAAAGATTTTAACTGAATCATTTAGCAATTACCACTCTCGAAATGCGAAGTCAACTAACGACTAATGGAAGAAGCGGTGTATCATTCTCTCATGTGTTACCAAGTAGCAGCCTTAAATTGGGCTAGATGTTGCTTTGGATTCTTTCCATTTGAAAGGCATTAAATTCACCTTAGACTTTTTCATTTATTATTATTTCTAGTTGAGCAGATGTTGCCGCTCTAGGTGTGTTAGTCATATTTTGAATTATCAGCTGAAGAGGTAGTTGATTAACTTCATTCCTCGCTTCATGTATAGCATGCACTGTAAGAGCTTGAGGTACCAAAGTGACTGGTGGTATAGAAGTTGTATTATTAACTGTCTGTTGATTATCATATAAGACAGGTGATATATTTAATGTGATATTCTTCTGCAACATCTCCATCATGATGTTCATTTATACCATTATATCATTCATCTTGGTACCAAGCTGTGCAATCTCCTTGTCTTTGACTTCCATTTGAAGATGCATTTTTCTTTGCTCTCTAGTTAGAGCCACGACGTCAACAAGTATATGCTCTTCTTCTTCCTCTACTTCTTATTGTTGTTCTGCTCCTTACTCATTTTTAAGGGAAGAACTTGACTGTCATTCTCCTTATGCATTTGTAGAGAGAGCTGCTACTAGAGTTGTATGACGATGCTGAGTATAAAAGCGTATACCAGGTTGATCATTTTCTGGTTTAACCATATAGACAGCTTCGACACTTATGATGTCTTTCCCATTTTGATCTTCTTCTTCTTCTTCATCTTCAGCAAAGATCGAAGATCCATCCTCTACTTGTTTCTGTGAAGACTCTTCTTAATAAGCATCAAATTCAGGTTCAAGTTCCCTCGATCCATATTGCTTTTGATAGTGTTGAGCGAAAAGTTCATCTACATCTCTGACCATATAGACAACTTCCACTTCCATAGTGTCCTCTTCATTATCTTCTTCTTGCATAAGAATTTTTTATCGATGTTTCCAGTGGACCTCTAGTTCTATGTACGGAACAAACACTTCTTCTATTAAAGGACTGCGATCAAAGTCAACTTTCTCTTGTGAGGGTGAATCTGATCTGTGATGCGATCCCCTAGAAGATTCTCGATGGTGTCGACCATCGGGTCTTTTATTAATGATATCCCTTCTTTTGGGTATCCACTTATGATGAGTTATTTTTTTAGGCGTGAGCATATGATGTCACATCTCTTTCTTCAAAGTTTCATTCTGCTTTGGCTTCCATTTTATTTACCACTTTTGGGACCTTTGGATTCTTGAATTCTTAACATACCATACTCTGAAGCGTCTTGGGATCGATGGCTAGTTACCAGAAGAGATGGCAACTTTCTTGGTGGAGCTTCAGTATTTTCCATCATCACCAGCCTCTGAAATCTTCTTTCTGTTAAGCCTCTGTCCTTGGCTACTTTGAGAACTTTATGTATCCTGGCAGACAATGTTTCAGGATGTCTCCTCTATGGTGGTGGAGTTTGATGTGGTTGGTTCCAGAAGGACTACTTTACTTCACCAGTAGAGCTATTCTTTTTTACCCACTTTAGATTATCAAAGTTGTTGTGGGTAGGAATACTCACTTCTGGTGACAATATCGCTTGTTCACTCGACGGTCATTCAAAGGGGATCTGTTGAGCCCTCAGCTCAGCGTTTCTTCTTCTTCTCTATCTTCTGGTTAATTTGCTTCATAATGAGGAAGCTTCATGATCATGCTTTCCAGGTACAAAAGGTTCAATCGATGGAACAGTTGTACCATAAGGCATTAAAGACACAGTTTGCCCCTTAATAATTCTTTTCATCACAGGGGGCTTCAAATTGACGCCTTTAAAAGCGAAGTTCTGAGAACTCATTGGCGATGGTTGGCTATTGAGGATTCACACAAGCTGGTATGAGCTTGAGGCCTTCCGGATGGACGAATGTACCATGGGTGATGAGTTAGTCGATGGCAGGAAACTCAAAAATTGAATTATAGCTCTAACATGTCCTGTGTTGATGACATCGTTGGCTTGGTAGATGTTCGCACCATGCCCTAGCTGAACAGTGCAAGAAGTGCTTTGTAGATCCATTCTGCAAAAGTGAAAGATGGAGATTAGGAATTAGTAATTATTATTTTACTCCATACTTTCAAGATGTAGGGGTACTACAGAACAAATAAAAGTGTAATAAAGATATACTCTACAGAATGATTCATGCTACATAGAGCCTCATATTGAATTTATTACACACTTGAATCACCATTTTTTATTTTGAATTTTCAAAAAATCTCATTGCTACTATAACATATATAACTAAAAGATGGAAGAGAATCATCTCCAAGTCACCAGAAAATCGGCTCAATATTACCTCTCGACAAATTGAATTAAAGAGAGTGATTTAAAGTGTCGGTGTAATTTTTAGAAGGCATATGAGATAGTAAAGAACCTTAAGATATTTCACCCTCATTTGGTGAGGACTTTAGATCGTTCGAGGTTTCTATAGCAAGCTCTATAGTTAATTACCCGCAATAAAAGAGAGAACTTTCGATTAAGGCTAGTCATTAGGTAGCAATAAATGCGGATAGTAGCATATAAAGTTTTTGAATTTAAGATTATGAAATTCATCATTTCAACTTAAGCGATGGTGGGGAATGATGGCGTGCTGATCTAGATGGTTCCATCATCCCGGGTCATGGTCTCGTCTACTTAGTCGGAGGAGGTAATGAATCACGATAGAAAGATCCTTCGACAACATGGGTTACGTCGTCAAGAAATTATTGTAGGGTAGTGTTCTCAGGAGATATGCTTAAGTCTATTTTGGCGGTTGTTTGTCTATAAAGTATACCCTATGATTCACAACTCAAAGGCGAGCCATTGGAGCATCTGGCTATGGTAAATGATCATAATATAATGATGTAAACCACTCAATCAGAGGACTATGGTCATAATTACTTCATCTGTGGAGCCTATCGGCAACGCAGAGGATATGGGTCCGTCGCACTAGCAAGATTGATTGAGAGTGAATATAGTAGAACACTTGATTTGACATTGACTCCTTGTAAGCTAGAGTTTTTTTAATTTGTCATCCCTCGATAAATAGTTGCAGAAGGTGGATAGATTGAGTTTTACTTTAAACTTTTAATGATAGAGTTTCATTTAAATAATTTTTTTTAGATTGATATTTAATTTGAGTTAATTTGATTTTAAAATTTTATTAATTAAAATATGTTTAAGAGCTTTAGATCCTGTCAATTCCGTTTAGCTCCTAACAGAACATCAGATCTACTATCACATGACAGAATTAGCCTCCCGGATATTTCATTAAGTTGAAATTCTTATAATAGATTTTTAGGTTTTGTTAATGGACCCTAAGACTAAACCAAAGCAACTGTAGCGACATCCTCGACTTGAATTTAAACATTAATCTGGTGTTCTTATAGCTAATTTCACATAATTAGTAATTTCGTTGATTTTAAAAATTATAATTTAGAAATGAAATTCCTTAATTTTTTGTGTTGAAGGAAAGCTCATTTATTTGCGCAGCATTTAGTTTAGTGTTGCATTCTGTATGCTTGTACAAAGAATTGCAGATCCAGTGGCGATTTTATCTTGAATTTTTAAATGGTGCCTTCTGCCCGCTTGCAGTTCGGTGGTGATTGATGAATTGAATATAAAGATATCTTGCAAGTATCTAATTCATTCATTGAAAGCTCTAACAATCTTTGAAGCACTTGGACAAGGCATATAATTGCTTCAAAATATATGGAAGTACTCATTCTCTTGTTCAAGCTCTTACATGTATTTAAAGATATCTAAATCAAGAATGTGATTGCCTTAGCATATGCACGAATATTTATTTCTTTTAAAATGATATCTAAATTTTAAAATATTTAGTTTGAAGCAAGAATTTCATATATATATATATATATATATATATATATATATATATATATATATATATATATATATATATATATTATGCAACTAGTCGGATGTGAACATATCTCATAATATATGAAAGTGTCGCATCGTTGTATTTAAAAGCTTGCACAAGTTTGACTTGAGTGAATAAAATTACAAATCGCTTTAAAACATGTACAATTACTTTTCTTTGAAGTTCATTGCATGCTTGTTATTGAACTTTCAACTTCATTATCAGATTTCTTTAAACTTCTTTTTTTTATTTGCTTTCAATTCATATATCGTGATGATGAACTCTATTTGGGTTATTTTTAAAGATCCATGTTTATACATATCAGCAATTATTGTTCTTAATGAGTTATTGAATTGAACATAATCTCATTTGAAATCTGATTTGGATTCCATCATCACTTGAAAGCTAACACTTTACGACTCAGTGTATTTTACTTAACTACTTCTATTGCTCAACATATGTTATAACACTATTTAAATATTCATTAGAAAGGTTATGAAACATGCTCATTGATAAGTCATTAACTTTGCTATGAATCTCCTATAAACTTTATTTTATTTCTTCATATTTAAAGCTGATTATTAACTTTAATATAAATCTCCTATGATTCAATTACAGACTCAACGAGATTTATTTTCCAATCATATAAATGAGATATCGCAAAGTTAAACTCATGTTTATTGACGGACTGTCAAGTTCTTTGCATTTGCTTCAAAACCAAGCACCTCTATATCTCATATTCCCCTTTCACTTCAATAATATATAGGCAATTGAAACTCCTCAGAATATTTCAAAGTTAATTACAAAATGATCCAAGAATCTAGTAAACGACTTTGTCTATATTCACTTGTAAGCATTCAGTTTATTTTAATCTCAATTAAGCTTAATTCTTGTGAACTATCTATCTCACAAGTTGATAGTTTTCGAATTCAATTATAAGCTTAAAATTTCATTTGGATTCATTTTTGTTTTAGGATTTTAGGTTTTTAGGTTTTATAATTAATTGGATATTCAATTAGTTTTGAGTTTAAGTCCATTGAAATTGAAATTTTGGCGGTCATCAGTGTGAGGCTACATGAGTTTTGGCTTTCTCAGCCTAGGAGGGAGCAGTGGTGTCTTTGATCGATTTCCATCTCATCATGTAATAAGCACTTAAGCAAAAAGACATCTGCAATATATATATATATATATATATTTAATTTACAAAATTTAGCATTTCTGAGCGACATAGATGTTGGCTCTACATGTGGTGATTCTTCTAAACATAGCATGATGATTTTCATCGTCACACCTCACGGCAGCAAACCTCAAACAAAAGCGTATATATCCAGATTCACACATTGATCCCACATGTTCTGACTCATTTTTCTGTGTGTTGCAATGATCGACAAATAGATGGGGTTGGATATGTCGGAAACTAAGAGAAGAACAGGCCTAATGACGGTGTTCCTCTCCGGTTGTGGCGAAGAGAAATATCGGAAAGGTCTGCAGAAGCGGAAGAAGAACCGTAATGAGTGTTCTTCTTGACAGCGAAGTGGAAGGGAATCTGAGAGGAGGCGCGCAGAAACCCAAGAAGAACCTCTAATGTGGTGTTCTTCTCTGACAAAAATTAGAAAGGTGATCTGAGGAGGCTAGAAATCGAATAACTTCTCAGGACTTCTTCAGTTCTGACGAAAGATTGGTGAAAACAAGTGGAAATTTGGATTTGGAAATAGGGAGAAAATTTGAATTGGGAAATGCGGGAAAAATGAGATTCAGATTAATGAGGGAAAGAGGGAAGATATTTTGATTGATGAGTTTACAGAAGAAGGAAGAAAAAGAAGAAGGAAAGAAGAAGGAGAAGGAAGAAGAGGAGAGGAGAAGAACTACCTTTTCGATTTTGGAAGAGGAGAGAAAATGAGAGAAGCTCTTTTTTTTCAGTTTTCAGCAAGAAGAAGCCTTTTCGTTCGGTGGGGATGAGAGAGAGAAAAGGAGAGAGGGGGAATGGTTGGGAGAGAAGAAGAGGGAGCAGTTACCACACGTGAAGGAGGGAAACGGAGCGTGCGCTGTGCGGTTGCGTGGAGGGAGGCCGATCGAGCCCGAACGAGGAGCTTTCGGCCCTTGTGCGCGCAGAGGGGGACGGACGAAGGCGAACCGTAGCCTTGTGTGCGTGAGGGAAGAAGAGTCGCGTGAGGAAGGGGATTAGGCCGAGCGGTTCGGTCCAATAGGATTATGGTTTGATTTGGGTTAAGTGGGATTTAGGGTAATTTAGGGATTTTAAACTAATTTTTAAATTGATTAAACAACTTTAATGTGAATTTTACATAGATAAAATCACATGGTCAATATATATTATTCGATGTTTGACATGGCGCGATCAGTTTCTGATCGGATCTTGGGTTGAGTGGGCGTCAAATTAAGTCAATTTACTCAAAATGCATCGCCACTTTCGACGCTCGATTTTGCGACTTGTTATAAAGTGCGCAATCTTATTTGATAGATTTGATATATTGATCAATTCTGAGCGTCATTTGGTTTTTGTGGTGCTTTCTCAATATATAATCGACGTTGGCTCAAGCGCTTGGTTGATCATTAAGTCGTGCTTTATATTATGCCAGGTTTGATGTTTTGAATATGTAATTCGTTCTTCGTCGATCGATGTCGTTGATTTGGTTGATTTTGTCAACATTTTACTTTCCTTAAATCATTCGACATTTGCAGCTCTCCAGAATCGGCGAGCGGTCTCATTTGATAGTTTTCATGTTTGAAGCTTGACACGTCAATTTCATGAGCGGAGGTCTTTGGACATCGCTGACATCCTTCGATATACGCGTCGACGTATTGATCGTTAAGTTGTCAATATTTATATTCGTCATTTTCGACGTTCGAAAGTGATGTCTCACGTTGTCGATCGAGGTCGTTTCAATTTTTGATGGCTCAGTGCATTTTAAGCGTTTTATGATAACTTAAGTCCGATTCGATTTGCAGCTTATTTGGACTTATGATATATAGAGGTCGTCGAATTCAAAAGACTATTTTTATATGATATCTTCCCCAAATCAACTTCTCTCAATGAGCTATTCAGGGTTAATTTTGATCTTCCAAACTATCTAAGAGGTACAACTTAAAATAATTAATTGAATAAAGTACATGAAACAATAAAATTAAATGAGAGTTTTGTTTGTTTTGACTTAAATATTTTAATTTGAAAAATTTTAATGAAAGCATGTTGAGAAAAAAAAATTGATAAACTCTTTAAATTTATCTTGAGATAAATACAAAATAAAACTCGATTGATTATATTTCAAAATAAATTTAAATATTTTGAAATCCATTCTCATCAAATCTTAATGAGGATATCTTGCCATTTAAAATAAAACTGAAACTTAATTTTAAAATTGTGTTAAAAATGTTTATTAGTTAAGAAATAAATAGTAAAAATAACTTCTTACTATCGAACTCATTCATAAATTTATTTTACCTCTAATAACAGAATCACATTAAAACTACCTAAAAAAATAGAAATAAAATTCACTATAATCCGAGATGATAAAATTCACCGACTTTTGTAAACAACCATCACAAAAATTCAATTCAATCAAACTTAGCTCCAAATACCTTCAAATATTTAGAAAACAAACTGATTCAAACTTCAGGAATGCTGCACCTGCCACACTTCGTCACAGTTCTTGGTGCGACGCAATTATCTAAAGCTTCCACATAGCTGAAGATGCCCCATGCAATAAATCTACTAAATAAATAGCATATATTTGCATAATTTATTGCCAACCAATGCAATGCTGATGTGTTCTCCAGATAACTACAAAATAATTCACTCACCATTAATCCGTGTTATCTTTGCCACAACTATACTTAGGCAAGAAGTATAAGAAAGCACAACTGATATATTTGCACTAAATAACAGGCGAGTCTCATCAATCCACACACATGGCATCTCTGTCCTTTTGTATGAAAGTTAAGGGAAGCGTCAAAGCTGAGCAGCTCTCGCCACATCATTCTTTTCACTCCACCACTAAAATATTTGTGGACAGAAGAAGGCTTATCCTCTCACTCGTCTTTTTTTTTCCTGGTCTGATAGCTCTTATTTTTATTTCGACGCTGTGAAAATAATCCAGCTTTGTTGGACAGTTAAGTTGTTGTTTTTTGTTGTGCTGTAGGGTCCCCAGATACTTGTGGTTCTGATTGAGTGTTCCCTTCTGCAACATAATAGTATGTTAGAAGCAAAGAGAATATGTAGGATTCATGATGACGAAGGAACAATTTGGTTTGAATCTTATTCTTATCTGAATCAGAATAGAGCCAATGTGGTCCATCAGGAAAATACCTCTTTGTAGTTGTACTGGATGAATAATAGTTGCTAAGTTCATGAATTTTGTATGATGAAGTCATTGTCATTTGAAGGGAGAGGTTGTAAGCAATGGGGGAAGAGCCTTGGAGATCATTTTCTGCTGGTATGTCTGTATCTCTGCCAAGTAGTTTCAGATGGTGTAGCCGGCTGGTTTTGTTAGTCAAATTGGTGAACTAGTGTTGGGAATTATGCTAAGTTCTAAATTAAATCATGAAGAAAAAATAAAATAAAAATTATACATGCTGACTCATTTGATGCTATGTCATATGATGGTTATTGTAAATTTCATTATGATAATGATAACGAAGTTTTATATCACATAGCGATGTCACCCCTCCTTTTAAAATGACAACAAAAAGTTACAGTGAATTACTTAAAATTCTCTTGGTGAAACAACACGAAAACATTGAAAATTTTCAAGGCACCGGCTCTAATATCTAATCTTTCAACATTCAAGGCTCCACACTATAAAGCAGGCATCACAATTTAATAAGCATCATGTGGACGTCACCGAAAAATAAGTTTGCTATAACAACAACAAAAATATTGTCTATTATATTACTTTATTACATTTGCATGGAAGATGAATTCATTTGTAGGATTTCTTAAGCATTGCTTAGTTCACAAATCTCTCTCTCTCTCTCTCTCTCTCTCTCTCAGACACACACACATGCACACCGATACATTGATAAATTTTGGTCTTCAACAACAGAAAATTTCCTAATTATTAGAAGAAATAAAATGTATTTTTTAGTTAAGTGAAATATGATGTGCGATTAGATCATATCAGTAAGACTTAAAATAAATTTTGTAAAATTACAATCATGTTGATGATATTATATATATATATATATATATATATATATATATATATATATATATATAATGAGTTATAAGAAATTTATTAATATAAGTTAAATGTGGCATAAATGAAAATATTAAAATAGATGTGTGAGAAATTAGAAAAAATAAATTAATAAATTTTATATTAAATTAAAGTTTAGAGCGATCTCTAAGGTGATTGAAAATTAACATAGGTGACTTAGAGATGTACAACAAAGAGTTAAAAAATATACTTAATAGGTGAGTTGATAAAATTAATTTTTTGAGGATTAGAATTAAAAAGGATGATAGCCTTAAGAATATATGACTTGAAGTTGTTTAAAAGATTTATGAAGAATATATTTAAAACCTCATCATTACTCAATATTAATAAACAAAAAAGAAAAGAAAAAGAAAAGCGAGGATTCCTAATATTGACCTCCAATATATTGGAATAAGATTAATGACTAATAAAAAAAATTTTCTACAATCATCACTTGTAGTAAATTCTTCTAAATATCTAACTAAATATTAGCTTGAAAATTTAATAACTTATTCTCGTTGGTGTTTGCGTCTAGAATACCTTAGGGAAGTGAAAGTTTTTCTTAACTTTGTTGTATTTAGCACATTTACTTAAGAGTGAAACAAGAAAATTTTTTCGTGAAAATCTCGAAAGAGGGAAAATCAGCTTTTAAAATTTTCCACTATATATTTGTTTTTTTGGAGTACAAGTTTTCCCGATACAGGATTACAAAATTGTATCTGAGAAGAGCTGACAATGGGAATCCCAAAATCCAATAACTATATAGTCACGTTGAGTTATAACATTCTAGTGGTAGCGGATGATGGTGAAACGTGAAACCATTGACGATGAAGGTCGTCATAATGGAGACCGGTGAAGATGGTCGTCGAGGATCGGTGTCGGTGGTCGGCAATGATGACCGGCGGAGGGCGGCAGCGGTCGGCAGCGGCGCCGCGAGATGCGGCAAGGATCAACGGCGGCGGCAGAGAGGCAGTGGTTGGTAGCGGGTGGTCGAGCCGTCAGTGGTAACGATTATGCCTGGAGGATTTTCAAGCTTTAGGGCTCTCTCCTGTCTCTTGGTTTACCTCCCCTCATATGAGGAATGAGTGGCTATTTATAGATTGGAGGAGTGACATCTCTGTAAATACATGCAAAATCCGAACCACTCCTCTCCATCGGACGACTCATGATGATTCCCTTGATCATATGATATATTTTGTGTATTTGAATGCTCAAATGAAGTCAGAATTATGAGATCTTGAGCTCGTTAGATCCGGCTCGTCAAGACGATCGATTTGACTATAAACACTCTATGTTTGAGAGTTATTTAGAGATTTAACTAACATCCCAGAGTTTCTAAGAATATTTTTTAAGTCTCGACCAGTTTCAACTTGGATCGACTTGCTTTTAAGCATCAAGATTAAGTGCTTGTAGTAGTATTTTAAGTGTCATATCAGTTGGAAAGTTTGTCTAGGAGAGAAAAAAGCATAGAAAATTTACTCATAATTGAAATAATACTATTAATACTACTAATAATAATATTTGATATGTAAACTCTCCTAGTTGATATACGAATCTTGATATCGAAAGAAATCGATTATGTCGAGACTAGTCTAGATCAAGCACTTAAAATATAATTGAAAATTTTGAGATATCAATCGGATATCTAAATAGCTCCTAAATATGAAATATTTATAGTCAAATTAAGCGTCTTGACGAGCCAAATCTAACAAGCCTAAGATCTCTTAATTCTGACTTCATTTGAGCATTCAAATACTTAAAATACATTAAATTGATTTGTCCAATGAGTGATTTGTTTTACTGTAGTCTCATTCTCGCATACAAGCTAAAAATGAGAGCTCTGGCATCTCAATCATTAGATCACCATCGGTACTCTCCATCGACCACCACCGCCAATAATGTCGGATCAGCGCCGACTGTTGGTCATCATCTCACCATCGTCATTTGCCGGCCATCACCTGATCATCTTTCGATAGTTTTCGACGGATTATCAGACTACAACCTCAAGCAAGGCCTTCGTCGCTAATCCAGTGAAGTTTGTTACAAAACCTACTCTTGTAAGCTATTATTCTCCAACTTTAGAGAAAGGATAATAATTGTAACAAAACCTGATATAGTGAAATTATTTCTAAATGGGCTAGGCCCCGTGATTTTTCCCTTCTTGGATTTTCCATGTAAAAATCCTGAGGTCTCTCAAAATATTTTGATGTGTGTGCAGAACTTTTGTGCAAAACTAAGACATCGAATTCCCCTACTCTATCGATCTGAATCTTCGTGCATGCAATAATAATAATAATAATAATAATAATAATAATCATAATAATAATCATAATAATAGCAATAATAATAATAATAATAATAATAATAATTAGTTAATGTCATGAAATCTCATTATCTAGTTCATCCCAACCATATGCTTAGACAAATCCTAAAACTTAAGCCTAGGTTAGTGGCATGAAAGAAAACCTTACAAGGCTAGTATTTGATATTAGGTTTTATATATGATATACTTAGGAATTATAGTTAATCCTACTAAATGAACCCAAAGATCAAGTTAAATCCTATATTTTCTAAATCCTATCATCATTTCACTGTAAATCTTGGATTTATTTAATTCTCATTACCTAGTAACATTAATTAATTAATTAAAAATATTAATTTAAGAAAAATCAAGTTTAGTCGTGATTTAATTTAAAAAGGAAAATTTATGTTTAATTAATATCATATATTCTTAATTAATAATTAATCAAAATATTATCTTATGCTAATTTTAATATGTCCAACAAATCTTTAATTCATCCTAATATACATTTACACCATCGCCGAGCCCCTACCTCTCATGATCCTGTTGGAAACATATAAAGATAAAAATAAATTTATCTAGCTCGGATCTCATATCAAATCATCAAGAAGATTTAATTGGAAGCGTACCTAAATCCATGGAAGAGCTAATACGAGATTTTGGCCTTCCACTTCTAAAGGAGTGTTCTTGAGAGAGAGAGAGAGAGAGAGAGAGAGAGAGAGAGAGAGAGAGAGAGAGAGAGAGAGATACTTTTTTTCACTCAAGATGGGATATGAGTAAAATGAGAACTTCACCTTTTAGAATAGGGATCATGACCCTATTTATACTTAAGTGCATTTTATTTTATTTTAGTCCATCATTAAAATAAAATAAAATGTCATGTCTCTACACATGATAATTCCATACAAAATTAATAAGCTGTCTCAAAATCTTAAAATTAATTAATATTTATTTGATCACAAAATTAATAGGCTTAAAAAATAAGATAGTGTATAATGTATAATTAAATTCATATGTGAGCCCACATTTAAAAATTTTTAATAATCTTCCACTTGGGCCACATATATAATGCTTGACAATTATACATTATTAAATACTTTAAGAACTCAAGATTTGCTATCTTCAAAGAGGAATATCTTTAGATAATCTGGTCCATTAATAATATTGACATAGAATCAAAGTGATATTTATTATAATTTTTTCTATAATAAGACCTATCAGTGATCACTAAATTAATATGATTAATGACATAGATCAAGTATGGATATGTAGCATGAAAATTTCATATAATATGATCATATATCATGTCTATTTTCAACTCGTCCTATATTATAACTTAAAAGAGTTATAAATATAATTTCATTTATTTATGTTAAACTATAATTAAAATTATATAACTTTATTTCAGAATATTCAACTATAAGATAATAACAATATTTTATTCTGATCTGAAAAATATATTTACAATCATTGAACATCATAAGCAAACTCTCACTATGCTAGCATATCATCAAAGTAAACCACTCCCATACGAGCCACATGCTCATGAAATATTTTAGGTGATAAACATTTTGTAAGTGGATCTACAATCATAAAGTTTGTACTGATATGTTCAATGGATATTTGAGAACTCTGAACTCTTTCTTTTACAATAAGAAACTTTATGTCAATATGTGTTGATTTTGATGAACTCTTATTATTCTTTGAATACAACTCAACAGCTCTATTATAATAATTTATTTTTAATGGTTTCTCTATTTCATCAAAAATATTTAGCCTAGTGATAAAATTTCATAGCCATATCCCTTGATTTGATGCCTCATAACAAGCTATAAATTCTGCTTCCATAATAGAAGAAGCTATAAGTGATTATTTATTACCTTTTCAAGATATAGCTCCTCCAGCCAATAAGAAAATATAACCTGAAGTGGATCTTCTATTATCGAGGCAACTAGCAAAATCAGAATCGGAGTACCCCATGATCTCCAAATGATCTGATCTCTGATATGTGAGAATAAAGTCTTTTGTTCTTTTTAGATACCACATAACCCATTTTACTGCTTTCTAATGATTCATTCATGGGTTACTTAAATATCTGCCAAGCATTCCAACAATACACGCAATATCCGGATGCGTACAAACTTGAGCATACATAAGACTCCGTACTGCAGATGCATAAGGGTTCTTTTCCATCTCTTTCTTTTCGGTTTTATTTTTTGGACAATGAAGCAAACTGAATTTATCACCTTTAGTAATGGGTGTATCTCCTAGTGCACAATCTTTCATGCCAAATCTACTAAACACTTTATCAATATATGCCCTTTGTGATAAACCAAGTATACCATGAGAACGATCTTGATAAATTTGTATATCCAACACAAAAGATGCATTCCCAAGATCTTTCATTTCAAATTTATTTGAAATTTTTTTTTGATTTTATGCAAAATGCCTATATCACTACTTGTTAGTAGAATATCATCACATATAGCACTAGGATGATGAATTTATTCCCACTTATTTTTGTGATAAATACATTAATCAATAGTATTTTCTTTAAAACTAAAAGAAGTAATCACTTAATCAAATTTTTTATACCATTGACGGGAAGCTTGCTTTAAACCATAGATGACCATAGATGAATTTCTTTAATTTGCATATCATGTATTTTGAATCAGAATATTAAAAATTTTTGAGTTGCACCATATATATAGTTTCTTCAATATCTCCATTGAGAAATGCAGTCTTTACATCCATCTGATGTAACTCTAAATCATAATGAGCTACTAATGCCTTAATGATTCTAAAAGAGTCTTTCGATGAAATTAGAGAGAAAATCTCTTTATAATCAATGCCTTTCTTTTGAGTGAAATTTTTAACGACTGGACGTGCTTTATATCTTTCGACATTATCTTTTGAATCCCGTTTGATTTTAAAAATCCATTTACAGCCAATGGGTTTTACTAATTTAAGCAATTCGATAAGATCCCAAATATCATTGTCTTTCATTGATTTCATCTCATCCTCAATGGCTTCTATCCATTTATGAGAGTTAACACTTTGTTTAACTTGACTAAAAGAGATTTGATCACTCTCCAATCCAATGTAAAACTCATGTTCTTGGAGATACATAATATATATCATCTGAAATTACTAATCTTCTCTCACTAGTGGATTTTCTTAATGACACTTCAATTTGAGGTTATTGTGATTCCTCAGTATGAGTGAGAGTTAACTCAAGAATATTTTGATTATTCGTATTTATTACTTGAATAAGATCAGTTAAAATTATCTGATCATTTTCTATTGTAACTATAAGAAGAGTAATAAATTGCTCTTCAAATATAAAATTTTTAGGTTTATTACTTCCATCATATTCAACTTCCTCAATAAATTTAACATTGCCCATCTCGAAAAAATATTTATTTGAAGAGTCAAAAAACTTAAAACCCTTCGACCTTTCTGAGTATCCAACAAAATTGCAGTTTATAGTTCTTGAGTCCAATTTTCTTTCATTAGGATTATATGGCCTAGCTTCAGCTGGACATCCTCAAACATGAAGATGCCTAATACTAGGCTTCTTCCCAATCCATAATTCAAATGGGGTTTTAGCTACTACTTTACTTGGAACTCTATTAAGGATGTAAACTGTAGTCTTTAAGGCTTCTCCCGAATCTAATAAAGAAAAATGATTTATCATACTTCTAAACATATCCATAAGGGTTCGATTTCGTTTCTCAGCTACACCATTTTGATTTAGAGTCCCTGACATAGTGTATTGAGGAACGATGCCACATTCTGCTAAATATTTGGCAAAAAGTTCTGGATGTTGTTCACCTGATTCATCATATCTGTCATAGTATTCACCACCACAGTCAGATTTGACAGTTTTTATTTTCTTTCCAAGTTGATTTTTAACTTTAACCTTAAAAATTTTGAATACGTCCAGTGATTGTGACTTCTCATAAATCAAGTATAAGTACCCATAATGAAATAATCGTATGAAAGTAATGAAATACTCATTCCAAGTAAGGAATGGATCACGAATATCAGTATGAATTAATTTCAAGATGTTTAAACTCCTATTAACACCAACTTTCTTGATATTTATTTATTTTATCTTGATGTATTTTATATGGAATTTATCATCTCAAAATTAAGAGAATCAAGAATTCCTTCTTACACAAATCTTTCAATTTTATGTTTAGAAATATGTCATAAACGCTTATACCATAATATATATGAATTCTCATTCATTAATTTTCACTTTGTACCAAAATTGTTGTATGCAAGGTTTCATTAATTTATGAAGCAAAAATATCTAATTTATATAGATTATCAACCAAAGAATTAGTACTAATAATATTTGAATACTTGAAGAGATTAAATTTTCTATTTCCAAGTGAACAAGAATAACCAGATTTATCCAAATAAGAAATATAAATCAAATTTCATCTAAATTATGACACATAAAAAGTCTCATATAAATTCAAAATACAATCATATTCTAGATGTAATATATATAAGCATATTGCTTCAATAGGAGCTTTATTGTCATTTCTCACATAGATGAATCTTTCATCATCAGTTGACATTTGTCTTCTTAGACAATCCTGCATAGTTACACTTATGTGAGTAGTTACACCTGTATCTATCTACTAAGTGTGATTTGATACTAAGGATAAATTAACTTCAGAACAAATAAAGTTGAGAAGTTTACCCTTTTTCACCAGTCAATTTGCATACTTGGGACAATCCTTCTTCACATGACCAGCCTTCTTGCAAAAGAAACAAGTAACATGATTATCTTATTTTTGTTGCACCTTATGCTGTGAAGTCCCCTTGTTTACAGCTCCTTTGCCTTTATAAGTCTTTTTTCTTTTAGTAACAATGCCACGAGAGGAAGTAGCTAAGTATTATTTTCTATTTTATCATGTTTCAATCTCTCTTCCTCTTACACACATTGAGCAATGAGCTCATTAAATATCCATTTTTCTTTTGAGTATTATAACTTATCTTAAAAGGATTAAATTGTGTAGGAAGAGAGATCAAAATTAAGTGCACAAGAATGTCATCAAACATCTCTAATTTTAGTGCTCTCAGTCTAGTGACAAAATTAGACATCTTCATAATGTACTCCCTTATATTTTCATTGCCTTTATACCGTATTGAAATAAGTTTACTAAGAATAGTACTTGCTTCGACCTTTTCAGAACCAATGAAATGGTCTGCTATTTGGCTTAAAAACTTTTTAGCACATTCCTCTTCAAGCATTGCTCTTTTTATGGTTTATGGAATGGAATGCTTCATGATCATAAGACTCATGCCGTTAGAACACTCCACTTTTCAAAGTTAGCTCTTTGTTCAATAGTGCTTTATGCAATAAGGGCAGGAGGACGTTCAGTCCAGATGGCATAGTCAAGACCCATACACCCAAGAACAATGGTGATATGCTCTTTTCATTTTTTAAAGTTAGTGACGTTGAGCACTGGAATGTTATTCAAATTGATAGATATAAAAAAACATTAACTGAAAAAAAAAATAATACTCACAATTAACAACATTGTCATTTTCATATGCATACAATTTTTCAATATTATGAACCTCCAGTGGACTGATTTCTTTGAAGCACTACTGAGGGATGAATATAATTTTGAGTGAGTCATCGAACTCTGCCAAGTGAGCTATCCTCCTTGATGCAGCCATCTAAACTTTATTTCCATAAGTAGATTCAAAATTATAGTCTGAATCAGAATCACTTATTTCATACTCTATCTTTCTTGAAAGTTTATAAGTTACCTTAGGTTTGACATGAATATCATCTCCTTCTTCTGTGTCACTTCCCAAATGGGGAACTGATTTTCCTGACTTAAGTGCAGAATCGAGTGCTTTAGGGAGAGTCGGCATTGCCTTCCTTCTCTTACTTTTCTTCTGCTCTTTCATTTTGTGAAATTACTTTTTAGTTCCTAAAGTGGATGTTACCGCTTTAAGAGGCTCTGTTAGCTTAGGCTCTTTGATGATGAAATATTTTATATCTTCATAGATCTTTGCTTCATTGATGGAGAATGGTTGTAGGCTATCGAGAATTCTGAATTCTTCTCCATCTTTCAGATACTTCATACATTGATGCATAATTGATGGGACAATTTCATACTCATGTAACCATGGCTGGCCCAAAAGAGCTCTAAATGATGTATCAGCATCGATTACATGAAACTTAACTTTTGTATATAAATATCTGAACTTGAGCGGGATAATAAAAGAATCCAGAGTTTTCTGTCCCTTTTCATTGAAATCATGAACCATCAACTTGTCTCTCCCAAGATATTAGATATCAAGTGATAATCCTCTTAATATCTTTAGAATCATAAGATTGATAGAAGAACCGGGATCAATCAATATTTGAGTGATTGAGATGACATCACTCTCTGTAGTAACATATAGAGGATGATTATGATCTGTTGTTCCCAACATAAGATCTTCTTCAGAAAATATGATTATTAGGATATCTTGAGTTTGCAATGCTTCGGTCATGTATTTCTCAACAAAGTATGCTTTATAATTCTCCGGATCTTTGAGAGTATGTATCAACATTTCTCGGAGGTCTTTTGACATCAAGAGAGTCTCGTACACACTTAATTGTGCAGGGATCTTTCTCAGATGAGATAGAATATTATAATCTATCTTCTCACTCGATTTAGGTTTTATCTTGGGATTTTTGGGAATGATATCCTCATTTACTTCAGTTTGCTTGCCTTTATCTTTATTTGCATATCCCTTCTTTGATGAAGGTGGTAAGACTTTACCACTTCTCAACTGAACTTGAATCACCTTATCTTTCTTAGATTCTTCTGAAGAGGTAGTTTCTTCAAGTTCCCTTCTTATTCTGGAAGATTGACCAAAAGGGCTAGACTCATTTTTCAACGTCATACGTTTCATACGTGATGATATGGATGAGTCTGACTCTTCTCCATCGGAAAAACATAGATCTTCATATGAACTATTATTGTCTTGTTGAGTCATTAAACAAAATCCAGACATTAGTTTCTTAGGATCTTCTTGCTTTCCTGACAAGAATTGTGATGGGTTGGTCGAGTCTGTCTGACTACTCTTGTCATTTCGAAATAACTGATATTAAAGAATATCTAACATCACGCATATGATTCAGCATGTCTCTACTAGATAAGACTCATTATTATCTTCTTTATCTAATTTAACAATGTGAAGTTTAAGCATGAAGTCTGCAAGCTTAAATGGTTATCTTGCTGACTTGTGATACTCTTCTAGATTGTTAATGATCTTTTGAGTTATAGTTCTCTTCTTGATCTTCCTTTTCTTGGCCAGCTTCTTTGATTTATGTTTATTTGCGTTTAGACTACTTCCGCGTGATGAAGTAACCTTATCAGGATGCCGCTGAGAAGCCCAAATACTTGATTAGGCATCTCTCTTAACTCCAATATAGGTTCAAGTGGTGATTTTCACTTAACACTAGAGACGTCTTTTAGCTGCTTCGATATTTTCACGCTCTTTTTGGAGACTAATATTTGTCATTCTTCAGTCTGAACTGAATTCTCCTTTTGTTTGTCTTTGCTGGATGATATGAAAGAGGACGTAATCATCATTGTAGACTCTCTTTTTGAGTTGACTAGAACACTATCGAATAGTATAAATTCACCTCGTTGATACTTTATTTTCAGCCAATCTTTGAAGACATAACAATCTTCAATAGGATGACTGATCATCCGATGATAAGGACAATAATTTAGATTATTAACTTGATCAGCTTCTTCAGGCCTTTTAATTTCTAGTAACTATAGACCGTCTTTGACTGCTTGCCAAAATAATTTAACCACATTGTCTCTTCCAAAAGGAATATTCTTTGTTCATCTTTTCCTTAAAAGGTGGTCGCATTCGCTCATTATCTCTTGTTGCTTATTTTGGACGCTCCCCACCACTTGAAAAAGTTCAGGATTTGTCATTATCTCCTAATACCAATTTTAGCTGTGGATTAGAATGAACAAGATTTTTACCCTTATCATCATTATATATCGGCTGCTTTCTTTTATCCACATTGTATATCACCCATTTTTTGCCATTTGAGCTATATGAAGTTGCATGAATTTCGTTTCTTCTTGAGCCTAAAGATTTGTTTCTCTTTACTTTATCTGCATAAACTTCAGACTTATGGCGATTCAACTTTTTGAGTTTAGTCACCCTATCGAGCAAGTCCTAGAATGTTGCAATTGACGTCATGCATATAAATGTGTCATTTTATCATCCATATTGCCCATTAGCAATTGGATCACATGTTCTTCTTCCAATTATTGCTCGCACTTCATACTTAGGTTGCGCCAACGACTTATGAATTTTGTCACTCATCTTTCCTTTCTTTTTCAACAAGCAAGAATTGTGATTTTTTTTGGTTGCAGAACCTCTTCATGAATATATTTTTTAATTCAACAAATATTTTAACTGAATCATTTATAATTCTGCGTATCATTCAAAAGCAGATGAGGTCAAGCTATTGATGAATTGATGGAAAAGTAGTGCATTGTTCCCTCCTATGTTACCACAAGTGGCCTTAAATTAGACCAGATATTTCTTTGGATTACCGAGCCTGCTGAAAGTATTAAATTTTGGCATTGAGCCTTTTCGTATGACTTGATCATATTCATGAGTAACTTACTCACCGACTTTGCTCTAAGGTTATGATTGCCTTTATCTTTTCATTGATTATTATTTATAGCTAAGCACTTGTTACCATTTCATGTGTGCTAGCCAGATTTTGAATTGTTGGCTGAATAGGTAGTGAGTTAACTTCATTCCTCGCTTCTTGTGTATCATGTACTGTAGGAGCTTGAGGTACCACAATGGTTGATGGTATAGAAGTTGCATTATTAACTGCCTGTTGATTAGCAAACAAGACAGATGCTGCACTTGATGTGATATTCTTCTGCAACATCTCCATCATGATTGTCATTTGTACCATCATATCATTCATTTTGGTACCAAGCTGTGCAATCTCCAAGTCTTTGACCTCCATTTAACGATGCATTTCTCTTTGATCTTTAGCTAGCGTCATAGTGTCAATCAGTACAGGCTCTTCCTCTTCTTTTATTTCTTGTTGCTATTCTGCTCCTTGCTCATTTTCAGAGGAAGAATTTGACTGTCCTTTTTCTTGTGTATTTGCAGAGACTGTTGTTGTTGGGGCTGTACGACGGCGCTGATTATAAAAGCGTGTACCATGTTGATCATTTCTTGGCTCAACCATATAGACAGCTTCGACACCCATGACCTCTTTATCATTCTGACTTTCTTCTTCTTCAGTAAAGATCGAAGATCCATTCTCTATTTGCTTCTGTAAAGACTCTTCTTTATAAGCATCAAATTCGATTCCGATTTGCATTCGCCGATGGTCGGGAGTTTATCTATATCTCTGATCATATAGATGACTTCTATTTCTATATAATCATCTTCATTATTTTCTTCCTGCACACGAATTTTCGATCGACGTTTCCAGTGGATCTCTGGTTCAGTGTGCGGCACAACCGCTTCTTCTATTAAAGGACTGCGATCAAAGTCAACCTACTCTTGTGTGGGTGAACTTGATCGGCGATGAGATCCCCTAGAGGATTCTCTAGGGTGTCGACCATCATATCTTTCATCAGTGATATCCTTTCTTTTGGGTATCCACTTCTGATGAGTTGATTTTGAGGAAGATTTCTGAGTATATGTATCAAATGTCACACATCTTATATTACTCAAAGTTTTATTACGGGGCATTGGCCTCCATATTTGCTTATCATTTCACAGGGACCTTTTGGCAGCAGATTCTTGGACACGAGATCCAAGTGTAATAATTTGTAAATAGTACTCTTAAAATTACAGTCAACAAATATTGATAATAAATTTTTCCAATGATATACATATCTTTATGTAGACATATTGTATATATGATTAATATAAATTTATCACATATTTGTAACTGCACAAAATCTAGCCAAAAAATAATCTTTCTTTGGGCCGATTATTTTTCACATAGATTTAAATATAATCCTTATGTAATATTCATATATTTCAAAATTAAATAAACTGAAATAATAGAAGTTACTTTGGTGATATATTATTTCAATTTAAATTATTTCAAAATATTGAATATAAATTATATCATGAAATTCGCAGACAGAGATGTTGAATATAACAATAGATAAGTGTACATTCAAATAATTAATTAGAAATATATAAGCTATTTATATATAATATATAACTTGGATTTATAATACTTGAATATGGGCTTTATTTCATTCATATTATAAACCCATCAATTAGATTTAATTTATTTTATATGAACATTATTTAATTCATTTACAATAAACATGAGTTAATTGTATAAGATAAAATAAAATCATTTCTTGAATTTAGAGGATTAAATGGAAGAATAAAAGTTCTGCTACATGATTGCTGTCACTTTAATAAAAAATAAAATCTAAAGAGCCATCAGAATTAATTGCATTTAAAATAAACGTATGCAAGCTAGAAATTGATATTAACGGAAGATATTTATTTTTGTGTAAATATATGATTGATCAGAAATAAATATTAAGTAAGTGAAATGATTCATATTATGATGATTATAAATAAAATAAATTAAAACATTGACTATTCAAGTCTTAACCCAATTAAATGAAATAATTATAACATTTATATTAACTTATATATATTTATATCATATTCTTTTTTAAAAAAATCTGAAATATCTTTTCATATTATAAATGCTTTATATATATATTTTTTTTATAGTAATATCACAATGACAATAATAAATATATCGATCGCATAAAAATTAAAATTATTATCAAAGTATAAAATAAATTTAGCTATATTATTTTACTCAAAATCAATAATAGAAAAATCATCTAAAGGATATCGATACTTCATACAAATGACCAAATTATTTATCCAAAAATTTTGAATTATGTACTTTGATCTAAAATTTTCAAATAACCAATACAAAATATGAAGATGAAAAATCATTTCTCAATGATTCAACACGATAACCCCGATACTACTTGTTGGAAACATATAAAGATAAAAATAAATTTATCAAATCGACCAGTCAAATCATCGAGAATCGAAGCGCACTAATCGAAGAAGAGAGATTTCTTCTATTTAAAGGATGTTGAGAGAGAGAGAGAGAGAGAGAGAGAGAGAGAGAGAGAGAAAGATTCTTTTCACTCAAGATGATATATAAGTAAATGAAAACTTCATTTTTTAAAATGACTATGATCTATTTATCTTGATATTTTATTTTATTTCATTTATCATTAAAATAAAATAAAATCTCTTTAATAATGATAATTCCATACAAAATTAAATAAGATGTAGGAAAATTAATTAATCTTTATTTCATCATAAAATTAATAGGCTTAAAAAAATAAGATAATGTATAATATATAATTAAATTTATAGCACATATTTAAAAATTGGGGGATTTATATACACAACACTGTCAAACTTCCATATTTATATATCTAATATCTAAATTTTAATTTTTATATATATAACACTTTAATCTTTAATATTATATCAAAAATATTATTTTATTCATTTTTTTAAAAATGAAATATATTTTTTTAAGTATAAAAAAGTATTAAATAAGTAAATATCTAATTTTAAGAGTTAGATATGTCAATATAAAAATTTGATCTGTTATGCATCTCCTTTCCTAATCCCGGCGCGGTCTGCTTCCTCTCACGCCTAACCCCAAGCCGTCAGGGAACAAAACCCTACAGTAATGCTCCAGCTCTCATTCCCTCCTCTTACCAAAATAGCGACCGACTGAGGAGGAAGAAGCTGCAGCATGAATTTGTTGTCCAGAAAAATTTTCAGCAGGTAATTTATTCTTCTCTTCTGCAACTAATGTACTGCCTGTCTGAGCCTTGAGATGGCTTTTGGGAAATTTTTTTAAGTTATCGATTTGAGTTTGACTGCTTAATGCCAATAAAAGAACTGGGCCTTCACTTTGGTGGATCAAAAATGTTTCTGACGATAGCTCCTGTGAATATTTTTGTTATTGCTTGAATTATTATGCTATTTGCTGTTGTATTCTCTTTTTTTATTTTTTATTTTAGACCAGAACATTACTAATTTAAAAGAGCAGTTCTAAGTTGATTTTCTCTAGTAGCATGATGCACATTTTGATGATAGCGTGGAATAGGTTTTGATGGAAACTGGAAGACCAGAAAACTTGTGTCGCGAGCTTAACTTGTTTCTGAAGGCCTTTATCGACTTACTGAGAACTGATAGTTTAGTGGTTAGGGGTTTCTCGTGTAAATCAAGTCTGGTTACTCCAATCAAAGATGGGGAAAATGATTCTTGTGATTTCAAACTGGTGCATCCATCAATGCGTTGTTTTCCTGCATATATTAGGACTGTTACTTGTTAAAACGAGTTGTACCAAAATTATGAGTAGATTTGATAAACTTAGTCCTCAAACTCATTCTCTATGATGGAACTAATAATGTCTTGGGAAGTTCTTATTGATCAATACTATATGCATCATTATAAGCGTCTGTTATAATCATATTTATTGCAAAGTTTGTTGCGTGCTAGAAAACTAATTGTGGTAGAGTGAAAATTTACGCCTTAGCCTTGTTATGAAATCCAACACACACACAGGTATTTAAAGAGTGAATAAGAAAACTCCAGAATTTTAATATGGAAAATATCGAAAAGAGGGAAAAATCACGGGGCCTAGCGCAGTAAAAACCATCCACTATATATCTGTTTCAGAGTACAAAATCTTCCCGATAATGGGATTATAATCAGAAAAATAACAACTACGTAATAGTTATAACAGTTCTGGTAATAGATGATAACAAATGAACAACGACGACGATGAAGGTCGCCATGATGGAGAAACGAGAGACGACGACGAATCGGCGGCCGCCGTGCCATGCATCGGTGACGGTGAACAGGCACGATTGCTTGGAGGATCTTGCTTGAGCTCCTCCCTCTTGCTTTCTCCCCTCATGAGGAATGAGCTATTTATATGGAGAGTGATGTCTCTAAATACATGTAAAAATCCGAACTCCTCTCCATCTGGACGACTCATGATGATTCCTTGATCATATGATGTATTTTGTGTATTTGAATGCTCAAATGAAGTCAATTATGAGATCTTGAGCTAGTTAGATCCGAAACGCCGCTCGATTTGACTATAAACACTATGTTTGAGAGTTATTTAGGGATTTAACCGACATCCCGAGTTTAGGATATTTTAAGCTTGATCTCAATTTAACTTGGATCACTTGCTTTTAGCATCAAGATTCGTGCTTCGACTAGTAGTATTTTAAGTGTCATATCAAAGTTATTGTGGGCATTGTTGATCTCTTTACTCTACTTAAACTTGCAGTTGCCTTTGTGTAACCTAAGGTTTTCTCTCTTCATATATCTGAGTTTCAGGAGTTGCCACCTATACTAGACATCATAAATCATTTTGCAATATTGGTTATTTAAATTGAAGAAGTAGAAGACCTTAAGAACCTTTCTAATGGTGGTCTAAAATAAGATTCTCCATTGCATAATGGTTTCATGGTGGAGTTTGTGATATTAAATTTAAGACTAAACATTAATGTAAACTGATGATTGCACCTGAACTCAAACTTGTATTTTCTAATGAATCAAAACTAGACCACAAGCTTATGTGTTAAACTAAATCTAATCTTAAGACTAAGCAATACATTCTTTCTAATGCTATTAGTTTACTCGTCTCTTCTCATTTTCCAATTCTCAAGGAATTAACTATTATTATTTTTCATTTGCATGAAATTAAAACCATATGCTCATGAATATGTTATGGTGAATTACTAGAACTACAATTAAATCATATATTGCTAGCTATTGCTTTGTTATGTTTAGATATGTTTTATAGTTAACATCATGTTTTATTAATCATGCACTTACCTTGTTATGTTTAATCATATTTTAATTATACATGGTTATATGATATGCTTTATGTGGTTGATTTGGATTATTGTTTGGTCAGTAGATGGCTCATTTTTTATTAATATTTTCAAACAAATTAAGCTTCATTACTCATTTTTTTGAAATATTAGGGTGTTAAGGACAAAAAAAAAAAAAAAAAAAACTAAAAGTAAATATGATTTTCTTTATATGATACTTAGATGGAGTGAATGTGACTCCATTGGATTATTTTAGATAGAGAATGTGCGACTCCATAGGATTGTTTTAGATAGAGTGAGTGCAACTCTATAGGATGGACAGAGTTGCTTTGAATAATATTTTGATTAATACAAATTTATAGCGATGTTATATAATTGCTTTAGATTGATTGTGAAAATTTGCGCATTATTACTTCACAGTCATTATTATGATGCCTAATTTTTTTTTTGGCAGGACCAATCTTGATAGATTTTGTATCAAATGAGTACATTTTATAAATATTGGTGATTAATTGCTTGTGAAAGTTAAACTTAGTTTATGTGTTTTCTTGATGAGAAGAATAGGCAATGACCTAGGAGTATCATGATATTGATAATATAAAATTGGGATACATGTAATAATAATTAGTTGTGTCATAGTATATCAGTATCTTAATGTAATCAATAGACATTACAACACAATAATAAATGCAAATTTTGAGGATGGAATTTTTATGAGTCAAGAATGTAATGACCTATAAATTATTTATGTAGTTAGCAATATTTGATTAGTAGAATTTCAAAATCAAAACAATTCTGGGTTGTAGAGATAAACTAAGTGGTTCCTATTTTAATTATGAAGTGAAATAATCATTATTTTGTAGAAATGAAACTTTGTGCAAACTCTTATTTATTTTTATAGTTATTTTTAATGCCATAATTTATAGGGGAATTTACATACATAGCACACAATTCTTATATATTTATATATCTAACATCTAAACTTTCATATTTACATAAAAGTAACAAAATCTTTAATATTACATTAAAAATAGCACCATTATTAATTTTCTTAAAGTGAATACACCTTTTCATGCATATAAAAAGTGCTATATTTGTACATATCAAACTTTAGGTGGGATATATATATGCGTGAGAATTGTGTGCTATATATGTAAATTTTCCTAATTTATATTTTAAGTTAGAGTAGAAAATAGCTTCAAATATGATAATTACAACATTAATTTAGTGCGTATGTCAAATTGTGGCCATTGCTTTACTTTGATATTTTGATATAACTATATAAATTTTTTGAAATCTCTCATCATATTTAATTATTATGCGAAGGCATTTTAAATATAGAAATTATTGGATATATGTGATTTTCAATTGGAAATCATATTGAATATATAAGATTCATTTACTAGAGTTTAAGTAATTCTAATTTTATTTTATATTATGTTAATCAGAGAAATATTATTAATTAGATTAAGAATTTGTGGCCCAAAGAAAAACCCAATTTTAATTTTGAAAATAGAGAGATAGATTAATGTATACTCGAATTAAATGAGAATTTGACACATAATAGGACACAATGGAGACGAAGGATTCATGTAGCCGACCCCACCTAGTGGGATTAAGGCTTGTTGTTGTTGTTGTTGTAGAGATAGATTAAATTAAAAAAATTGAAGATGCAAGAAGGACATGCACCACGTTTAAGTAGATGCGTTCATTCATGGGATGCAAACTTATTTGCAATAAGTAATTAAGATTGCCATGTATGCTGCCATCTTCCTTTTTTAGCTTTGCTTCAATTAATTTGGTAATAAAATTTTGAGATCAATCAAATTTTTAGAAATTTATGCTCTATAAGTTTAATAAATAATCATTGGTTATAGATGAACAATAATGTAGCAATAATTTTATACAAGTTAGACAGGATATTGTCTCCCCACTTTATTTTATTCAATGAAGTGTCTATCAATTCATCTATCATATGTTGTTAGAGTTGGCATCTCTTTTTGAATGCATCCATTTGAAGGGATAGAGATGAAAGGGAGGAGTGTTCTTGTTGTAATTTTTTATATTTTTACTTATTTTAATATTCATTTGCATTTGAAAACTCATTATTTGATTGCACTCTTATAGATTGAATTTTGAATGATTGAATGAATAGTTATAATTAAAGTTCTGGTTTAACTTGAAGTTTCTATTTCTGAGTTATATTTTTCATAGGAAGAATCAAATACCTTATTTGCTTGATGTTTTTTTATTCGGATTTTTTATTTAGTGGTGAAATGATGACTCATAATGATGAAGGAGATACTAATGAAACAATTTTAGATACACTCTTAATCAGCCTATCATGCATCTAGGCGATTTTAAACGTCAGTATACAATTGACAATTACAATTGTATGTGTTGAATTAAAGAGAATGAATAATGAATTTTTAAATTGATTAAGAAAACTACACCAGTGCAGTAACATAGTACGGTGTGCTTTTTTTATATTATAATATTAGTCATTAACATAAAACATTTTATGCAGATCTATAAGTCCTTTAATAATATTTTAAACAAGTGTCTTTTTGATCTTCTTGGGGATCTAATGAGAAATATCAAGATATAACCAAGAAAATTTTGTCAAGAGTTATAAATTTTACACATAATAATGAAGTAAATGGAGAAAGAAAATCAATTCTGGAGTATGCATGAAAGGTAGTAGCAATCATGAAAATACGAGAATGAAATGAATATTATAGCATATAATGAACTAATTCAATTTGATTATCCCAAAAAGCCAGTTTAATCGTGAGTGGCTTGACCCTATGCTTAAACAACAACAACAACAACAACAACAACAACAACAACAAGCCTTAATCCCACTAGGTGGGGTCGGCTACATGAATCCTTCGCTCCATCAGGTCCTATTATGTCAAATTCTCATTTAATTCATACTAAGATCATTTTTTATACATCTTAACCAAGTCTTTTAGGTCTACCTCTACCTTTTCTTAACATAAGGAAAATCTAATGCATCTACTCTCCTAATCATCTATCGACGACACTTTATGTGGCCAAACCATCTGCGACTCTCCTAATCTTATCTACCACTGGAGCTACTCCAACTTTTTCCAACATACTCATTTTGCATTCTATCTCTAAGGGTAAAGCCACTCATCCACTGAGCATCCTCATCTCTGTAACACTTAACTTAGTCTTATGTTTCTTTTATTGGCCAACATTCTGCACATAAGTCATTGGTCTTACCACCATCTTATAAAATTTTCCTTAAGTTTAAGTGGAACTTTTCTATCACATAATAAAGCCGATGCATTCCTCCACTTCAACCATCAACTTGAATTCTACTAATAATATCTCCATCTATTTCACCATCATTTTGAAATAGAGCCTAAATATCTCAATCGCCACTCTTATTAATGACTTGATCACCTAAAGTCACAACACTACCACTAAAACTTCTACAACTAAAATTACACTCCATATATTCGCTTTAAATGCTTAAACGAAAACCTTTAGACTCTAAAGTTGACCTCCATAATTCAAGTTTTGGACTCCTCTAGTCTTATCAACAAGAAGAATGTCATCAAGAAAAGCATACACCGTGGTACATCTTCTTGTAAATGCCTCGTAAGAACATCCATAACTAAAGTAAAAAGATAAGGGCTTAATGTTGATCCTTGATGTAATCCAACCAAATAGGAAAATAGTTTGTCAATCCTCCTTGTTTGGACACAAGTGCCTCTAGTATACATATCCTTAATGACTTGAATATAACCAATATTAACTTTTCTGTTCTAACTCTCCAAAGAACATCTCTTGAGACTTTATCATAAGCTTTCTAAATCAATAAATATCATATGTAGATCCTTTTATTTTCTATGCTTCTCCATCAAACCTCTTAACAAATGTATAGCATCCATAGTAGATCTACCTGCATGAAACCAAACTGATTGTGAGAAACTTCTGTATCACATCGTAACCTATGCTCAATTACTCTCTCCCATAATTTTAATGTATGGACATTAACTTAATTCCTCTATAATTTGCACACTCTTGTGCATCACCTTTATTCTTAAATATAGAACCAACAAACTCTTTCTCCACTCATCCGACATCTTTTAGTCTTTAAAATAACATTAAAAAAGATTTGTAAGCCAAGAAATTCCTTGATCTCTCTAAACATTTCCACACTTCTATTGGAATATTATCCGTCTACTACTTTTCCACATTTCATTTTCTTTAAAGCTTCACTAACTTCGCATTTACTAATACGAATAAAAAATGAAATTTCTATTTTTGTTTAGGTATTAAGGTTAAAATCAATCGTACTTTCAGATCCTTCATTGAAAAGTTTATTAAAATACCTCATCCACCTATTTTCAATATCTTTTCTAAGAAAAGACTTTATTATTTTCATCCTTAATACTCCTCACTTGAACTATGTCTTTACTTCTCCTATTTCTTTGGCTAACTTATACATACATCTTTCACCTTCTTTGATCTAATCTATATTGTATAAATCACTAAAAGCTAAATTTTTGCATCATATATCGCTTTCTTAATCTCTACGGCCATTTTATATCTTTCCCAATTCTCCGAAGTTTTACATCTAAACCAAATTTTATAACAACGCTTCTTATTTCTTATCTTTTCGCACACTCGACTACCACCAACTATTCTTATTAAAAGAAGCTTTTCCTTTGATTCCAAGCACATCTTTAAGAACTTGTTTAATAAAGACTTGATACTTTTTCCCACATAACGCAATTTCCTTATGAACATCCCAAACTTTAATTTCAGCTTTTAAAAATATTTTATTTGTGTTTTTAAGTGTCCCCATCTAATCCTAGGACAATAATTAAGTTTATTTTTTCTCTTACAACCTTTTCATCTTAAAATCTAAAACTAATAGTCGATGTGACTTAAAATTTCACTTGGGAATGGCTTCAATCTTTCTGATCTAAAGCGATCTATTTTTCTTATCAAAAATAATCAATGTTTTCTTAGATCCATTTTATAAGTAATAATATGTTCATCTTTTCTTAAATAAAGTATTAATATTCTAATCGTAAAATTTAAGGCAAAATCTAATATAGTCTCACATGCGTTAATTCCATCAATGTAAGTGAATATTTTTAAAATTTGACATTAGCATTTCAATATAGTTGAAATTTGACATAAAGCTCGTTGCTTTTATGCTTGAACACCAAGCGTCATAGGTTTATCATGCATTGTACCTAAATAAGCAAAGTGATAAAGTTGGTTGGTTAGTAGTTTTCACGACCAAACTAAAAGGACAGGTTGAGGGGAAATACTTTCATTTTATGAAGAACTAGATATTGGCGCACATACACCTCATTATGGATAATGATTTAGTAATAAACTTATTGGATACTGTGAGCGATCATGAAGAGGCCGATAAAATTTTTACTATCGAGTAATAATGAAATATTGGGCACCACTAGTAAACATTTTTTTAATTAGAACAAATGGATTTGACTGATATGCAGTTTTATTTTATTTTTAATTTCTTATAATTTTTGTTAATGAATTATTTACAATCTAAAGAATATTATATTTAATGTCTTATTTTTATTCCATTTATGTAAATGTCATGTTAAAATGAGCATTCAGGTTCGAGAAACTCCTATTCCAGCTCATCAGTGGCAGTTGTTGTACCATCAGTACTAATGTTTAACCCGTTATAGAGATTCACTTTCCCTCCATCCCCGTATTAGCTTTGTTTTCTCACTTCATAGGACTTGCATTTACTATCACATTAGCTTTTATTTAGCTTTTGGGTTAACTTCTCCAAATGCTTGAATTTGTTGAAGGATTGTTCCTTGATGTGTTAGGAGTCATAGGAGATTAGAGGATGATGATTAGGGTTGTGAGGGTAATGGTTAAAGGTCAGCCAAGACAATGAGTGCACGCTATGCTGAGAGCATATAGAATGGTTTAGCAAAATTAGGATTTCCAAATGCGTGATTATCTGGACTTGAAATCACTTGTAGGTATTTATAAGGATGTGTAAATAACTGATCTGGAGTTTGGGTTAATTTTTGAATGGCTTTAGGTTGGAGAAATGAAAGCAAAACCTATACTATCTCATTCTTGACCTACTTTTGGCCAGTTGATTATAAGAGTTGAATTTTTCAGTTTTTTCATAGGAGTTGGATGGATTAGGCCATGGATTGGTAGAACAGGTACAAGGGGAGTATAAAAATGTTTTTAATTAAAAATGCATAAGAAATTTTGTAAAATAAAAATCACTCACCGAAGAGATGTTCTCGGCCTCCAAGCCAAAAAGGGAGAAGGTACTTCTACGAAACACTTTTAAATTTATTTCCAATCATATACTAAAGCTTCATTAAAGAAGTTACAATATTTTAAAATATGTTTAGGTGTTTTCAACTAAAATTTTAAATTTTTTTGAGATCTAAGGGTGGTTCCATGATTGCAAGAGATGGTTGTAAAGTGAATGGCTTGCATCTTATTTTGTGGATAATGGATGATGTGGAACATTGGTTTACTTTGGTTGACTTGGAAGCTTCCTTGGCATTCCTTAGTTGTTGAATTTGACTTTGGCTTTTATGTGACTCTATCAAGGCATAAGTCTAAAATGAATTACTTTTGGTCAATTTTGGCAAGTACTAGTGAAGATTTATCTCTATTCTCCTTCTTGCATATTATGACTTGTCGATGACTCGTATTTTAACTTAATACCTTCTTACATACATTACATTCAATAACATCCCTTATATGCTCCTATGCTCTATATATAAAATTAAATAACTTAGTATCTTGACCCACAATATGTTCACACAAATAAGAACACGAAGAGTATGATGGTATGAATTTTTCCTTTTATACTAGTGCTACATTCCTTTTATATATCATAGAGGAACGATTACAACAACAACAACAACAACAACAACAAGCCTTAATCCCGCTAGGTGGGGTCGGCTACATGAATCCTTCGTCTCCATTGTGTCTAATGTGTCAAATTCTCATTTAATTCAAATATACTAAGATCATTTTTTTATACATCTTAACCAAGTCTTTTAGGTCTCTGCTCTACCTTTCTTAACATAAGGCAAATCTAATGCATCTACTCTAATTGGGTCATCGGACGGTACGCTTTATGTGTGGCCATCTAGCGACTCTCCTAATTTTATCTACCACCTGAGCTACTCCAACTTTTTTTCCAACATACTCATTTTGCATTCTATCTCTAAGAGTAAAGCCACTCATCCACACTGCATCCTCATCTCTGTAACACTTAACTTAGTCTCATGCTTCTCTTTATTGGCCATATTACTTTCCATAAGTCATTTCGTGTCTTACCACCATCTTATAAAATTTTTCCTTAAGTTTAAGTGGAACTTTTCTATCACATAATAGGCGGACATTCCTCCACTTCAACCATCCAACTTGAATTCTACTAATAACATCTCCATCTATTTCACCATCATTTTGAACAATAGAGCCTAAATATCCTGATCGCTCACTCTTATTAATGACTTGATCACCTAAAGTCACAACTACCACTAAAACTTCTACAACTAAAATTACACTCCATATATTCAGTTTAGATCTACTTAAACGAAAACCTTTAGACTCTAAAGTTGACCTCCATAATTCAAGTTTCGTTGGACTCCCTCTCTAGTCTTATCAATAAGAAGAATGTCATGCAAAAGCATACACCAAGGTACATCTTCTTGTAAATGCCTCGTAAGAACATCCATAACTAAAGTAAAAGATAAGGGCTTAATGTTGATCCTTGATATAATCCAAGCGAAATAAGAAAATATTTTGTCAATCCTCCTTGTGTTTGGACACAAAATGCTAGTATACATATCCTTAATGACTTGAATATAACCAATATTAACTCCTTTATATTATAGAACTCTCCAAAGAACATCTCTTGAGACTTTATCATAAGCTTTCTAAATCAATAAATATCATATGTAGATCCTTCTTACTTTCTATGCTTCTCCATCAAACCTCTTAACAAATGTATAGCATTCAGTAGATCTACCCATGAAACCAAACCGATTGTGAGAAACTGTATCACATCGTAACATGCTCAATTACTCTCTCCCATAATTTTAATGTATGACACATTAACTTAATTCTCATAATTTGCACACTCTTGTGCATCACCTTTATTCTTAAATATAGAACCAACAAAACTCTTTCTCCACTCATCCGACATCTTTTAGTCTTTAAAATAACATTAAAAGATTTGTAAGCAAGAAATTCTTTGATCTCTTAAACATTTCCACACTTCTATTGGAATATTATCCAGTCCTCTTTATTTCATTTTCTTTAAAGTCTAACTTAATTTACTAATGACGATAAAAATAAAATTCTATTTTTGTTTAGATTAAGGTTCTTAAAATCAATCTTTCGGATCTTTCGTTGAAAAGTTTATCAAAATATCTCATTCACCTATTTTCAATATCTTTTTAAGAAAGACTTTATTATTTTCATCCTTATCCTCACTTTATATATTTACTTCTCCTATCTCTTTGGTTTATTTAATACATCTGTCTTTCATCTTCTTTGGTATCTAATATGTATAAATCTAAAACTAAATTTTTTACATCATATATTCTTTTCTTAAAATCTACAGGGCATTTTACATCACCGTTACTTTTACCGAATACCAAAGTTTAAAACCTAAACTATCAATCTCCTGACCTTCTCTCATCCCATTTAGTTTCTTGAACACATAAAATATTTATCTTTCATGACCATAATATCTATTAATTAATTAATTTACCGTAAGAGTACCTATATTCCAAGATCCTAACCTAATTCTAGTTTCATAGAGGAACGATTACAAGTAATAATTAAGTTTTACTTTTTATTGGGGATTGACATGCATAATATAATCTTATGTATCTACTTTTATAAAACCTAAACTTTAATATTTACTTTTATAACACTCAAATATTTATCATCGTATCAAAATTATTATTAATATTGACTTTTTCTGAAGTTAAATGCTTTTTTTTTTTGCATATATTTTAATGTGTTTGTGGAACTAAAGTGTTATAGAAGTGAAGGTCAATTTTAGGTATTAGATATATAAATTCATAAGAATTGCGTGGTATGCATGTAAAAGTTTTATAATCATTTTTATTTATTGCTAGAAATGTTTGCTATGGAATATACTTTTTGTTATGTCGAGTAATGAGAAAGTATAAATCATAGAGATGTCCTTCATATGATTTTTATTAAATTTAAGAGGACATTGAATAATATGAGAATTTATTTGATGTGTTTTATAGAATAAATGTATGTTTCCAATATATATTGAACTTATTAGAAGATATATATTGATGAAATACTATTTTATATTCTAAGTAGCTGTGGCTTGACAAGGCCTTAGTGGGTTGGGTTGGGATTTGTTTGATCTTAACATGTATCCAATATGTATAGATTTCATATCATATTGCAATTCGGATCATGTTAGGGACATCTCGGATCTAACCCATATGATTCATTTCTGGTCTGATTTCGTATCATATAGCTGCCCATTTTAATGACTATATCCTCACTAGAAATTTACTCCTTATTTTCAGTCAGTTGTTTTCTGATGTTCTATGTTTAAGTTGTAGAGCAACATAATATTGTACATGGCCTTGCAATCTATTTGATGATGAGTGATATAACATTGCCAGCCATCTAAAATTGTCTAATTAAAGTGCATGACGTCTTTGATTCTAAGGGCAGTTGTTATTTCATTATTCTCAGCATCCCCGTATTCCATCATGAATTATTCCTTAGCAAAAACGATTATTTAATCATGCATGCATCTAACACGCCTAAATTTGAATGACGTCACAATTAATATATTGGCAAAAGTGGCTTAGTTTTGATGGAAATCATTAAATTTCATGCAGTTAATTATTTTTCCTGCAAATATTGCAAAATTAATATGGTGGCAAAGCGTATAAAAATATGACATTCATCTTATTTGTATTGATTCAATAAGTGTTGAATCATTCATAGAGTTTGTCCTATCATTTTACGAACAAACAATTCTTGCAAGAGATTCAGCACTCATCGAATCAACAAATTAAGGTTTTCTCGAATGAACTTAAATTTTTTTTTCTAATGTTGATGGCACCATGCTCTATAGTTATTAAAGTTCACCTCAATAGACATTATTTCATCATGATGTGGGATGCATCTAAACATGCATGATTTCTATAATGGAATGGGCATGTGCAGCTGTTTCTCTTGTTTTTGTAGATCTGCTGAAGGATTTTATTTTTAAGTGATTGTTTTCTGTCCAACAAACATTAAAAAAAAATTCCCACCATCCATTCTTCAATTGGTTGCTTTTCTAGTGACTGTGAGTGCAAAGCAAATTTAAATTACTTATAACTTTCAAATTGCTAACTTTTTTTAACTGTTTGCTAATGTTGTGCTAGTTGACAAAACATTCAAAATGTGATTCATCTTCTGGTATGTTAGAAGAGCTATTCATGATCTTTTAAATTTAGTTTTTTAAAGTCTTCCGAAGCTAGTCCTGATTTTGACTTGATAGACACTAGAGTTTCTTTAGGCTGATTTATCCCTTACAAATAATTATATGGAAATCTTGGATTGATGGAACTTTGGATTTGTGGGAGAATGCCATCGACTGCGGCGACATCATCAATGGAGGGGTGACAACAGAAAATAGCAGCTGTTTGTCTGGTTGATATTAATAAATAAAAATGACGAGCACAAGAAACGAATAGAAGAAAATATTTTTTATGAACTTCATTTTATTTCATTCGATTGCTGTGTATATATAGATAACTTCATTTTATATTATTATGAGCTGTGCATTATAAAATATGCATTTCTCTATATCTAGAGAATGCATTAATATGATGTTGTAAACATGAATTGTAGAAGATAAACTTCTATGGTGGAAATATGATGAGTTTTGATATGATATGCTTGAGTTATATCAAAAAACAATTAAGGATTTACTTGGCTGTTCCTCTTATAAGAGATGTGATCAACTACTAGAAAGGTTGGCAACCATATTAGTTGTGGCAATGAGCATTAGCTTCGGTGATAACAAAGAGTATCGACTTTGATTGTAATGACAAATATTAGTATTGATGACTTTATTGGCAGTGGCTAACATCAATAATGTGGTGACAATGATTTTAGTATATTGGTGGCAATGACGGGTGTTATTTTTGATGGTGGTGGCAAGCATTGATCGGTGGTGGATGTTAGGTAATACGTGACAAAGCTTTGAATTCTCTACTTTGGTGTTTTGTAAATGCAGAGAAGTTTATTATAGATTTTTCAAGTGATCATTTTGTGTACTTCGATTAGAAATCAAGTCTCTTTGTTGTCTTGAAATGTTTGATTTTAATTTTGACTCAAATCATATTGTTCTTGATATAATTGAATTCATATTTTTCACATTGAGCTAGTCGTTTCAATTAGCTTTTTTAATTCCATTCTGAAAATTTCGTTTCAAATATTTGGACAGTTGGATATCTAAAAAGTGTGTTAAGATTCATTTTTGGCTAAATGAAATTTCTAATGATGAATCTATCATAAATACTACTTTCAAAACACTCCACTGCGTTTCTCTTTGAGATTAATGTTGGATTGCTTAAAATCACCATCTAACTAGCATGAAATGTTTATGTGAATTAGTCAAAGTGTTAAGAATCTAAAATATATTGTGAAGAGTTTGAGTTTTAATTTCATGTACATCATAATAAAATTTTTATTTAGACTTTTGTGTGAAAATAAAAATTCAATTAACATCAATAATGATGCAAGTGCAAATCATAGAGTAGAAATTGAGTTGTTTGATAGTTTAATGGTTTAATAATATATATATATATATATATATATATATATATATATATATATATATATATATATATATATATATTTTGATGCCCTTCACATTGCAAATAAATTCCACAGACCACTTATAATGGCGGTAAAATTAACTACAATAGTCTCCGATGATTTTTAGGATATGTTTAGTATAGTTTTTTAGTTGTTTTATTTTTTAAAAAATAGTTAGAAAATAATCACAGTTATGTTGATTATCAATTTTTAATTGATTTTTAAAAAATTTTATGATAAATTATTTTTTGAAAATCAGAATTATTAGTGATGTGATTGTTATAAAATTATTGTTTGAATTTTTTTATAAAAAATATATATTTATAATATTGATATTAATTTTTTAAAATAATTATTTGTCATAATAATTTTATAATTAGTTTTTTAAAAAAATATACCTTTTCAAATAGACTCTTAGTTGTTTAAGAGACTTAGCCATCTTAAGTTCTTTTCGTTTGGTTAAGCTTTTTAGATTCTTGAAAAGTTGGTTTAAAAGTGCTCCCTGAAAATTTATTTGTCTTTTGTTTTTTAAAAATGGGTTAAAACGGAGCTTTTAGTGAGATGGAGTTAAAATACAGTTTTAAAAAGTATATTATTTAAATGGGTATTAAAATTAAAAATTCATGCTCTCAAAAGTAAAATATGTTAAAAAAGCCCTCCCAAATAGAGCCTAAGTGAATTAGCTAAGCGCCGGATTGGATTGATTAGACTTTTATCATTTTGGCCGGTCTAGATCAGGTTTGAGTCCATCTCCATCACTTTAATGTGATTTTTTTTAAGATACACAATGATTATGTGACTAGAAAGGTAATAATTAATGTATTTTATTTTGTAATTTTATATTAGTGTTTGGTTATAATTATTTAATAAATAATTGGAGTTATTTAGTTACTAATAAATACATTTTTCATTAATAGTTATCTCTCAGACTTAGTCAAAATGAGAAGAAATTATTGTCCTCTCTGCACAAAAAATAATGCCAATCTTAATTACCTGTTAAGCAAGATATCGTTCTTTTTAAGAAATCTCATTAATTATTCGATGCTTTTGCTAACATTTTTATTTAGTAAAATTCTCTTTTATATTTATAATTGTATATCTGAGCCATTCGAAAGGCAAAACCAAGTCATTCAAAATAAAGTTCTCTTATCTTCTAAAGATTAAGACAAAATAGGCTAATTTTAATTTTAAAAAATAGCATGCATATTTTATGAATTATATTCTAATATTACTAAAAAAATTTTATTATATCTATTGCAGGCTTGAAATAATAGAAACAAAATTCAATTAAAATAAATCTAATAATTAATATTCTTAATTATTAATTTTGTAATAAAATTTATATCGAACTTTTTTTTTTAAAAATCAGTCCAGATATTTTAGGAGCCTTCCCTACTTTAATTCAGAAGAGAATTATTTTTGCATAAAAATGAATTTTTAGAAAAATCATAAGCTTCATCATTCGATTAGATGTAATTCAAAATTTTGATATGATTTTTTCTTCTAAGAAAATATTTTAAATAAAATACTTTAGTTTTTGCAATAAAAAAATAGTAAATGTTTTTAAAATTAAATTTCTATATAATCGATGGAAAGTAGCACCAAAGAGGAATAAATATGTTTGATGTGTCACTTATGGCTTTGAAAAATTAGAGCTCGTTCATGATCTTTTAATTAACTAATTCAATATATTTGAATATTTATAAAAAAATTTAATTTATAAATGAATAATATTGAAAAGTTTTTTGTTTGTATTATTTATGATTATGAATAATATCATTTAAAGTTTATGATTATGCTTCAAATATATATTTATTGAATATTTTAATTATGCATATAATTAATATGGGATTATGTGAGAATCTTATTTTAATGTAATTATTTTTATTTATGAATATGATATTTTTAGGCCACTAATTCAAATATTCAAATTAAACTTCTTGCACCACGTGCCAGAATGAGCCAGCTGTCACGTAGTTTGGAAAAAATGTTAACACTATGGTTCCATCACCAATGGTTGACTGAACAATTGTCGTAAGACTTTGGGCTCGAAGTTTAAAGTCATTCAAAAGTACGATTTTTCTAGAATAGAAGAAAAGTTTATTTTAATGTTAAATATATTCATAAAAATAAATTTGATATATTAAGATGATTTTTAATATTTAAATTACTCTCGGTAAAGATATAATATCTTAAAGATGAATTTAGATATACATTTATACCTTATTTGGTGAAACTAGAATTTAAAGAAATAAAATTAATAAAATCAATTAAAATTAAAATTTAATTTTGTAAATCAAAATAAATAAAAACACAAACAGATTAGATAAAAAAATACCTTAAAATAACTTATAAATAAATAATGGCTAGGTATTTTTTAATAATATTTAACCCTTCTTTTTTTTGCTTCAAATTTATCAATTAATGATTCTTCATCAAAATACATTATAAGAGCCTCATCATTATATCTTATTAAAGAGCCTACAAAAAATCACAAAAAAATTATCTTTCATTTTATTTAAATATATTGTCATTATAATCTTCATTATCAAAAATATATATATTCATTATTGTAGTGGAAATATACAATGTTATAATCAATTTTATCATTGATCAATAAGAGAATATATGATCAATTTTTCTATCTTAACTAATATTTCACATAAATATAAAATTATGGAGAGATTTAAAAAAAATTAATCTAATGAGCTTCAATTTTAAAATGCTCTAATTGAATTTTTAAGTGTAGTGTTTCTATATTGGTAAAATCTTTAGGATAAAATTTACTTATAATATAACAAATATAATCACTTTGAATGATTAATATTCATCTTGAGGATCTAATATTAAATTAAGAATTAATAATTCTGTAAGATATTCTTTAAATCTATTAAGGTATTTATCTAAAGTGGTTATTAAAATATTAACTTTGTAATAGGACTTTATTATAATAGTATTCTTTTTATTATTATTGCGTGCTAGAAAATCAGCTGCGGTAGAGTGAAAGTTTACGCCTTAGCCTTATTTGTGAAATCTAGCACATACACATGTGTTTAAAGAGTGAATAAGAAAACTCTAAAATTTTTACGTAGAAAACCTCGAAAAGAGGGAAAAAAATCACGGGGCTTAGCCCAGTAAAAAGCTTCTACTATATATTTGTTTTGGAGTACAAGTTTTTTCGATAATGGGATTACATAATTGTATATGAGAAAGGAATAATATCTATGTGATAACGATCAGGTTGTAACAGTTGCTAGTAGTAGCAGATGATGGTGAACTGTACGGAGCAATCACCGGTGAAAATGCGGGGAATAATTAATGGCACAAATGTAGAGAACAATCATTGACAGAAACATAAAGAACAATCACTGGTAGAAATTCAGGGAACAATCACTGGTAGAAGTCATCATGATAGAGACCGACAGAGATTGACGACGGCAAGGATCAACGGCGGCGACTAACGGCGGCGGCAGCCGGCGGCTGTGGTTGACGATCGTCGAGCGGCGGCATGATTATGCTTGGAGGATCTTTAGAGCTCTCTCCTCTCTCTTGCTTGGGCTCTCCTCATATGAGGAATGAGGAGATATTTATAGATTGGAGTGACGTCTCTAAATAAATGCAAAACCCATACCACTCCACTTCATCGGACGGCTGAAAATGATCCCCTTAATTATATGATGTATTTTGTGTAGTTAAATGCTCAAATGATGTCGGAATTATGATATCTTGGGTTTGTTAGATTCGGCTCGTCAAGACGCTCGATTTGACTATAAACACTCCATGTTTAAGAGTCGATTGATAATAACGCTTGATCTCGGTTAGTCTTGATTCACGATCAGATTGCTTTCTACGTCAAGATTCGTGCTTCACTAGAAGAATTTTCAGGATCATATCAATTATATAAACATCTCCACCTTCACAATAAGAAGCATTCATATTTAAAATATGTATATATCTCATTTATTATAAAATAATTTCACCATCTTAAATAAATAATATCATCTTTTTGACCTAAATTTTAAAGATGTATGAAACTATTATATGCATGATAATTAAATTTAAAATATAATAAAAAATAAATTATTATTAAAAATTTAAGTTTATCGAAAAAAATAATTATTGTATCATATAATATTAAAAGTTTAGTAACCTCTTACCCCGCCAACTCCCCTAGTTTCGCCACTAAAGTTTGGCCTTGTGCTCGAGGTCTTATGGTTGAAATCAATCGAAGTATTTAATCATTGTGTTAGAATATGCTTCTCAAAGATAACTTATTGTCTTTAATTAAGCTAGCATAATAGATATTAGAGAATTTCAACTTTGAATTATCTGATTTTGTGCACGACAACTCTCTTATAAAGATTTATTGACTTATTTCTTTTCTAATTTTATATATGGATGTAAGATGTATCTATTTTGAGGGCCATCAAAGATTTCTTTAAAAGTATCTTTCAAAAGATCAATTGCATACCACTTTTAGTTTTTTTTTTCTTTGAACGTATGTCTCTTGAAAGAGATTATTTGTGCAGCATCTTAACCCTGTGGTTGGTATACTGACCAAAGAGGTGCTTGAGTTAATCCTTACACATACTTGATGTGTGTGAGTTTGTGACTAAATTCGCTCAAATGTCTCATAAAAAGAAATTAATTTTGTATCTAATATTTAACTTTTAAAACTCACTTTCAATTACTTTTTATTTTGTATTAGTCATTTTCATAAATTTGAGTAAATCGTTCCCCATAAAGAAACTTCATAGACATCGATGAAATGATTATAATAAAATTTGACGACAAAAAATAGGGTTAATCTAAATATTCTAGGCAATAAGATCCCAAGACACATCAATTCAATTGGGCATGTATTTTAACGCATATTACTAATTAAAACATAAGGCATATAGGAGGTTAGTAACAACACTATTAAAACATAAATTTAAAGCAGTAATTACTAGCAAATGTCTAAAAATCGCCATAAAATTTGATAAATTGCAAAAGTTAACAACATTGTTGCAATGGTTTTAATTGCCAAAATGTTTGCAAATAATTCATATCGGCTAAAAGAGCTGTAATTAGCCCTCATCAGTTACTTTTTGACAATGTTGAAGGAACCTACGATAGCATGCAACTATTAATATTATGTAAATAATTTGAACTTATAAAACCATACAGTTAAATTACAACAGCTAAAATAGCTTCTACACGCCGTTATTATAGCGAAACTTCTGAGCTCATCCCATAAATCCCTCTTTCCAATAATCTGATCTGCGCTAAGCCGTCATTTTTTTTTCTTGCCGTTATTTTCCCGTATGTTTGCTTTCTGATCTAATAGTGTTTCTTGGTCGGAATATATTATCATTTTTTATAATGATATTTTGTGAGTTTGGTTTAACTTATTTCTCTTATATTTTAATACCGTTAGTCTTTTGAATTTTTCAAGTCGGGATATTTTTGTGGTTTTATTTTTTTATTGTGAAACTAAAGGTTGTTTGGTCGGCATTTTTCAGCGAAAAAAAAAACTTTTTTTGTGTTTGGTTGATTTAAAAAAGAATATAATATAAAATTTGAATGTATTATTTTTTAAATATTTAGTTTAAATTTGATGAAAAAGAATTTCATCTTCTCTTAGTAAAATTTATTTTATATATCGTAGAGTGAGCCATCAATGACTATCATCGTCCGCTTGCCATATTATGTCAGTCAACCGCCATCATCACCGTTCACACCACCATTGTTTTGTCCCAATACTAGCTTCTATCCACCTTCTACAACCACTTCACTCATTGTGATCACTTTTAAGATTTACATTAATTTAATTTTACTCAAATCAAACATAAAAAAGAAATTTCTTAAATTTGATCTCAATCAAAACAACTACAAAATATTTTAAATATATTACATTTTTTTATATTGAATTTTTTTATACTATATTTCTTTGCTCAAACGGCCCTTAATATTTTACTCGTAGGAGAATACGATGATAGAGAGGCACAAAGATTATGGCTTATTCAAACATAATATCAAACGCCGCTCCTCCTTTTTGTTGTTGGACGCCATTGCCAAATATTGGAGAATGTCTTCCTCATGATTCAAAAAGATAGCTAACTCCTTGTTTATTTCCTTCTATCCATACTATACGAGAATCTTTTTTTATTTTTATTTTTATTTTTTTTATTTTTTTTATTTTTTATTTATTTATTTTTTATTTTTACTATACGAGAATCTTAGATTATAATATTGTAGCCGGCTTAAGAATCACATTTTATTTTATTTTTATAAAATTTCCGAAGAAATAACTAGAAATATGAGCGATCAACAAGATGAAATACAAGCTTAAGTTAAAATTATGAAGTATAAATTGAACTCATGCAGCAATTAAACAAATACTTTCAATTATGCTCGCCAAGATCTTTGGTATTCAAGCCCTCCTTTATAGTAGTTTGAAATATTTATTAAAAAAAAAGAGAAGGGGGGCAATGAGAAGCTCATAATTGGCTCGAAATTATTTGAGCTGCCTCAAAATCGGATCGTAGCTCGATCCGTTCTAGTTCGAGCCAGCTTGAATGGAATTATTGTCGAATACGAGCTAGCTCATTTTGTTATTGAGCCGGCTCAATTTTTGTTTTTTCGGAACAACAATTCGAACTCGCTCATTTTTAACGATCCAGCTCAAAACTTTCTTATATTTTCTGTGATTTTTTTAATATAATTTTAAATATTTATGATACAAATTACATTAAAATACATATTTTAAAACACATTATATATATATATATATATATATATATATATATATATATATATATATATATATATATATATATATATATTAAAAAACAAAAAATATAAGTTTCTTGAAATATATTATATATATGTAGAGAACAATATATGTTTATAATTTAGAAAAAAAAATGTATAAGTGCATATCTAATTACAAGTTTCAACTTTCAAGTTACAATTTACAAATTATAACTCTTTGCACTAATATAAATATATTATACACTACAACTTACAACTTAAAAAAAGTGTAAAAATAAACATGATTTTGATTCCTCAATAGGCCATCGAATACCCTTGCTGCAACATCTGAAAACTCAAGAAAAAGATTAACTAAAAATTACATCTATCTAAAGAATAAACGATGATATTACTGAATTTTATAGAAAGAAAGAATAATAAATAAATAAGTGGAATATAAAAGATTATGACTTTTAACCTCAAAAAATTGAGATGATTGGTGGCTAAATGAAAAAAAAAAAAAAAAAGAATAACAGTACAACACGATAGAACATGAAGAAAGACAGAAGAACAATCTAAGTAATCAAGCTACTTAGTTTCAACTTTCAAGCTACTAAAAACCAAAGAAGCCAAGAAGAAGATAAACCCAATAATCCACCAAATATGGCCAGAATAAAAAAATAAGAACAATATTACAACACGGTAGAATATGAAGAAAGACAGAACATATAAGTAAACAATGTTTCATGGCTCACCTCAAGCCTTCCAGCAAAACCAAAGGAGCTAAGCATAACATCAAAAACCCAATACCAGTCTACTAGATATGACAGCAAAATAGCTAGTAAAAAAAGGAATAAGAATAGTAGTACAGCACGGTAGAAGCTGCAGCTCAAGTCTTCCAGCAAAACCAAAGGAGGTAAGCAGAACATTAAAAATCCAATATGAGATATGACAACAAAATAGCCAAAAAAAAAAAATAAGAACAACAGTGATATCTAAGTAAACAACAGACAACAGGAGAAAAAGTCCAAGACGCTAAAAGGAGGAAAGATTTAAGATGAGACAGACACTGAAGAACAACATTTCTAAATCAGAATTACAAAACATCTAAGTAGAATAGTAAGATTTTTTTGGCCTCAAATTTATATCATTGGCCAAAACATCGCTTAATGATTATCAACCAATACAATGTATCAATTTTATCTACCCTCCAAACTTATGAGCATCTCAGTCAATTTTCATCATTGGGTATAGCTTAAACATGCAAATTCCAAAGAAATATAACAATCATAGTATCCCAATTCCTAAGGTCTAAATGTTCAAACATATCCTAATTCCTAAATAAAGATGTCCAAGTTCTTAACATAATATCATAACAAACCAAGCATCTTAATATTTAATACCACACATTCAACTATAGCATTATATTTGGAGGTGTACCAATTGATTTGCTTCCTCAAATATTGAAATTAATGGTCATGTTTTTTGGCACCTCAACTGATAAATTTTCCTCAGCAAAAATGTCAAATTGAAATAGATTAGTATAGATTAGAAATAATGAAATTGAAATAAGAAGAAAGACAACTTAAATGTAATTGAGTAATTGTTGACCTCACTTTTGGAGTGAGCTCTTAACCTCTTCTCCTAGACTTAGGACTCTTTTAGACACTAAGAACTCCTTAGTCATAAGACACTTCTAGTGATTAGATGAACACTTAACTTAAGTCTAGAAACTTAAGAAGTGTTAATCAGAAGATTAGGCTATGCCTTAGGGATTAAGAAAATTGCCTATTCTATATAAACCCAATCTAGATACACTTTCTCAAATCAAACCCAGATTCAATTCTCAAACCAAATCTCAAATTCAAATTCAAATTCTAAATATTATTTCAAATTTGACTCCAAATGATTGAAACTCAAATTCAAATTCAAATCCTAAGACCTTTCATAAGCCATATGAACCATATTCATAAGCGTAGCCAAAACCCCCTTTAGATCAAATCAAACTCAATTGATTTCTTTATAAATCAATTATTCTTTCATTTATATTCAAAAATATAAATGAAATCCAAATTCAAATGACCAAAAATATATCAAAAATCAAATCCAAACTCACCTAAGCCCTTTAAGCCAATTCTTTGGACTTACCTAAATTCTATCCAAATCAAGTCAAAGTCAATGGATTTTCTTGAATCAATCATTCATTCGATCATTTATCTAAATATAAATAAAACATACAATCATCAAACCAAATTCAAGTCAACCCAAGTCAAGCTTAACTTAGTCCTTTTTGACTTAAAACTTTCAATTAAGCCAAAACCTATTGGACTCCAAATTGATTACCGTTGAATTTATATTTCGATCCAAGGATTATATGTATATTCAACTAAACTCAAATCAAACCAAAACCAAACCAATTGACCCACTAAGGTCCACTTGACCCAAAGTGACCTAAAGGACCCATTTGAGCCAACTAACAATCCAACCCAAATTGGATTGAACCAAGCTCACCAAAACCTTCCATCATGATTGTTGATCATCCTAGGATGATCAATTGCAATCAATTAGGTCAAACCAAGTCAACTTAGTCATTTGACCAAGCCAACCCTTAGCTCAAATGAACCAAAACTAGCCAAAACTCATCCTACATCAAATTGATTGAAACTAATGATTTGAATCAACCCAAAGTCAATATTTAAATATGACTTGACCACCGATTGATCCATTTGATTCAAGTTGACCCAAATTGGCCTAAAGGACCAAATTGGATCAAATCATGATCTAACCCAAATTGATTGCAAACAATGGCTCAAGTTCATTCCAAATTGATTATTTAACTTGACTAAAGGCATACTGAGCCTAATTTGACCAATTGGTCAACTTGATCAACCTAAAATTGTTAATTTGGCCTAAATCAATTAAATTCAAATTAATTCAAACCAAAGACTACATTCATCTTCAATTAGCTAATTGAACATGAATCAACCCATAACCCAAGTCAATTTGACCAATTTTCATCAAATTGATTAAGTTAACTCAATATGACTTATATGACCCAAATTGAGCCAAATCTCTTGAAACCAAGTCATGACCCATTAGGGGCTGATCAAACCCGACCCAAACCCATTTAGGATCAGCCCAAAATCAACCCAACCCAATTAAATTTCTCATGGATCCTCCCCCACATAGGATTCCACCCAACCTCATTTAATTCTCCCCCATCACATGCACTTAACTCCTCCCCAATATTTGCATTAAATAGAGCTGATCATATAACAATAAGAGAAGACTTTAGAGAAAAAATCTAAAATCCTCAATCAATCCATAATCCATCCCAACCACCCAAAGCAAGATGATAATACTTTGGAGCCAAAATATTCAAAAAAGGGTGGATTTTCGGCCATTATAAAAGGAGGGGAAATGAGGCTTCACCCCTCTCCCTCCTACCACCATTCAATCTCTAAGAGCTCCCAAAGGAACCCACCCCCACCTTTTTGAGCCATTTTTGAGCTCAAAAACACAAATAGTTACTTTTCGGTGAGGCGACGGTGAACATTGGAGAAGACGATGTTCCAAAGGGAGTGAAAGGTTAAGAAATTATTCTAAAGCTTCCTCACATACCTAGGAGTTCGCTCGGATCTTCACCGCCGTCGAAAATCATCCCCGGTGAGGTAACCTTCAAACGTAGTTGGCCTTAGGATCCCATTTTGATATATTTTGCACAATTTTAGAATCTACCTAGATAATCGCATTTTACTTTAAATCATCCCAATTAAAAATAAAATTTTTCTGAATCGACACAAAAATGAGTCCATTTGGATAAGTTTTCACTTAGAAATCATTTTTTTTTTAAAATCCTATTTTACTTGTTCATCGTCATTATAGGCCATTCGATTCGCCGTTCAGATCGACAATCACGCCACATCCGCCATCGATCGTTGATGCGATTGACGTCGGCCAAGCGTTCGCATGATCGGACGCTCGATCGCGTGATCCGCCTTTGATCGATATCATCGACCATCCGACGCACGGATGGTCTAGAAATCGACGCTTCGCCGCATTGACGCTTTCTTCGCCAATGTCGACGCGACCGCAAGCTGGCGCGTGGCGGCGCATCAAGCATTACGCGCCCTCGATGTCGCCAAGGTTACATCGATCGCGATTTTTTGATTTAAAAATTAATTTAAATCACCCGAAACTTCAAAAATTCATAGAAAATAAAATATTTAGCCAAAAATTGCAAACATGGACTCATTGGATTCTTTTTTTAGAGAGTAATCTAACAAATCCAAAATCCTCAAATTTCTTGATATTGAGCTTAATTTAAGTTTTAGTAAAAATAAATTTTATTAATTAAACCAAAAATACATGTCATATTAAGTTGAAATTTTCAGGGATTGAAAATAAAGTTAAAACACACCTACCATAAAAATATCAAGTAAAAAGAACTTCTAGATTGGGAGAAATTAAATTTTGAAGTTCAAATTATCTATTTTAATAAAATAAATCAAATAAAAATTCAGAAATTTACAAAAATATTCAAAATGGCTTAAATCACTTTAATTGATATCTATGACTCTTAAGAAATAACGTGATTTTCTGAATCCTAATGAACCCGAAGCAAACACCTAAGATTAAAGTTTAATCAATTAAGGACTTAATTAAAATATAATCTAAAAATAATTTAAATATCAAAATCAAAATCAGAAATGAAATAACAAGTACTCATTAATCAAACCTCAAATTAGAAAAATATCATTCTCCTAAGAAATTAAATTAAATATGATTAAACTATTTAAATCAATAAAACTCAATTAAACAAATCTTAAATCAAACTTAAAATTCAACAAATCTAAGAAACTTTAACTTGGGTCAAACTAGTATAACTAAACCTACACTAAGGAGTCTTAATCATAAGAAACTTTAAAATATAAATAAACTGAAACTAATTAATCATTAAATAAACTAAAAATTAAATTGATTAACAAACCAATTCAACATAATCATTTGATATTAATCTAATTAAACTAAATAAAGTTATAGTAAACTTAATTAACATATGATTAAATCACACCCATTTGGAATAAGATAATTAATTAGCCATTAATACATAAACCTAACAACAAAATTAAACATGAATGAAATCTAATGAACATAATAAATGAAGAAAATCAAACATAACTATGATTATGAATAATCAAGTTTAATTGAAATAAAAATAAATAATTAAATCACTTAATATAATCAAATGATAATAACAATAATCTTTAATCAAATCAAACTTAAGTTATTAATTAAATCATTGATTAAATAAATCTTTTATTAATCACTCACATGTGGGAAATTAAGTCATTAATTAAATAAATCTTTGATTAATCTAATGATTTAAAAATTTTTAATTACCCTTAATTAAACTTAATTAATTAAACATTTAATTAATGCAAACTTAATGAATTAATCTATCATCTTAATGAACCAAATTAATTTATAAATCACATTAAAATTAATTCAAATCAAATACTTAATTAATCTACTAATTAATTTAATCACACCTCTTAAATAAACTAATTAAGTTAATTAAATTAATCATATTAAACCTAAACTTAATCAAACATAAATACAACTAAATACCAATCAAATCCTAAATTAAACATAAATCTTAAGTCATTAATTACATCATTAATCTAAATAAATATAAAACCAAATTAAAAATTAAATAAATCCTCATTTAATTTAATAATTAACTTAAACACACTTCTTAATTAAACTAATTACCCTTAAGCTAATCCAATTGAATAAACACTAATTAAAGCAAACCTAATGAATTAATCTATCATCTTAATGAACTAAATTAACTTTTTAAATGAAATTCAAATCAAACACTTAATTAATTTGATCACACATCTTAAATAAAATAATTAAGTCAATCAAATTAATCGTATTAAACTTATACTTAATCAAACATAAAAATAATTAAATACTAATCAAAATATAAATTATTAAGTCATTAATTACATCATAAACTTAAACAAATATGAAATCAATTTGAAGATTAAACAAACCTTTATAATTAACATAAATACACTTCTTAATTAAACTAATTACATAATCACATTGAACCTAAGCAACCCATAGACTAATAAAGCTAATCAAATCAAATTAAATCAAATTAAATTAAATTAAGAAAGACTCTCATCAATTTAATATGTAATCAAATCAAATCTCATTTAACATACTTAAATAAGATAAGCTAATTAACTATCCAATGTTTGAAATCAAAACTATAAACCAAACTATAAACATGATGGATGATATTAAAAATAAAATCTAATTACAAAGAATCAAACTCAATTAAAATCAAAATAAAATCTCAATTAATCTAATCCAATCAAACTATAAATAAATGAACCATAATCAAATCAAACAAGCATAAAATTAAGTCACATAACCATAATAAAAAAGAATTAAATATTATTGAATTATCAAGATTTAATTAAACCAAAACATCTAATATGAAATTAATCAATCAAAAATACATGAATTTAAACAAACTTAAACTTCATTAGAGATCAAGATATTGAATTATCAAGATTTAATTAAACCAAAATATCTAATTTGAAATTAATCAATTAAAAATATATGAATTTAAACAAACTTAAATTTCATTAGAGATCAAAGATATTGAATTATCAAGATTTAATTAAATCAAAACATCTAATATGAAATTAAACAATCAAAAGCACATGAATTTAAACAAACTTAAACTTCATTAGATATTAAGGATATTGAATTATCAAGATGTAATTAAACCAAAACATCTAAATCAAAATCAATCAATCAAATACTTAAACAAATTCAAATTCTAAATTTTAAATCAAATCAAATAAATCAAATCAAATGAATTACACAAATTTAAGTGGGCTAATTAAGATAATTATGGACTTTAGTTAGATTCTTTAGAGTTAGGATGTAGAATAGGGTGAGTTGTGTCTATAAATGGAATTCATTCTACTCATCATTCTTCAAAACTTAAACACCATTTTAACCAAATAAAAGTGAAAAAAATGAAAAATAAATCATTAAATCATTTAAATTGAAATAACCCAAAGGTGAAATTTAAAAAAATTCAAACTCCAAATTGAAACTTAAACTAAAGAAGCCTAGTAAAGTCTTGTCACACAAGCCTTAAACACACACATTAGAATACTAAGTCACCACTTCTAGTGCTAAGTTAGGGCATTGTATGTATGATGTTGCATTTTATTTTATGATGTAATATTTTAGATGTTAGGGTGTATATTTTGTAGACTGGATGTTAGGCCGTTATTAGCCTAATCATATTTTTTGTAAGGGGTTGTGCTTAAGGGGCCGCTATAATAAAAATATAAATGCTTTTGCTGTGGAGGTTGCTTAGCCCCTAAGCATAACCCATGTTAGGATAGGTGGGCTTGGTTACCCATGTGTGGGGTGCTAAGTCCAAATTATTCATATAACGCTTGGTTGTATGTGTGTTTAGCTAACATTTATTTTATAGTAAATTAAATTTTTTTTTCTATTTTAATGTAATTTATATTAGAATTAGGATTAGTGTTATGGGGGATTAGATGAGAAGGCTTAGTCCATGGGGTGCCTATGATGCCTTTGGAGCAAATAAAAAATAAAAAAGGAAGAGAAGGAAGAAATGAAGAAAGAAGACCCCATAATATATATTATTTTGTAATTGAGTTGTATAAGGGTAGATCTCTACACCCATCTTTTTCTCTTTTGAGGTGTAACAAACCATCGATGGCCTTTTATTCTTTTATGATAATCTATAAAATTGTTTGATGTTGTGTTTAGATTGCACTAAAATCATACTTTTCCTAGTTTTATGATTGATGTTTGAATGTGGCATGGATGCTAGGCTCTTAGGATAAAATTAATTTTCTACCATAATTAACTCAAAAATTTTAAAACAACTCATAACCTCACATAAAAGAAGGAATTAAATCAAGATAATAAAATTTTTAGCAACCCTTAGGGATGAATGAATGTATAATATCATGCATGTCATATTATTCCACTCTTCTTGTTAGAATGATGTGAGGATGCACTGAGACTTTGCTTTGAGTGTGAGATTTTGATGAAAGAACACCCATTTCTCTCTTGATTTGACCCATAATCAAGTTATCATGCATTTAAGCATACAAAATCTCATAGCCGTGTCAAAAGAAAGAGTTTAAAAAGAATCAAATAAATTTGATAAAATTTGCATTAGATTAAGTCATGAATTCATACCACTCATACTCTAGTTTAGGAGTGAGTTTAAGGACTTAGTCTTTTTCTAAATAACAATAACCTATCCATCTTGCAAAGCATAAGACTTGCCTACATGGATTTAAAGCAGGAGGAGTTAGGCGCCACTCAGGTGTAATAAGTCAACAATGGGTATTTATTCTCTTGTGGAGGTAAATCATATACCCATTTTTTTTAGATGGTCATGCTTCTCACCAAAGCTCTAGCTTAAGATCTGAGGTAGTTATTTCCTTCGGGCTACAAGCATAAATCCTCACCTCTTAGACATTTTCACAATCTTATGTTGTAGAATTATAAGCCCTAACAATCTAATAAAATGTCAACTCAAATAATTAACTCTCTTCAATTTCAAAATATAAAGCCCAATTATAGTAGATTGGAATGCTCACTAGCTTCCTAGTATCATGAGCATTTCTACTTTCTTTGATTCCAAAAATAAGTCTTCTTGATCTATCTCATTTGATTTTATAAAATAGCCAATCCTTTGATAATTTTAACCTTGAAATCTTTGGAGACTCTAATTATCTACTTTAATCGAGTATTCTTAAAGAATTCTCATTCCTTAGATGTAATTAACTATGCTTGCCTCCATAGGAACTTAATGAACCCAGCTTAAAATAAACCTACTTTTCTTTTCCATGTAAAGTAGGGAAAGATCTCGGTATATTCAAGACCATCATGCCTTAGGAGTCCTTATTAGTGATTAGGTCCATTATAGATTTCTGATTTTCGAGATAGTACATCATTCATAATCCATCGATCACTTCAATAAGTACCCCTAAGATCGTGACATCTCAAAATAAATACCAGATTTTTAACTCTCTGGGATGGTTCCTCTCTCCATCTTTAGTAGACATTATCTCAAGCACTTATATTTTATGACAAGACTATCATTCTTTCCATTGGCACTTAGCTTATTTCATCTTTAAGCAAAGCTCACCAACATCCTTTAGATTTTAAGACCTCACTGTGTCCTAAAATCTATTGATTCCCCAATAGGTGAAAATTAAAATTAATAGATAAAGGAGAACCTCTTTACCACCGATGGTGAGGCAAGGTTCATCACATGAATAATAAGAAAATAAAACCCTTCTACAAAATAACATGTATTTCCAAAAGCACTTTTTCAAAATCCACATAATAAGATATTTTTACACAAAAATTTGTAAGAAATTTTCAAAAAGGCACAAAACACATATAACCAAACATTGTTTGACAAATCTTACAATTATTACATGGAGGTTCTTTTCAAAGTTAAAATCAACCTTTTTTTAATAACATATTTTCTTTGAAAATAGCTATCCCCATCCCACACACTCAAATTTGTCGGATGGAGGTTCTATTTTTGAATAAAATCATGATATAAAATTGAAACTCTACTTAGCATACTTCACATGTGCTAAAGTTGAAGTTTCCCCTTTTGAAAAGTAATAAATCATACACACACAAAAGAGAAGTCAAGACATATTTGAACCCCCCACTTGACATACCCAAATTTGTCAAATGGGAGTTCCCCTTCCCTTTGAGAACGTAAAGCAAATTGAATTCTATTTAACACCATTTGCATTTGTCTGATAGAACTCCTTGCCAAAATCTTGGACTCCAAGACACATTTGGATCTCATTTGACATGTCCAAGTATGTCAAATGAGAACCCCATTTTTTAAAATCATAAGAGCAAATTGAACCCCATTTAACATACCTAAGTTTGTTAAATAAGTTCTTTTCTTTCAAAAAAAATCATAAACACACTTAACTTTCAATTAACATACCAAATTTGTTAAGTGAGAGTTTTATTTTCAATAATCATAAACACATTTAACTTTCACTAACATACCAAATTTGTTAAGTGAGAGTTTCATTTTCAAAAATCATAAACACATTTAACTTTCACTTAACATACCAAATTTGTTAAGTGAGAGTTTCATTTTCAAAATCATAAACACATTTGACTTTCACTTAACATACCAAATTTGTTAAGTGAGAGTTTCATTTTAAAAAATCATAAATACATTTGACTTTCACTTAACATACCAAATTTGTTAAGTGAGAGTTTCATTTTCAAAATCATAAACATATTTAACTTTCACTTAACATAACATACCAAATTTGTTAAGTGAGAATTTCATCTTCAAAATCATAAACACATTTGACTTTCACTTAACATACCAAATTTGTTAAGTGAGAGTTTCATTTTTAAAATCATAAATATATTGAGCTTTCACTTAACATATCAAATTTGTTAAGTGTGAGTCTCACTCTCAAAGAAAAACAAATATATCTCAAACAAATTTGGGGCTTTCACTTAACATACCAAATTTGTTAAGTGGACTCCCATCTTCAAAGAAAAGCAAATCTATCTCACAATCACATTTGACTTTCACTTAATATACCAAATTTGTTAAGTGAAAGTCTCATCATTAAGCACAAATCAAACACATGTGGCCTCTACTTAACATACCAAATTTGTTAAGTAAGAAGCCCCATTTTCAAATCAAAATATCACACAATCAAATCTTCACAAGCAAAAATATTTCAAATACACAATCACAACCTCTTCTTAGCATACCCAAATTTGCTAAGTAAAGGTCTTTCAAACTATCAATATTTTCAAACAAGATGCACAAAACATAAATATCTCCAAGAAAATCTCTCAAATTTTAGAACCCCACCCAACCTACCTAAATTGGTTGAGTATGGGTTCTAAATCAAAATCAAATGGCAAAGACTCTCCTCAATATCCAAATCTCCAATGAACCCCACTTAACACATTTGAATTGTTGAGTGTGGGTTCAAAACTCAAACTCTACTTGTGTGGAATAAATATCAAGGTAGAATGATACAAGTTATATTTCCACAAATGCATATCAACCTCGATCGTAGTGCGTCTTTTAGTTTTCACACATGGCAGCTTAGAAGTACATGTTTAATTTTTCTTTCGGGATGGATTTGGCCTTGGGCCAGTATCCCTCAGACCAACTTTGCCCACCTCATTCATTTTGGCTAAGGTTTCGAGGGGGCTAGGATCACTTATGAGAGGACCACCCTCGCAAAGAGGTGAGTGGCCGGCCATCTAGTTGAGATGTTCATCTGAGTCTCACGAAAGAGGAAGGCGCTGGGTTCCCCACAAGTTATAGTTCCGGTTCCAGACTCGTGGTTCCTATTTCTTCCCAAAAGAAGACTCTTCAGGATAGCCTCCCACCCATGAGGTTGGGTCTAGTTCTCATGTTGCCCTCCTAGACTGGTGCCAGCAGACCAAGATCAACATTAATGAAATAGAGACCTTCCCATCACAGAGGAGTTACCTAGGATAGTGTCTCCTCTTATCAAAGAGAAAAAGTTTCACCCCCTCTCTGATTTTGATGGAGAGGAAGATATTAGGAGGATCTCAGTTTCACCTTCACCCATAGTTAATTTTGAGGCTCCTATCCACGATAGGAGAAGGTCGTATGTTGGCCTTAGATTAATTCTGCACCGAGTTGGCAGAGCTTACGGACAATCAGAGCTCGGGGCTCAATTTGATTTACATTTTATCCCCCTCAGAGTGTGTAGAAACATAGAGAGGGTGGAGGCCCAAGTATCGATAGATTACTAGAGAGAAGTAGTGCAGGCCTCACCTCATGGAATTTTCCCGACACTACTGCCACCATATTACATAGATCTTACTGGCACTACCCACCATAGAGAGGAGCTCTCGAGAGCGGTTGCCTCCACCACCAATCCACTCATCGCCCACCATCACTGTTCAGTCCCATCCACGGCCTACAAAGGCACGTAAGACAACATCCGGGAGAAGAAAGCCCCATTGGTGATCGCACAACAAAGGATCCCACTTCATCTACTCCACCGAGGTGAGGCGAGTTCCCCCTAACCTCCTCACTCTTGGTGAAGAAAGAGTGGCACCTCAAAGACCGTGGTCGCACCACCATAACCACCACCATGAGGTAGTAAGAAGAAGAAGGGGAAGGGGATAGCTCAGCCCCCATGGCGAGATCTCCCAGGACACTACTCACCCATGAGTAGCATGAGTCTCTTCTAGTCATGACCCTCACAGAGCCAACACTCCAATGATATAGCAGGTGCATTTTCATCGATACGCCTCCATCACATATTTGAAATATGGTTAGATTGTTCCCTAGAAGAGATTCTAGAACAGTATTTTATAGAGAAAAGAGAGCTTCTAGGGAGTGACCGATCATATTGTGAGTAGGAAAATGTCAGCTTTGATCCAGATGAGGATGATCTCCTTGAGAATTTGACCGAGGTCCACATGATTGATACTAGGAGCTCCCTTCATAGAGATCAGGATAGTCAGGAAGATATTATGATTGAAGAAGACGATATCGTCCATTCAACCCAACAGCTCCATCAATAGCTTAAATTGAAGGATGATCATATCAATTGGATGGAGAAGAGGATGGAAGACTTATTAGTAGCCCTCCATGCACTTCAAAACTAGGCCTTAGTTCCACAACATATACCACTAGAGATAGATCATCCTAGGTTAGCATATGTCCTAGATCAGCCCAAAAGCACTTCTCCAGTAGATTAGGATGGGTAGCATAGAAGGTGGTGGATAACACCTCCATGTAAAAAAAAGATATCAAGCGGTGGAGAAAGTGAAGGATGTACAAGCTGGGTGGCTCATCTATTCTAAAGGGTAGATCCTACCTTGAGGAATTTGATGGTGTCCAATATCCTGAGGGTTTTGTGCATCCTTCCTTCAAAATTTTGTGGGTGGAACCCCTAGCACATAGCATATTTAGATGTTGCAATGCAAGCGATGCACTTTATTCTCTCTTCATTAGTAGTTTGATGGCATCACATTTGATTGGTACATAACTACCCAATGTTTAGTGAAGACATTTGCTAAGTTGTAGAAGCTCTTTATTAAGAGATTTGTTGGAGCTCAGCAAAGGATAACTGTGGGTGATCTCGTTGTAGCTCAACAACACCCTGATGAGTCCCTTATTGATTACATTCTTACATGACACAATTTAAGTATGAAATGCGAAGCACAACTATCTGAATAGCATGCCATTGAAATTTTACTCAAGAATATTCATGGCCTGATCGCCTTTATGCTTAAAGGGTTTACCATTAAGACATTTGAGAAATTATTCAACAAGGCGACTAGTCTACAAGGAGAGGTCAACTATTTACCTTTCCAAGATCAGTCGGCCAAGCTCAAATCACAGAAGGCATTTGAGAAAAATTCGGGGGTAGTCACAACAGTTGATAGGGGATGTAGCCAGCTAGGGTTCAGCCAGAAAAACCTTGAGCACAACGACCTCCTCTACCACCTCCTTTGCCACCACCTCGATCATCATATCGGCCACCTCAGTTTCCACAATGGCCTCCATCACCACCTGCTCAACAATACTCCTATCCACCACCAGGTAGCTACCATTTACCTACTCTTGCGGACAAATTTAATAAGACTTATTCATTCAAAAGGGAGGTAGTCAAGAAAATTTTTAAGAACCTCTTAAAGAAGCTTGATTTCTAGTTACTAGAGCCTAGGAGGCTGGAGGATGTGAGCAAGAGTCATGATCCAAACTTTTCCCCTACCACCTGATGCTAGGTCATGTCTTAGAAGATTGCTTTACTTTTAAGGACTAGCTTGAGTGTAGCTATAAGTTGGGTGCCATTATCATCCCCAAGGAATATTTACAAGAACAACCCTCCGCTCATTCTTGGGGATCTTGTGTTCTTAAGATAAAGGAAGGTTGGGATATCTCCCTGTTGACCTCATTTTTAGAATGAGCTCTCAACACCTCCATCTTAGGCATAGGACTTCCTCTTAGACTTTAAGAGTTCCTTAGTCTTAAGACACATCAAGTGATTAGGTGGACACTCTCCCCTAGCCCTAGAAGACTTAGAAGAGTTAGCCATAGGAATAGGTCATACCTTAGGGGTGTTAGGAAAATCTCCTACCCTTTAGCTTAAACCATTCCTCACTTCCCTTCTTTCAAGTCAAACTCAAATCAGTTATATTTGATTTTCTCAAACTCAAATCAATTCCATGATTGAAATTCATGATTGAGATCCATGATTAAAACTCATGATCAAAATCCACCAAAAATTCATAAGTTAAAATTTCTTAAGTCCTTAACCCTTTTTTAAGGACTTAGCCAAAATCATGATTTAAACCTATTCAAATCTTTGTGATTTTCTCATAATCCATTTATATTCTCATTTATATTGTCATATATAAATGAAATATAAATTCAAACCCAAAATTAAATTCAAAATTCTAAATCAATTCATGAAAATTCCTTAAGTTCCTTTAATTTTCATTAAAGGACTTAGCCAAAATCAACTCTAAACCTTGATCAAACCAACTCAAATTCATGGGATTTTCTCAAAATCAATCTATATCCTCATTTATGTTCTTATATATAAATGAAATATAAATAAAAATCAATCAAATCCAACTCAAAAATTAAATTTTAAATTAAAAATTCAATTAAATCCTTTAAATTCCCTTTAATGGATTTAACCCAAATCATGATTAAACTCTTTCAAATTCTTGAAATTTTCTCATGATCAATTTATATTCTCATTTATATTCATATATATATATATATATATATATATATATATATATATATATATATATATATAAATGAAATATAAATTCAAACAATCAAAACTACAAAAATAAAACTCAAATCCATTCAAAATCAAATCTAAGCCTTTCAAGTCAAAATCTTGAACTTAGCCAAATCACTTTCAAATCAAGCCAAACTCTTGATTTTCTCTAATTGTTCAATCAATCCTACAATCATGAGCTCATATATAAATCCAAACCTCAATCCTTCAATCAAAACCTAAATCAAAAATCAAACCCAAAACTCCTTCATATTCTTCCTTTGAATATGAGATTTTCAAATGGATCAAAATCCATTTGACTTGAAACCACTTGTAAATAGATTTATATTTCAATCATAAGTCCATATACAAGATTAATCAACTTCAAATCAAGTGGCCTAAAGTGGCTCATTTGTTCTATGCCCTAGGGGTATAATGATCAAAATACCCACTTAGGCTCACTTGACCCAAAGTGGCCTAAAGTACTCTTATGAGCCAACTTTCGATCCTAACCAAATTGGATTGAATCAAACTCATATATCCCTCTCATCATGATCAACAATCATCATGGTATGATCAATCAATCAAATTGGTCAAACCAAGTCAAACCTAAGGGTTGACCAAGTCAACACTTAACCTAAAATGAAACATAACATGACCAAAATCCACTATAGGCCAAATTGATTGAAACCATTGATCTAAGTTCACTCATGACCTATGTTTAAACTTGACCAAGTCAACCTTTGAGCCTAACCTAGCATTTGGCCCACTTGACCCAAGTTGACCCATTTTGACCTAAAGGGCCAAAATGTGTCAAAACTTGATCTAAGCCAAATTGATTGGAACCAATGGGTCAAGTCCATCCCAAATCACTTGTAGAACTTGACCAAAGCCTCAATTAGCCAACTAGACCCAACCTAACCCAATTGACCTTAGACCCAACATGACCAAAATGGGTCATGTTGAGCCAAAATTGAACCTAACCCAAATTGATTGGAAACAAAGATACAAATCTACTCCATATGACCAACTAAACCTAAACCTACCCTTGACCTAACCCAAATAGGTCAAATGAGTCAAATGGATCAACTTGACCCATTTGACCTAAATGAGTCGTATGAGCCAAAACCAAATCTAATCCAAATTGAACCAAACCAAAGAGACCAAAACATTTCAAATGGTCATATGAACTTGACCCAACCCTTGGTTTGGCCCGATTTGATTAATTGGTCAACTTGACCCAAGTTGACCCATTTTAACCTAAATGGGTGAGCCAAACCCTATCAAATGAATTCCAAATCCATTGAAACTTGGCCCAACCTATTTTCTCAACATACCAAACATACCCAAATTGAAAAAAAATAGCAAAATGACCATTATACCATTAGGGCATAGAACAAATTTTGGCCTAACCCATGGGTATTTTGGTCATACACTCATCACAATCACTTGAAGCTTTCCTAAAATTTCAAGGGGACATAATGATGAGTGGTGCACCCAACCCAATGGGTGTGGGTCAACCCATTTGGCCCATGGACCAAACCTGACCACCCATGGCCAAATTGAAAATTCAAACTCCTCCTAAAGTTCAATTGGATGCACATGGGAGTTAGGCTTCCACTCCTCTAGCTAAATCTACCATGTGCACACCTCTAACAGCCAAAATAACCCACTCTATGATGTCAATTGGATCAAAATGGCAAGCATATTATCGGCCATCTGATTGCAATAGGGGGAGATAAACTCCCCCTAATCCACTGAAATTTGAATTCATTCACACTCGATTGGAACATAGGAAGCTTTTAAACATCGAGCTCAAGGTGCTAGAGGATTGAGAATTCCCATTCTTCGATTTTGCACAGTGCAAAATAGGGGGGATCCATTGAAGAGGAAATTTCTTCTACACTCAATCTTAGCCTAATTCTTTCTACACTCACCATCAGAGGACCAATTCGAGCTTGCCTAAGCATCCAATTGAGTTCTAAAGGCAAGGGGGAGATCAATTTGATCAAAGCCGCAACGGGAGTGAAGAGGAGTTGGTCCACCCATTCATCCACTCAACCTGAAGAGCTAGGAACTTCAACAGGCTCCACTCCACTAAGCTACCTCATCGATCCCGAGCACCAGTGATCACCTCGAGGTTAGTAAATTTTCAACCACTTAGGCTAAGAGGTGTTGGTCTTTTGTGAAAGAAATGTCCATTTCATGTAAAATCCACCATTGGATTGCCACTTTGGTCCTTTAGATGGTGTGGGCTGAGTCTTGAATGAATCCATGAAGGATCGGGCTCAGATCACCCCTTGTATTGTAAACGGCTCACATTAATCCTCAAGAAAGAACTCAGCCCATCTCAGCCATCCATCTGCATTTTTAGATGGACGGTTGAGATTATTTCCCACATTTTAGAATTTAATTTCCCTTTTAAAACCACGGGTGTATCCTCATCCATCCAATCTTTGATCAGAAGGTTAAGGATAAAAGCACGTGCATCGCCACGCTCCGATGCCAAGTTAAGTAGGGCTCACGATGACGCGTAAAGCCACATGCCGCCACGTGCATCGTGAGGGTGTGTATTAACCTAGGATTAGTTAGAGATTAATCTTAATTTCTAATTAATTTAGAAACCTTCAAAAAATCATAACTAAACCTAAAAAAATAAAAAAATATATAAGGAAAAATGCTACGGATAGATAATTCCATCTAGAATTTTTTAAAAATGTTTTCAATGCATTTTGATTTCCCTTTTTCTCTGAATTTGGGTTTCTTTGGGAATGGTAATTAGCTAATTATTCCCTAATTAAGTGACCAATTAATCTAAAACTTCTAGGATTTATTTTAGGGGATAATCTCCTAATTTTCTTGTGATTTATTGAAGCCTTGATTAGGGAAATTGCTAACTCATTCCCTAATTACCCTTTATTTAATATAATTAAGGGTAATTAAGCTATAATTAGTGGGGTTTCCCTATGATTAAGTTGGATTAAGGTTAGATCTAGTGAATAGTGGTTTTATGGAATAATTTTGGGGTTTTTCTCCTAAGCTATTCCCTAAACCCCCTTTCTTTCCTTAATCTCTTCTTAATTAAGGGTTAATTCATTAATTACCCCTTTAAATAATTTTCAAAAATTCTAAAATCTCCAGAACTTAATTAATTTACCTTGGGTAGATCTTAGGTGTTCAATAGCCTAAGTCTAATTAAAGAAATTAAACCCCCTTTCATAAGTGTGAAGGGGTGTTTTAAAAGTACTTAAGCTAAACCCCTTAGCATAATTAACTTTTAATTGTGAGCCAAATTGCATTTGGCCTTTTTCATTACTAGGTGTATTGCAAATTTACATACCTTGTGGGTTTTATGTCATCTCATTGGCTCATAATTACTTAGTTAATTTTTCTAAGGTGGTGTAGGTAAGGGTTAATTAAGCCACTTAATGCATACCTTAACCTAATCAACACTTAAAAATAAATTTAACTATCTAAAAATTAAACAAAAATACAAAACACATATGAGAATGGGTTAGGAACAGTAAACTTATTCACCTTTTCAAAATTAAATCAAACTTCAAACAAACAAAAATCATTTTGAAATTTACTTTGATTTGTTCTAAGTTTTCTTATTCTTTAAGAATGTCTTTAGGAATTAAGTGAGTTTTCTTACATGATTATATTGCTTTATATCCTTCCCAACATGTTAAATTATATGCCATGTGACTTATGCATCCATGATTTCATGTTTTCAAAGTTTTAAAATGAAATTATTTACTTTATGTCAAATGTGCATGTGTTGGCTAAAGTAAATTATGAATGACTATTATCACTACTAAATCTAAAGTATTTTCAAAACCTATAAATAAAACATTAAATTTGAAAGTGTGCTATTCTTACATCCTAATTATTAGCTTGCATGTGATGAATTATAAAGTCATGTTTAGTGTAGTCTTCCCTTTTCTCTAATGTTAGCATAGTTTTGAATAAGGGTTGATAAGATGTAGGGTTCATTTGAAAAGAACCCAACACTTACTTAATCCTATACCTTATTCATCCCTATGCCATCATCTAAGAAGGATTGTCTACACTTGCATGAATAAATTGCATAAACAAAATAAAACCATTAAGCAAACTTTTGCATATTCTTTTCCACTTTATTTCTTTTATATGCATGTTAGTACTTAAGGAAAGTGGTATATTAGTCTGGACAGCCCCGAGATTATGAGGCTTTAAGTAGCCCTAAGTAGGTCTTGTACCTTACACCTCTCATTAATAATGATGCTGTACTCACTTATGTCTTTCTTACTTTCATACATATATGTGAAATTTTGGAGAAAGAAAACCTTTTCTACTTAAGAAAAATCATATATCTAAATCTTCTAAATTTTCTTAAATGGATTACTTAACATGCATCATAAAGTGTGTTAAGTATTCTCATTTGCATGTATAGATATGCTTAGGGTCCATCCATATGCATGTTATATATGTTGGGAAAGATTAAAGTATTGTATGTTATGTGAATTTTGATTCATTTTTCTTAATCTTAAAATACATTTCTTTTTGAATAGGTTTATTTAGAGTTGATCTAAACTTAGGATTAATTAAAAGATTTAATTAAAACATTCACCTAAATGAAATTAAAATTTATGAACTTACCTTAAAAATTATTTAAGGATTAGGGAAGGAAAGAGAAGTCCTCTTCTCTTTTCCTCTCTTTATAACTTAGTAATTAATTGTAGATTTTACTTAAACTGAATCAAAACATGAAATAAAATAACCTAAAATCACTAAACAACTTAAATGAAACCCTCCTCTAAGTTGAACATGTCTTTCAAACTTAGAAAATTCAAACCTAAAGCACTAAGCTAAGCATGCCACACAAACCTTTAAAGCACACACATTAGCCTAAGTCACCACTTCTAATTTTAGGTTAGGTCGGTGTATGGCTTGATGTTATGTTTTATTTTATGATGGATGTTTTAGACTAGATGTTAGAGTGTATGCTCGTAGAATGAATGGTTGGACGTATTTAGTCTTACTATTCTTTTCTGTAGGGGATTGTGCTAAAGAGGCGCTATCATGAATAAAAATATAAATGCTTCTTGCTTGCAGGTGCTTATACCCAACCTATCAGGAAGATGCCAACCATTCTCGGCACTTGTCAAAAAGGGTGCTAAGTTTAAGTGGGATGACAAGTACCACCATGCTTTTGAATACATTAAGACTACTGATGACGCCAGCCATATAGCTCTATCCCGATAAGTTTGATCCTCTACATAGTATTAGATGACTCCCTTGGTGCTTTGTTAGCTCAAATCAATGATGAAGGGAAGAAGAATGCTCTCTATTATCTCAGTCGTCATCTAATCCCTACTGAAGCAAACTATCCACCCATTGAAAAGCACTGCCTAGCTTTAATCTTTGCATCCCAAAAGCTATGACACTATATGCTTTCTCATAAGGTGAACTTGATCTCCATAATCAATCCACTGCAATATCTCATGACACGGCCGACACTATCTAGATGGTTGGCATGGTGGTCCATGATTTTATTGTAGTTTGACATCACATTCATACCCCTCTGTGCCATGAAAGGACAAGCACTTTCGGATTTCTTAACAGCATATCCACTCCCTGCTGATTCTCCATTTAGTGATGATCTCCCCGATGAACAAATCATGAACTTAGGGGATACTAGTGCTCATCACTTGGTGATGTACTTTGATGGTGCAGCTTCCTCTCAAAGAGGAGAAGAACCAAAATTTACTATCACAAGGAAGGCAGGGGTAGGAATAGCTCTCCTAACTCCGAACTACGATGTGATGAGATTCTCATATCATCTGTCCAATCCATGCACCAACAATGAAGTTGAATATGAGGCACTGGTTGCTGGTCTTGAGTTAGTCATTACACTATGTGTCCAGAGTATCAACATCTTTAGGGATTATCAGTTAGTCATCAACCAAATCGTTGAGTCCTACAAAGTTCTAAAACCTAAACTCCATCATTACCATAAGTACACTATGGAGTTATTGGCCTAAATCCCAGAGGTTACCATTTACAAGATTCCTCGAGGAGAAAAGGCAGTAGCAGATGCATTAGCCAAGCTTGCCAAAGAGTTGTCATGTCGGGAAGATAAGTCCATTCCAAGAAGGGACCAAAATTGACAAATCTTATCCTTTATTGATGCTGAACTCATCGAGTGATTCTCTCTTGAAAGGGAGGTTTTCATTATCAAAAAGGATGAGGAGTCAGAGAGGTAACTATTCATGAATTATTTAAATATAGGCAAACTATCTCAAGAGAAATCACTAGCACACCAGGTGAAGCAGAGAGGCCTTTCCTACGCTCTTGTGAATGACACCTTGTACCGGTGATCCTTCGATTATATATGGTTATATTGTTTGGACAAACATGAAACTCGTAGGATCGTGGTACACTTGTTTATGCGAGCACACCAATCCGAAAGATGAAAGCCAAGATCAAAAGACTAGGATACTACCGGCCTTGATTCATAATCGCACGTAGCTAAGATGCCACCAATGTCAGGTACACGGTGTGGTTCTACATCAATCACCTAACATTCTATATCTTACATTGGCCTATGGCCATTTGAGTGTTGGGGTACTGACATTATGGGTCTGATCGATTCTCCTTCTTCTAAAAGTCATCTATTCATCCTAGCTGCTACTGACCACTTTTCCAATTGGACAAAGGCAATCCCACTTAGAGAGGTCATAACTCAGCATGTGCTCCAATTTTTTAGGAACCATATCGTATATAGATTCGGGGTGCCTCTACAAATTATATCTAATAATGGTACTGCATTCAATAACACAAAAATTAACAGCTTTGCTCAGAGACATAGTATAGATTGGAGATATTCTACATCTACTACCCAAGGAAAATGGGTTAGCAGAAGCCTTCAATAAAACTCTCATTCAAATATTGAAGAAGACACTAGATGACAACAAACATGATGACATGAATAATTGGTTGAAGCCTTATGGGCTTACCATACCATATATAGAACTCCAACTCAATCTACCCCTTTCTCCTTAGTGTATGGGTCCGAAGCCATTATACCATTACAAGTCTAACTCTTATCACTAAGGATAGTCATGGGTAGTAAAATCATAATGGAACAGAACTCCAAGTTACGGTTGGAAGAGCTCGAAGATTTGCAGGAGAGACGCCTACAGCTCGAGTTATACAAAGCCAAGATGATTCAAGCTCATAACAAGTTGGTCTGTCCTAGAGCTTGTTTTAGTTCTAAGGAGGCCAATTATTGTCAAAAGATAGGAGGCAAGTTTGAACCCACTTGGGAAGGTCCTTATGTCATAAAGAATGTCTACCAATGAGGGTCTTACCAACTCATAAATTATAAAGGAGAGTGCCTGATGCTTCCATTCAATGGGCTCTACTTAAAGAAATACTATCTATAAATCTTATTTGAAAAAAAATTATCAATAAAACTTCTTTTCATCTCAAATTTTGTTTCTTCTATGTTAAAAATATCTTTTGCTTGTGAATCCTCTATTATGTATTTAGGGTAGGTATAAGAGAACCCAAGAGGCATTATATCCCTCCACAACACAAACACAAACTACAAAATGATCCTCCAATGCTATTAGGATAGGTGTAAGAGAACCCAAGAGGCATCCTATTTTGACTAGTAAAACTAAGTTAGGTGTAAGAGAATCCAAGCGGCATCCTTCCTTGGTGGAATCACAATTGCCCCTCAGCATCATTTCATCCATTCTTCGATGTGTTTAGGGTAGCTGTAAGAAAACCCAAGCGGCATCCTATTCCCCTATCCATAACACAAACAAACATATATCTTTTGTCTTGGGCTATTTTGATGTGGGAGCAAGCCCACATGTGGCACTCACTCATTAGTTGCTCTAGGTCGGGCTGATATGCTACCTTGCTAGTGTGTTACCCCAGTGGTCACTTGTCTAGTGGATGTGTCTCCGCGCTTTCTTCCTAACTTGACTATTACAAATCGACGAGGTCCTTGTTAGTTTGGTAGGCCTCATTGCACAGCCAGTAAGCTACCTCATGTTGACTTTATTTAAGAGGATGCAAGCCTACACGCTTTCTCCTTGAACTAGCCATCATGCACTGATTAGGTTGAGTATATTTGAGGTTTAGGATAAGTTCCCCAGTGGCTCCTTTCCTCCCAACTACTTTAAGCTGGATTACATGACTCTCGCAGTAGTCGCCCATAGTCCCTGTGAGCCAAAGACAGACTATCCCACAATCGTTATGCTTTAAGGAGATGTAAGCTACACACTTTCTAGATCATAGCAAACCATGGACACCTTAGGTTGGTTGGTTATTACCATGCTGATGGCTACCCACCCGGTGGATACACCACTCTTGGCAGATGTGAGTCCCCGCACTTTCTCCTTGAGTTAGCCACATACAGGCCTTCTTTTACAAGGTTCTGGATAAAGCCCCTAGCGGCACCTCCCCTATGGGCACTTTATTTGGATTAGGTCCTTAGAAACCCCATTTAAACACTACATCGGTTATTTTTGGATTGGACAGTCCCCCTTTCATAGTAACCACCCCTATGGTTGGAGAATTTGTTCAGCGGATGCGTAGATTCTCTCTTGGTCCAGTAAGTTGATATGAGCCCCTTCTTAGTGTGGTCTCCAGAACTAATAAAATCATAGCAATACGTAATAAAAAATATATCTTCATTGTGGATTAGAATTTAAGCCCCCATTGGCCCCTTTCCCAAGCAGATATCTATCTTTAGCAAAACTCCCTATAGGAATTGCCTGATTACTTCAAGTTGAGATAAGTCTCCGTCGAAATTCTGTCAATAGTCACCCTTAGTCGGGGTTTAACTTGTCGTGCCACCAACGAGTTACCCTGACAGTCATTTTTTCTTTGAAAGATATAAGTCTATTACACATTCTTTTCAGCACAATCGTTGCAAACCGATGGGCAGCCCTAGGTCGGGCGATTTACATGTAACCATCACCCAATTCCTTATTTAGGAAGATGTGAGTCCCCACGCTTTCTTCCTAACTTGACTATTACAAACCGAAAGGCATCCCTTAGGTTGGTTAGTTCTACCTAACGGCTAGTAGATTATCTCTTTGGATTTGTAAATCTAAGATAGGTCTAGGCTGATATTAGCTCCTTCTTAGTAGATCCATCGCACACCGATAGGGTCCATCTAAAATTAAATTAATTCTAACTATTCTTGAGTCGATATGAGTCCACAGCAGTATATGCTCAAATAGTCACCCTAGGTCTGGATTGATTTGTTGCGCTATCGACAGATCACCCCAACGGCCAATCCCTACTTTGGAAGATGTAAGTCTGCTATGCTTTCTTCGTAGTACAATCATTGCACACTGAAATGCAACCCTTAGGCCAGATAGTTCTACCTTGTGGCTAGTAGACTACCACTTTGGACTTGTAAATCTGATACAAGTTAAGGCCGACATAGTTCCTTCTCAGTGGGTCCATCGCATGCCAACAGGGTCCACAACATAACACACCAAATTAAATTAAATCAATTCAAATAAAATTAATATAAATCAAATTAATCATTTGAACTACTCTTGAGTTGAGGTAAGACCCCCAACAATGCTCACTCAGTAGTCGCCTTGTAGGTTCGATTACCCACAATCATCAATCCCTTTGGAAGATGTAAGTGCTATGCCTTCTTCTATAATTGCACACAAGGCAACCCCTTAGGTTGGATAGTTCTGCCTTATGGCAGGTAAACTACCCCTTTGGACTTATAAATCTAAAACAGCCCAAAGTCCTTGTGGCTCCTTCTTAGTGTAGTCCATCGCACACCAACAGGGTCCATAACAAAATAAATTCAAAACCAACCTATCTAGTGGAGTCAAACTAAACATATCGAACAAACCAAATTTCTCTCCAATGAGCAAATCAAATTGGCATCCCTAGTAAAGCTTAGATCTAAATAAAATAAATTTAATCGAGTGTATGTCCCTGACAGATATGCTCTTAATCTAGAACCCTTCTCCCCAGTGGAGCCATAATAAATTAAACCAACCTCCCTAATAGAGTCTAATCAAACAAATCAAAGAAATCCAATCAAATTCTTATCCCCAGTGGATAGCTTGAACCTATTTCCCAAGTGGAAGGTTCATGTACTCAATCCCCAGATACACTCCCAAAAAAAATCATACTCATAATTAAACTTAGATTCATATCTCCAGCAGATAGCTCAAACCTGTTTCCCTAAAAGAAGGTTCATGTACTCAATTCCCAACGGATTCTTTCTTGCTCACTTATACCTTTTGCATAAAGAGAGTTACGTTGCACTAATATTATGATTCTATCAACCTTTCGGGTCTAGGTATACATCACTTCATTGTTTATTGCAATCTTTTGGATGTTGTGATCATTTTCAACGCAATAATGCGGGTGTGCCTTGTTACACCACACCTATTGGGGTCCTTTTGTTGACCTCACTTTTGGAGTGAGCTCTTAACCTCCTCTCTTAGACTTAGGACTCTTCTAGACACTAAGAAATTTTAGTCATAAGACACTTCTAGTAATTATGTGAACACTTAACCTAAGCCTAGAAACTTAGAAGTGTTAATCATAAGATTAGGCTATGCCTTAGGGCTTAAAGAAATTACTTATCCTATAGCCTAAACCCAATCTAGATACACTTTCTCAAATCAAACCCAAATTCAATTCTCAAACCAAATCTCAAATTCAAATTCAAATTTTAAATCTAATTTCAAATTTGACTCCAAATGATTGAAACCCAAAATCAAATTCAAATCCTAAGACCCTTCCTAAGCCATATGAACCACATTCATAAGCGTAGCCAAAACCCCCTTAAGATCAAATCAAACACAATTTATTTTTTTATAAATCAATTATTCTTTCATTTATATTCATAAATATAAATGAAATCCAAATTCAAATGAACAAAACTATATCAAAAATCAAATCCAAACTCAATCCAAGCCCTTTAAGCCAATTCTTTGGACTTAACCAAATTCTATCCAAATCAAGTCAAAATCAATGGATTTTCTCTTGAATCAATCATTCATTTGATCATTTATCCAAATATAAATAAAACCTACAATCATCAAACCAAATTCAAGTCAACCCAAGTCAAGCCTAACTTAGCCCTTTTGACTTAAAACTTTCAATTGAGCCAAAAGACAAATTGATTGCTTGAATTTATATTTCATCCGTGGCTCATATATAAGTTCAACTAAACTCAAATCAAATCAAAACCAAACCAATTGACCCACTTAGGTCCACTTGACCCAAAGTGACCTAAATGACACATTTGAGCCAACTTCTAATCCAACCCAAATTAGATTGAACCAAGCTCACCAAAACCTTCCATCATGATTGTTGATCACCTTAGGATGATTGATTGTAATCAATTGGGTCAAACCAAGTAAACTTAGTCATTTGACCAAGCTAACCCTTAGCCCAAATGAACCAAAACTAGCCAAAACTTATCCTGCACCAAATTGATTGAAACCAATGATTTGAATCAACCAAAAGTCAATATTTAAATATGACTTGATCACCAATTAAGCCAAACCAGGCCCAATTGGCCATTTGATCCAAGTTGACCTAAATTGGCCTAAATGACCAAATTGGGTCAAATCATGATCTAACCCAAATTGATTAAAAAAATGGATCAAGTTCATTCCAAATTGATTATTGAACTTGACCAAAGCCATAATGAGCCTAATTTGACTAGGTCAACTTGACCCAACCTAGCCCAAAATCCAAATTAAATCCAAATTAATTCAAACCAAAGACTACATTCATCTTCAATTAGTCAATTGAACATGAATCAATCATAACAAGCCAATTTAGCCAATTTTGATCAAATTGGTCAACTTGACCTAATATGATCCAAATTGAGTCAAATCCCTTGAAACCAAGCTGACCCATTGGATCAAACTGACCCAAACCCATTTGGGATCAGCCCAAAATCAACCCAACCTAATTAAATCTCATGGATCCTCCCCACATAGGATTCCACCCAACCTCATTTAATTCTCCCCATCACATGCACTTAACTCCTCCCCAACATTTGCATTGAATAGTGATCATATGAGAAGAGAGGACTTTGGAGCAAAAATTCAAAGTCCTCAATCAATCCATCATCCATCCCAACCACCCCAAGCAAGATGATAATACTTTGGAGCCAAAAAATTCAAAAAAGGGTGGATTTTCGGCCATTATAAAAGAAGAGGGAAATGAGGCTTCACCCCTCTTTCTCCTACCACCATTCAGCTTCCAAGAGCTCTTCAAAGCAAAAAAAAAAAAAAAGTAACCCATCCCCCATCTCTTTGAGCCAATTTTGAGCTCAAAAACACAAATAGTTATTTTTTCGGTGAAGCGAAGGTGAACATTGGAGAAGACGACGTTCCAAAGAGAAGCGAAGGTTAAAAAAATCATTCCAAAGCTTTCTCACATACTTAGGAGATTGCTCGGATCTTCATCGCAGAAATCATCCCCAGTGAGGTAACCTTAAAAAAACATAGCCGGCCTTATGATCTCTCATTTTGAGATATTTTTTGCGTGATTTTTAGGAATTTATCTTAGATAATCTCACATTTTTATTTTAAATCATCCCAATTAAAAAAAAAAAGAATTTTTTTGGTGTGAATTGATTTGAAAACGAGTCCATTTGTACAAATTTCTTTTTAAAATTCCTATTTTTACTATTCATCATCAGCTAGCCGCCCCGATCCCGCTTCATCGGACGACCATGTGGATCGCGATCCGCCTTAAGATCGCGATCTAGACTCGATCACATGGTTCGCATGATCGGACGGCTCAGATCGCTGATCATGATCGATCGGACCATCGACCGCAATCGCGCCCGAGTGAACCGCTGGATCCTCACGCTGACCCATTTCCGCTTGTCAGTCGACGCCGCATCGCTAATTGTGCGGTCATGAGGCGCACATGCCATGCCATGCACGTAATCCACGCACCACGATGGTCTTAACGCCGCTATTTTTGACTTAAAATTAATTTAAATCACCTAAAACTTCAAAAAATTTATAGAAAATACTTAACCAAAAAATTATAAAAATGGTTCATTGGATTCATCTTTCGAGAGAATCCAACAAACAAAATCCAAATTTAACTAATTATTTTGAGCTTAATTTGAGTTTTAGTAAAAATTAAAATTTATTAATTAAACCAAAAAATACATGTTAGATTAAGTTGAAATTTTAAGGGATTGAAACTAAAGTTAAAACACAGCTACCATAAATATCTCAAGTAAAAGGTACTTCTGGATTGGGAGAAATTAAAATTTGAAGTTTAGATTGTCCATTTTAATAAAATAAATCAAATAAAAATTCAGAAATTTGTAAAAATCTTCAAAATAGCTTAAATAACTTCAATTGACATCTAGACTCTTAAGAAAATAATATGATTTTTTGAATCCTAATGAATCCCAAACAGTTAAGATTAAAGTTTAATCAATTAATGACTTAATTAAAATATAATCTAAAAATAATTTAAATATCAAAATCAAAATCAAAATGAAATAACACTTAAGCAATCATTAATCAAACCTCAAATCAAAAAAAAATATCATCCTTAAGAAATTAAATTAAATATGATTAAACTTATTTAAATCAATAAAACTCAATTAAATGATTAAATCTTAAATCAAACTTAAAATTCAACAAATCTAGGAAACTTTAACATGTCAAACTAGTATAACTAAACCTACACTAAGCATGGAATTTTAATCATATGAAACTCCTTAATGAATATAAATAAATGAAACTAATTAATCATTAAATAAACTAAAAATCAAATTGATTAATAAACCAATTCAACATAATCATTTGATATTAATCAAATTAAATCAAATACAGTTAAAGTAAACTTAATTAACATATGATTAAATCACACCCATTTGGAAATAAGATAATTAATTATCCATTAATACATAAAACCTAATAACTAAATCAAACATGAATGAAATCAATGAACATAATAAATAAAGAAAATCAATCCTAACTCATGAATAATCAAGTTTAATTGAAATAAAATAAACAATTAAATCACTTAATCTAATCAAATGATAATAAAAATAATCCTTTAATCAAATCAAACTTAAGTAAAACACTTAACTATATCAAATCACTCATATGTGAGAAATTAAGTCATTAATTAAATAAATCTTTGATTAATCTAATGATTTAAAAAACTTTAATTACCCTTAATCAAACTTAATTAATTAAAATTTAACTAATGCAAACTTAATGAATTAATCTATCATCTTAATGAACCAAATTAATTTTTAAATCACTCAAATCAAACACTTAATTAATCTATTAATTAATTTAATCACACCTCTTAAATAAACTAATTAAGTAAATTAAATTAATCATATTAAACCTAAGCTTAATCAAACATAAATACAATTAAATACCAATCAAATCCTAAATTAAACATAAATCATTAAGTCATTAACTACATCATTAATCTAAATAAATATAAACCAAATTAAAATTAATAAATCTCATTTAATTTAATAAACTTAACACACTTCTAATTAAAATAATTACCCTTAAGCTAATCCAATTGAATAAACACCCAATTAATGCAAACCTAATGAATTAATCTATAATCTTAACCAAATTAACTTTTAAATCAAATTCAAATCAAACACTTAATTAATCTAAATTAATTTGATCACACATCTTAAATAAGATAATTAAGTCAATCAAATTAATCATATTAAACTTAAACTTAATCAAACATAAAATAATTAAATACTAATCAAAACCTAAATTAAATCTAAATTATTAAGTCAATTACATCATTAATCTAATAAAATATGAAATCAAAAAGATTAAACAAATCTTTATAATTAACATAAATACACTTAATTAAACTAATCACATAATCACATTGAATCTAAGCAAACCCATAGATTAATAAAGCTAATCAAATCAAATTAAATTAAATTAAGAAAGACTCTCATCAATTTAATATGTAATCAAATCAAATCTCATTCAACCTACTTAAATAAGATAAATTAATTAACTATCCAATGTTTGAAATCAAAAATACAAATCAAACTTTGATAAACATGACAAATGGATGAGATTAAAAATAAAATCGTAATTATAAAGAATCAAACTCAATTAAAATTAAAATAAAATCTCAAATCTAATCTATCAAACTACAAATAAATGAACCACAATTAAATCAATAAGCATAAAATTAAGTCACATAACCATAATCAAAGAAAAATTAAATATTAATTTAAAGGATATTGAATTATCAAGATTTAATTAAACCAAAACATAATATAAATTAATCAATCAAAACACATGAATTTAAATAACAAACTTCAAAGATCAAGGATATTGAATTATCGATTTAATTAAACCAAAACATCTAATTTGAAATTAATCAATCAAAACACATGAATTTAAACAAACTTAAACTTCATTAGATCAAGGATATTGAATTATCAAGATTTAATTAAATCAAAACATCTAATCTAAAATTAATCAATCAAAACATGAATTTAAACAAACTTAAACTTCATTGGATATCAAGGATATTGAATTATCAAGATGTAATTAAACCAAAAATATCTAAATCAAAATCAATCAATCAAATACTTAAACAAACTCAAATTCTAAATTCTAAGTCAAATCAAATAAATCAAATCAAATGAATTATATAAATTCAAATGTGCTAATTAAGATACTTAAGGACCTTAGTAGATTCTTTAGAGTTAAATGTAGAATAGGGTGAGTTCTCTACAAAATGGAATTCATTCTACTCTTCATTCTTGAAAACCTAAACATCATTTTAACCAAATAAAAGTGAAATAAAAATGAAAAATAAATCATTAAATCATTTAAATTGAAATCACCCAAAAGTAAAATTTAAACAAATTGAAACTTAAACTAAAAAAGCCTAGTAAATTCTTGCCACACAAGCCTTAAGCACACACATTAGAATACTAAGTCACCACTTCTAGTTAAGTTGTATGTATGATGTTGTGTTTTATTTTGATGTAATATTTTAGACTAGATGTTAGGGTGTATGTTTCAGATGGATGTTAGTTATTAGCCTAATTATTCTAGGGTTGTGCTTAAGGGTCATTGTAATAAAATATAAATACTTTGTGTGTTGCTTAGCCTAAGTGTAACCCATGTTAGACAGTGGGATTGATTACTCATGTGTGGGGTGCTAAGTCCAAATTATTCATATACTGCTTGGGTTGTATGGTGTGTTTAGCTAACATTTATTTTGCTGTGTGTAGCTAGATTTACTTTTCTATTTTAATGTAATTTTACATTAGAATTATGATTAGTGTTATGGGGATTAGATGAGCAATGGCTAAGGCTTAGTCCGGGTGCCCTGTGATGCCTTTGGAGCAAATCAAATCAAAAGAAGAGAAGGAAGAAATGAAGAAAAGAAGACCCCATAGCATATATTATTTTTTGTATGGTTGTATAGTAGAGCTCGACTACCATCTTTTTCTTCTCTTGGTGTATGCGAACCCGACAAGAATGGCCTTTATTCTTTTATGATAGTCTATAAAATTATTTGATGTTATGTTTAGATTGACTAATTGCATACTTTCTTAGTTTCTTCATGAATGATGTTTGAATGTATGACCTAGATGTGATAAGCTTTTAGGAAAAAAATTAACTTTTCTATCCCAATTAGCAACTCATAACTAAAATTTTAAAATAACTCATAACCTCACATAAAAGCCTAGAATTAAATCAAGATAATAAAATTTTAACAACCCTTAGGATGAATGAATGTATAATATCATGCATGTCATATTATTCCACTCTTGTTAAGAGGGGCTTCCATCTTGCAGAGAATGAAGGCTTAACTGTGAGAGATTTTGATGGAAGAACACCCATTTCTCTCTTGATTTAACCCATAATCAAATTCTCATGCATTTAGGCATACAAAATCTCATAGCTGTGTCAAAATAAAGAGTTCAAAAGAATTAAATAAATTTGATAAAATTTGCAGATTCCATGAATTCATACCACTCATGCTCTAGTCTTTAGGGAGTGAATTTAAGGACTTAGTCTTCTTTCTAAATGAACAACCTAGCCATCTTGCAAAAGCATAAGACTTGCCTATATAGTTGTACTCCAAGTTAATAAGTCCAACAAATGGTGGTTTATTCTCTTGTGGAGGTAAATCATATACCCATTTTTGCCTTAGATTTAGTCAGCCAAGCTCCCTAGCTTAGGATTTGAGGTAGCTATTTCCTTCAAGCTATAAGCATAAATCCTCACCTCTTAGGTATTTTCATAATCTTATATTGTGGAATTACAAGCCCTAGCAATCTAATAAAATGTCAACTCAAATAATTAACTCTCTTCAATTTCAAAAATATAAAGCCCAATTATAGGGTAGATTGAATGCTCACCAAGCTTCCTAGTATCATGAGCATTTACTACTTTTCCCTTTGGATTCCAAAAATAAGTCTTCTCCTTGATCTATCTCTTTGGTTTTTCTAAAATACCAATCCTTTGATAGTTTTAACCTTGAAATCTTTGGAGACCCTAATTGTCTACTTTAATCGAGAGTATTCTTAAGGATTCTCATTTCTTAAGATGTAATTAACTATGAGGTCTTGCCTCCATAGGGAACTTAACGAACCCGACTTAAAATAAACCATACTTTATTTTCCATAAAGTAGGAAAGATCTTTGGTATATTCAAGACCCATCATGCCTTAGAGTCCTTATTAATGATTAGTCCATTATGGTGGTGATTTCTATCTTTTGAGATAGTACATCATTCCTTAATGTCATACCATCATTTTAATAAGTACCCTCTAAGACCCAAGGTATCTCACATCTCAAAAATAAATATCATAGTAATCTAATACCAATGGTTATTTTGATGACTTATATGAGGAACGAATCCAACTATCAGTGCAAATTAAAGGATCAAGTATTTTTGGTTGTAATGAGCTTCAATAATCTCCAACCACATGACTACTAGCACTTAAAGATTTAGAAGCGTTGTTTTAGAGGATTGAAAAAATATCTTGTCATCTTGCATAGAGTTTTATACTTCAATGCTAACATTTTCACCACTCAAGAATATCAAATTTAGAATCTAGACACTTCACACAAGCCTCTTCTAAGTAAAGTTTTAAATTAGTTTTTTGTGGAAGTAGTAGTCCAGTCGAATCAATGAAATCATACAAGCAATCAAGAACATCAACATCATTAGTACTTCTTTGTGGAGTAGTTGTACTATTAAGCGGTTGAAAGGAAGTACTCTCAAAGAATTCATTTGAAATATTATGTTTCTGTACTGCATAATATGAGTAGAGCTCAAAAAGTTTTTATTTCAAATCATCAATCTTCTCATGAACAATATTATACTCATAAATCTGTGGGTAATAGTAATTGATCCCAAATATTTTCATCATGAGATCCTGCAATCAAAATAATAACAATCAAACTAGTATTTGTCCAACTTGACTTCATAGCAAATACATTTGAAAGAAATGTAGTGTCTAAAGCACAATCTCTATCTAAAGATTTATTTTATTAGAATGATTTGGAAGCGCATATTGTTGTAATTTGAGCTAGAAAAAAATCTCAGTAATACGACTAAAAATAAAAAGTTGTCTCATTTTATCAAAGATCTTATTTCTCCTCTCAAGGCAATCACAAATAATTATGATCCTTAAAGCATACTCTAGAAATATGCTTTGTAATAAAAGTAGACTCAAGCATTTTATATGTTAAGTTCAAAAGAGTTGGAACATCTAAGCAAAGTAATTTTGAAGTTGTCAATTATATGTCTAACAATCTCACCAAATTTATGCAATCTAGTGACATTTTTATAAAAAGATATATTCACTTTCAATGATCCGACAAATTTCCTTCAAACCATCTTAAACCATCAAGTTCAAAATATGAGCATCACATCTAACATGAAAAAATCTCTCATAAAAGAAATTCAAACCTTCTACTAAACAGAGCTTTCAAGTTTCTAGCAGCAACATCATTAGCAGAAGCATTATCTAATGTGATTATACAAATTTTAGTTTGAAGACCCCATTGTAACAAAATTTTAAAATAACCTTATATACATAATCACTAGAGGAGGGTCCAAATCAATAAAGCTTATTATTCTACTTTGCAACTTCCAATCAGAACTGATAAAGTGCATAGTCAAACACATATAACTAATAGTTTGGCTTGATATCCAACAATCTGAAGTAAGGGAAACATGCTCAACCAACTGAAGAATTTTTTTTGAGTTTTTCTTTCTCTAACTCATAAACTTCCATGCACTCTTCTTTGATAGAATTCCTAGATATTTTATGAAAATTAGATTCATTAATTTCAAAATATTGAAACATAAATGCTTAATCATCATGAAGGGATACCATGAACAATAATCATTTTGACAATGATATTTTTAATTCTACTATGGTAGAAGAGACACACAAATGAGACATTAAATCATCACCATCTATATCTTCTACATTGGATCAAAGAGTTTTGCTTTTTCTATTTCATAGTTGTTTTACTGTAATTATGGAGTTTGAAATGTATATTCATCTAGGAAGTAATACCTATTTTTTGTTTGAGATATGATTTAGAGCAATTATATTTTCATTTATCTACCATCTTACCTTCTAAACAAAAATTTGGCAAAAATGTTGTAAATTTTTGACCTTTTCCTTTTGCCTTTGATGTCCTCAATGCTAATAATTTCCCTAATACTTTCATTAGCAATACTAATATTATCAACTGGAGGTTGACTAGAACTTACGAACTGGTTTTGAGAATTTATAGCCATTGTTTATAAAATGAAATAAGAACCTTAAGGTTAATTAACTGAATATGTCAAAGGCAATAATGTATGTATGCAAAATTTAGTGTATGTTAACAAAAGAACACTCAAACTCTCAAAGCTTTCTATAGTTCGACCCTTTACACATATCCACTTTTATTAAGCATATATAAGAAAATATAGCATGTCCAACATAACCACCTTTTTTTAACTAGACATAAGAGTGTGAAAAAATTAAATAGCAAGTAACAATATCATTTACACAACCAAATGAGCCAATATAATAGTAATAACACATCTAGAAATAAAAAATGTCATTATCTACCAATAGATTGCTATAATGATGATAGAAACACATACCTACAAGGTCACAAACTATCAAAGTATCAACGTCCCATTAGATGTGAAAGCACACTTACACTCAAGTAATAGCTTTGATAAAAAATCACTAACAATGCAATTATACACAATACCACTATAATACAAACCCTGTAATAATCAAGACCAGCCATCAGTCTTATACTGAATAACACAAAAGTGGAGCATTTGAGCAAAGCTACTAAAGAAAGCCATATGCGTAACAATAAGTAATGACCATAGGTGAATGATAAGTCTATAGCAAATAACCGAGAGGCCAGAGATAAGAGCTCAGTCAAAATGAGAAAAAAAAACCCTCCTCATTCTGTATTTTTAAGCAAGTAAAATACAAAATTCATGTGATCAACATTGAGAGCAAAAGAATCTAATAGAAACAAATCATTAATGAGCCATTTAGGACAATAGTTCCAAAGTCACCGACGATGCCAATGAGGACATGATAATATATATAGAGGCAACAAATGAAAAACTTTTCATTCTCGGTTTACATTTTATGTTATCAAATATAGATGTAGAGAAAATATAAACCTTACAGAGATTATTGGTGGAGATGATCGAGACTTCCAAGAGGTAGATTCTGATATATAGAGAACTTAATTGTTTAAGAGCAAATCAAACAAGACGTGATCAAGAATCAAAAGATCGAGAGAAAAAGAATTGGAGAGTCAGTCGAAGCTCGAGGATTAGCAGCGCAGGAGAAAGAAACCGAATTCGCGAGAGCTGCTATTCTGCTAAGAGAATCTTATCAAACCGCTTCAATGACAAATCACCCGTATAAAATAAATCAATGGTCATCGAAAGCAATATATAGTTCAATGAGATGAGGCGAACCAAGTTATTGGGCTCAAATCCAATTAAATAACCGATTTAAAATCAATTCAGCTGGTCGAATTGAATCATATTCAATCGAAATATGAGATCATTTTTGATTTATTTTACATTATCGATTAAACTAACAACCCTAGAAAAGTGTATGACATCTCTAAGGATGGTAAGAGGGAGATGATTAGTAAGATTACATGTAGTTAAACAATATCATCACAAAAATGTTGAAGACAGTCATATAAATAATCAATTCTTGAGCAAGATCAGGTAATTGGTGAAGTTTGCATTCAACAAAAACTGTTTTACTATGATGTATATAGACATGTTATTTCATAAATAATTCTACTATCAATTTAAAATGAGCAGAGTTAAACTACTTGAATTTTAGAGCATTGATAGTCTAAAGTTTTAATCAAAGTTGATGACTTGCTTCTTTAATAGAAATTTTTTAATATAGTTCATACTTTCATCTGTATTTGAGCAGATAAGCTAATGTAACATGAGAAGGATCATTTGTCATATTTATAACTTATTTTGTAGTAAAGTCATATGAAAGTCAAATGTGTGACAAAGATTCATCAATTTTTTTTACTTTGAGAAAATTTTTATATCTTTATAATTACATAACTTAGAGCTAATATATATATATATATATATATATATATATATATATATATATATATATATATATATATATATGACATAACTGACATCCGACGTAAAAAAACTCAGCATATATCATGGATCAATTAGAGTGTATATAATGTTAACTAAATTTTATTTTAAATTAATGAATTTTTTTTAATGTTCATAACTTAACAATTTTTTTTAAAATAAATTTTTAAAATACTTATAAAATAGCTACGAAGTATAGTTTATTAAAATTTTAATAGAAAAAACTAAAACCATTCTAGACAAACTCGTAGGATTGGTTTGGGATTAATTTTATTTTGTATTTATTTTATTTTTTATTTTTATTTTATGTTATTTTATAGTTATATTTGTTTGATATATTTTATTTATTATTTTTAAAATAAATAATATTATTTTTAAAGATACTCAAAAAAATTTTAGATTTTGAGTGATCTTGAAAACAATAATCATCAAATATTTTTTACTTTAAAATAAAATATAAATATAAAAAAAAACAAACTGATCCCAAACCTCCTTAATTTTTTTACTTCATTTTGATTTAAAATTATATTATCTATCAAAATAAATCTTGATATAAATAAAATTTAATATATATATATACGATATCTCAAAATACCACTATTCAAAGACAAATTTGACGTCGAAATATATAATTTTGACAAAACCGACGAGATCAAGACTTAAAATATCATCAATCTTGACATCAAATAAATCCCAAAAAAGCCTCAAATATGGAGTGTTTATAATAAATCGAGGCCTAAGATCTAACGAGCCTAAGATCTCATAATCAACTTCATTTGGGCATCCAAATGCTCAAAATACATCAAATGATCAAGGAATCATCCCGAGCCGTCCAATGAGTGGTACGCTTTACATGAATTTACAAGAAGTCTCCTCTCATCTATAAATGACCTTCATTCCTCACATGAAGGCAAGGAGAAGAAGAGGAAGAAAAGAGGAAATAAACAAGAAGAGGAGGGCCTGGCAAAAGAAGATGAGTCCATAAGGAAGAAGAGGAAGAGTCCAAGCAAGGAAGAAGAGGAAAGTCAAGCAAGGAAAGAGAACTCAAGAAAAGAAAAGGAAGAGTCCGAGAGGAAGAAGAGGAATGCCAGGAAGAGAGTCAAGCTTGAAGATCCTCCAAGAAGATCACTCGCCAGGCCATCAACCGCCATCGCCACCGTCACTAATCACTATTCCCTCAAGTCATCCAGATCTCCATTATCAAGAATAATTACAACATCATACATATTGTTATTCCTCTCTCTCATATGCAATTCAGAATCTCATTAGAAGACTTTCTATAGATACATAGTGGAAGCTTTTATGGCTAGCCGGATTTTTCCCCTTTTCGAGGTTTTCCACGTTATGAGGTGTCTTTGTTCACTCTTTAATTACCTGTGTGTTGGACTTCACAACAAGGCTAAGCGAACTTTCACTCTACCGTGATCGGTTTTCTAGACGCTTGGCCATACTGGGATGTTGATTCCCATTATTTTATCTTGTATGACAATCAAGTTTTCCAACAAGATCAAAACCACCATCGAGGTGGAGCATTCAAGCTTTTAAAGAACGCAAGTGAAGAATGAAGATTCATCAAACTTTGTTCCTTCGATTTTGTCGGGAATTGGGGGGCAACTCTTAATCTCAAAAGATAAGCAAACAAGAACACCAACCAAAAGGCAAAGATCAATAGTAAACTCTACAAGCTCATACAAATTCGACCTCTTCCATACGGGTTAACGTTATCAAAACACTACTAACAACCCATAGTCAAACTTGGACTTCCCGACTTCCATACGTTAACGCCATCGAAAACTCACTACAACCCGATAGACAAAATGTCCTTGAGGACTTCAATCTTCCATACGTTAACGCCATCAATAAACACTCGACAAACAACCTGTGATAGTCAAACATCCTTGGTGGACTATCTCTTCCATATGGTTAATGTCATCGATAAAAGCTCGACAAACAACCTGTGAAAGGTCAAAACGCCCTGGTGGACTTCATGATCTTCCATAATGAAAGCACGTCATCGAGCAAAGCTCACAAACAACCCGTGAAAGGTCAAAACCTTGGTGGACATCCACGCTTCTTCCATACGCAATGTCATCGAGCAAAAAACTTAACAAACAACCCAGAAAGATCAAAAGGTCCTTGGTGGACTTCCCAGGTTCTTCCATACTAAGTTGACGATAACACTATCAACTTTTGAACCATCCATAAGTTTCAAGAAATCCTATTTCCCCAAGAAGTACACATCACTGCCGGTCATCACCGCCGATTATGGCTGACCGCCAATTCATTCGCTTATCGCCGCCGGCCACTGCCGCCACATCGCCGCCGTTCGCCGCTAACCATCGACGGTAATTTTGCCGGTCATCACGCTGATTTGCCGCTAATCACCGCTGCCGACACCGCTACCGCTATCACAAATCGATCGCAACGCCAGAATATTATCGCGATGACTACTTTTACATCGCTGCCGAATTATCGAATTCGCCGGTACCATTATCTCGCTGGTCATCGCCATTATGACGAAGCTGATGCTGAAATCCGCTTCCTTGCCGAAAACGGCCGCTAACCAATGTAGCCGGCCATCGCAACAATCCGCCAATCATCAAGCTATTTTTCGTTAGCGCTTGCCGACAATCGCTGCCGCAACCTGCGGCCATCTGCTACTACCGCCGTCCATCGCACACCATCGCCGGTAATCTTCGCCGGTTATCACTATTGTCGCCATTATACCGACGCCGCCTCTCGCCGACTACTCATTCAATGACGCCTTTCCATACAAGTATCATTGATAACACTCGATAAACAACCTCGACGTCAAAACCTCTTTGGTGGACATCTCATGACCTTCCATACGCCATCGAGTAAACACTAACAACCTGTGATAGTCAAAACGCCCTTGGTGGACTTCCCGACTCTTCCATACGCACGTCATGGAGCAAACTCGACAAACAACCTGTGATAGTCAAACGCCCTTGGTGGACTCATTTCCATACGTTAACGCCATCGAGCAAAAGCTCGACAAACAACCTGATAGGTCAAAACGCCCTGGACTTCCCACGGCTCTTCCATACGTTAATGTCATCGAGCAAAGCTCGACAAACAACCCAGATAGGTCAAACGCCCTTGGTGGACTTCACTCTTCCATACTGTTAGATCGAATACTCGACCAATAACCTGGAAAGGTCAAAACTTTGTACATTTCCAAAGTTAATGTCATCTAACACTCGACAAACAACCTGGGTCAAAAAATCCTCGCCGGATTCAATTATATTCTAATATGTAAGTTGACAAATCACTATCAACTGTTGAACCATCTATCAAGTTTCTGGCACATTTCATAAGAAGTACTAGACCGCAAGCATTACCGCCAAATATCGCCGGCTACTGGCCCACTATCATCCTGGACATGCGACTATCGCTGATTGCCGCTTAACTATCGCTGGATCGCTGCAACCATCGACCATATGATTACCAGCTGACACGGCTAATGGCTTCCACCATACCGCAGAACGCTGCCGACTACCCACCTTTCACCTGACGCCGCTAACCATCTCGCCGGCTCTAATCGCCACCGCTGGTGATACATTGCTGGCATGCATTAATCAACTACCCACCATCGATAATTCCGCAATTATCGGGCTGCACGCTGATTATCCCGCATCACTGCTGACCGATGCCATCGATTAACTATTATCGTTGCCATATCCTCGCTGACTAAGCTATTCTATTGACCAGCGCACCCGAATGGACAACTATCGCTGATAATTCGCCACATCTTCTCCGCAACTCTTCGCTGGTCAATTATCGTCTGTATCTCACATTACTGACGCTGGCCAGCATCGTTGACTAATTGCTCATTGGCACCTCATCGCGCAACCGCTAAACTCCATTTGACAATCCATCGCTGGCCAATTATCGCTGCTGGCCATCGCATCAAGAACCACATCACGTTGATACTGGTCTACGCTGCATCGACGCGGCCGAATCGCGGAACATTACCACTGCTGACTACATCGCTATATCGCTGGCCATCGCTGCAATCCCCATCGACCACTATCGCGGCTATCTCGCATTCTGACAGCCAATCTACATTCCGACGGCTTTGTTAAACCCGGCTAATCATATACCGGTTATCGACGACCGCGCTGATCGCTTCTGACCATGCCGGTATCGCCCGACGTCGCGGATCGCCACCATCGAATGCCGGACCACTATCGCGGTTATCCGCCACTATCATCGACATCGCCGATCGCCCGGACGGTCGACGAGGTAACCGGAACTACGACGTACTTGGCCTTGATCGCCCCGACGGGGTCGGAAACCAATGACGCGATACCGGAACCCGACGGCCGTGAAAACCGGAACACGACGATACCGGCCTTGATCGCACCAACCGACGGCGACGGGTCGAAAACGGAACCACGACGATACCGTCCTTGATCGCCTCCAACCCGGACGGAACGAGGGGAACCGAACCACGACGATATCGTGGGCCTTGATCGCCTTAACCCGGACGGTCGACGTCGGTGAAACCGGAACCACGACGATACCGGGCCTTGATCGCCCTAACCCGGACGGTTCGACGCGGTGAACGGAACCACGACGATACCGGCCTTGATCGCCTCTAACCCGGACGGTCGACGAGGTCGAAACCGGAACACGACGATACCGTGGCCTTGATCGCCTCTAACTCGACGCCCGACGGTCGGAAACCGGAACCACGACGTATACCGTGGGCCTTGACGCCTCTAACCCGGACGGTCGACGTGCAGAACAACCACGATACCGCGCCTTGATCGCCTTCCTAACCCGGACGGTCACGGTCGAAACCGAACCACGACGTATACCGGGCCTTGATCGCTTCCTCAATCGCCCCAATGCTCTCTGATTGCCTTCGATTGTCTCCAAAGGACCCTCACTAAGAAGAGGGAGAGGGTGGGCCTCTCCTCTCACCCTAGGGGGGAATTTATAGCCCCCCATAGGGGCAAAAGGGTAAAACCTCAAAAATGGCTCAAAATCAAATCGGCTCGTATGCTGGCCATGCTGCCAAAGGCAAAACGCCACTGCTGGCACCGCCTACCGTGGCGCAGCTAACGCCTGGGCGACCAATCGTCAAGGCTCCACGGACGCTACAATTCAACCGCACGCTGAACGGCTGACTCGGCGGGCAACTGTCACAGATAGCCGCTGCCGCTAGCGTAATCCACCGCCGACCATGCTCAAGGCCCGGCCGACGCCATGCGCGATCGACCGCTTCAGACGACCCATCACGGCTTCGCTCACTGCTAAATAGCGGCCCGCTTGCCCGGCGTCAGAGGCTCACTGATGCGGCTGGCGCGACGTCATACGCGCGCCTGGCCGGCCGATACCACGGCGCCACGGCGCCATGGATCCCCGGAATGCCTAAAACTTTCAGTATCCAAATAGATCCAGAACTCTCAAAATCTCGCCTATTACACATCTACTTCCATAATCATAATTTTTGTATTTTATGATGATTTCTTTCTCTCAAAATATATGATTCATGTCCGTGACTTCGTTGAAGAATTTATTATTTTCGAAAGCATTTGACATATATTTTGGATGATTAAGCTAATGTCATCCAAAAATAGGGGGGCAACTGATATGGCTCTCAAAATACCACTATTCAAAGCACAAATCTTGACGTCGAAAGCGATATGATTTTGAGTCAAAACCGATCGAGATCAAGCACTTAAAATATCATTGGAATCTTTGGGACATCAATTAAATCCCAAACAGCTCTCAAATATGGAGAGTGTTTATAGTCAAATCGAAGGCCTCGACGAGCCGATCTAACGAGCCTAAGATCTCATAATGACTTCATTTGGGCATCCAAATGCTCAAAATACATCAAATGATCAAGGAATCATCCCGAGCCGTCCGAAGGGGAGTGGTACGGGCTTTACATGAATTTACAAGAATGCCCCTTCTCTCATCTATAAATAGACCTTCATTCCTCACATGAAGGTGGGGGGGGCAAGTGGAGAAGAAGAGGAGCTGAAGCAAGAGAAGAAGAAGAGGACAAACAAGAGAAGGAGGCGTCAAATAAGGAAGAAGAGGTAGAGTCCGAGCAAGGAAGAAGAGGAAGAGTCCAAGCAAGGAAGAAGAGGAAGAGTCCAAGCAAGGAAGAAGAGGAGGAACCCAAGCAAGGAAGAAAAGGAAGAGTCCGAGGAAGAAGAGGAAAAGCCCAAGTGAGGAGGAAGAGAGAGCTCAAGTCAAGATCCTCCAAGCAAGATCTCCGACTCCGCTGGCCATCAACCACCCACCTGCCACCCGCCACTAATTGTACTGTGATTCCCCTCGTAAGTCCCAGATCTCCACATCAAGAATACAACTGATCATTGTTACATTTTCCTCTCTCATATCAGTAATCCCGCAGAAGACTTTGTACTCAAACATACATAGTGGAAGCTTTTACTGCAGCCCCGTGGTTTTTCCCCTTTTCGGTTTTCCACGCTAAAAATTCTGTCTTTGCTCGCTTCTAATTACTTGTGTGGACTTAACAAAGGCTAAGCGTAAACTTTCACTCTACCAAGGACATTTTCTGATTTTAATAATATATAATAATATATATATATATATATATATATATATATATATATATATATATATATATATATATATATATATATATATATATATATATATATATATATATATATATATATATATATATATATATATATAATTAAATGATTTAGTGAGAAGAGTCTATTGGCACGAGAAATAAGTAAATCCAAGTTCAAATAAATTCATAAAATATATGTGAAAATTTTGAGTGATTAATTCAAGACAAAATCTAAAATTAGAGTGCTTATAATCAAATCGGTACTGATAGACTAATCTAAAGGGCTTAAGATCACCATTGAGGTTATTCAATGACTAAATCATCAAAAGAACATCTACCATCAAGAAAATTTATGAATCTTATAATGTCTGAGATTTTAACTATAATTAACTTCTCTCTCTCAAAATCCTAAGGATATTCTTATTATGTGAGAATGAGGAGGGTTGAAGATAACTTAGAGAAAGAAAAGAGAGGAACCAGTTTATTATCACAAGCCGCCAATCCAATGCTATTTGCATTTTCGTAACATAAACCAACTACTATCACATAACTGTGAATACGAAATTGATTTCTTTATTATTTCTAATACATTCTTATAATCTCCTTATCAAAAAAGTTATGTAACTCAAAACACATATAATGGACATTATGAATGGACTAGGCCTATGATTTTTCTCCTATTTCTAAGATTTTTATGTAAAAATTCTAGAGTATGTGTGTTGAATTTACATAGGAAATTAAGTCAGTAAAATTTTATTCTACACCTATAAATTCTCTAGAATGCAACAATACCCAAATTTTTATATTTCACATAATTTATAAATATTTAAATCACATCAAAATTTCTCTAATATTAACTTACTTAAAATAAACATATACTTATATATATATATATTTGTGTATTAGACATAAATACATCAGAATGTTCCGTTATGCATATAAAATCCCCTTCTTTTAAAATTAAAATATTGTAGATAGCTTACTAAAAAGGAACGTTACACCATTCGTGAAGAAGGTACGGGTGGCTAGCCCTCTGAAGAATATGATAAACTCTCATACAATTATAATATATTTCAACCTCAATCACATTTAAGACGAGCTCAACATCAGCTCAAAATCATTTGATTTAATCTTAAACTGAGTTAAATGTGATCATACGATAAACTAACCATAATTCAAGTTGTACATACCTGTTTAACTCGAATCTGGCTCAATAGATGATAAGAAAAAATAATAGATTTTTTTAGCAAGTTACATTATTTAATAAAAATTCTTACTAAGAAATTCTGATCCTTTCAAAATCTCAGGGGATGATTGAGATTACTTTTTAATTTTTATTTTATTTTATTACAAAATAATTTATGTTTGATGGTTATTATCATTTCTAGAAATATTCAAAACTTCTAAAAACTATTTTGCTTATTTTAAAAAATAATATTATTTATTTTTAAAAACAAAAATAAAAACTCATAAAAAATACATCGAATAAATATTTTTTTAAAAAATAACATAAAATACAAAATTAAATTGATCCCAAAGAGCCACTGAGAATATAGTTTTTTTTTTTTTGAGAGAATTTGAATATACTTTAATGTTAACACAGTACAAACAATTAATAATATTCTCATTAAAAATAAACCTAGACTTCGAGATCGATCCCGATCACTTTTTTTTTTCAAAAATATCCTGATACGAAAATCTTATATATAGGCAAAATATTTAAAATAGTATCCGAAAAGCACACCAACCTCATATTATTGCATTTCTTATGGGGAAAAAAGTTCGAGATATAGATTTCACCCTCCTATGTTCGACCAGACCGTCTCAACGAGCGCTAATAAAATATTGGGGGATTTACATACATATCACACAATTCTTATGAATTTAAATATTTCATACCTAAATTTTAATTTTTACTTAAAAAATACCTAAATCTTTATTATTACATCAAAAATACCACCCTTATTATTTTTTTTAAGTAAAATGTATTTTTTTTTAGTATAAGAAAAATGCTAGTTTTATAAATATTTAAATTTAGATGTGCAATATGTAAATGCAGAAAAATTGCGTGCTATGTAGGTAAATTTTCCTAAAGTATTGCTCCCAAAATTACCAATCAGCCCTGCAAAAGATGTTTTCTGGGCCGTACCATACGAGCCCAGCCCACTACCGCCACCGGGGGTCTCACGATTCACGTGTTAGCTCTGTCGATTTCTTCGTGCGCGCCAACCACTGAACGGTTAATAAAGATGAGGAAATGCCGAACCCACTCCGCCGACCTTCCCGTCGCCTCCATCAGTCGCGGCCGTACGATTACGATTACGGAGCTATTTATGGGCGTGAGACCATCAGAGCGAATCATGCCGCGGAGGTGGCCCGCCCATTAACAACCCCTCTCCTATTCTGAACGCTCTTAACAATAAAAATAACGGACCAAAAAAAAAATTAAAACGGAAAATAAATAAAGAAAATCAACGAAGGCACGTATGCACTGTCGGTGCCACGAGATTAAGAAGATAAAAGAATTTATATATTTTTTACTCATAAATATTTTTTTCATTTTCTATAGCAAGAAAAATCAAGAACCAAAAAGAGTAATAAAAATAGTTTCATTACATTAATATTTTTTTGTTCTGTTTTGTTTAAAGATTTTATTTTTGATTTTATCCAAAAAAGGAAACTTGAAGGCTACCCGTGCGGAAGCAGCCAGACGGGCAGCCGTCGCCGACGGCGGAGACAAAATCGCAAGAAACACATAGACAGAGATGACAGCAGGGGAGAAGAACAACAATAGCCGGCCGGCGAAGACAGGTGCGGCATAACCTCTCCGGTTTCTCAGACCGGTTCGGGTCGACGTAAGCCGATTCCGCATCCTCCGCTGGAGACTCGCCGCAGTGCTCCTGACCAGCCGGCGCCACCGCGTACACAGCTGCTTTCTGGAGCTGAGCGTGGAGAGAAGCTGCCGCGGCCTGTTCAGCCATGGCCTTCGCCTGCCACGCCATTGACTCGGTTTGGAGGCGGGTGAGCCGGTCTTCGAGTTCCGAGATGCACCGGCCAGCTCGCTCGATCTCCGCCTCCTTCTCTAGCAGTCTCTTTCCCACCGATTCGAGTAAAGTGCGATACTGACGCTGATGTCTCTCGGCCAATCCTCGTCGGAGCCGCTCCCCCTGATTAGGAAGAGGAATAGGCGGATGGAATCAGGAATCCATGTATTTCCTTCTAGTAATGGAGCGGAAAAAGGAATATTCAAATTACCTGAGCAGTGAGGTACTGATCGATTTCGTTCTTCTCCTTGTTAATCTGGGCGGCAAGATCTTCTGAGAAGTAAGCCGGGGTGAGGAAATCGGGTTGTTCTTTCTTAATCTGGCTGTTCTTTTGCTCTATCAAGGCGAGTTGGAGGCCAGTGGAGACATGCGGAGGCGTCTGCGATTGGGCCTGCGATGGATCCAACATCCCCGGCGACTGGAAGGAGAAGACAATCTGCTGCTGCTGCGATGGCGCCACGGACGGCGTCGCCTCTTTTCCCACATCCTCCGGTTTACATTTTCTACACCATTCATCTCTTCTCAGTAAACAATCAAAAGAAAGAAATCGGAAAGGGGAAGAATTGAAAAACTCATACCTCCATTGGGGGAGAAGAAGACATGGGATTGATCGAGCAGAGGGGAGAAATTTGCGTCCATCTCCTTGTCATTCATATCAGTCTCATCTCTGCGCATCCCGAAACCCAGAAATCACTCGAGATATCGAAACCCAAAAAAGAAGCGATGGATACGAAGAAGAGAGAGAGAAAGAGAGAGAGAGCTATCGAAAACTGTACCTGCTGTGAAGCAGAACGTTCGATGGGTAATGCGCTCGCACGGCCATTGCCTTACGCTTGTGCACTTACAGAGATGGTGGAAGTGGCAGCAAGAGATCACGAGATGAGAAAAAATAAAGAAATCAAGAGGCTAAGGGAAGATGAGAGGATAACTTCTAGCCTTCGACGTTCTCTTCTTCGGTTCCTGCTCTTGCGCGCGCGCTCATCCATCCATTCAAGCGCAAACGCGGTCGAAGCAAGCGACGGTCCAAGACCCGACCCTCTTTTTGATTTGTGCTTAAATTAAACTTGATCAAAAAAGGCAACTACGATGTGTCAGGTGTGGTGCCAGGTAATTTAATGATAATATATATATATATATATATATATATATATATATATATATATATATATATATATATATATATATATATATATATATATATATATATATATATATATATATATATAAAGATGTCGAATTTAAATCGCAATCGTCATTGAAGTCATAATTATAATTTTTTAAAATAATTACTTCTTGCATTCATTTTTTAAATTCTCATTTAAATATTAAAACATCTAATAAAATTTTAATATTTATTTTTTTTTCAAATTCATAATGACTTAATCAGGATTTGTATAAATATGTAGATTTAATTTTAAAAAAATTACATGAGCATTAATTTTATGAATAATTTTTTTTTAGAGTATTATTTATGTGGCTCTCCGTTTTTAAAATTATGTCAGGTTTAATTTTTGAATAGTGTTAAATCATTAAATTGGTAAAAGTAAAAAAACGAAATAAGCTAAAAAAAATGTGAGACAACTATAGTTGTTAACTGCTTTTAAGCATGCCGACTGCCGAGAATCCCGCTTAACTTTTTTTAGCTGCTTAAACCGAAATCAAGGCTAAAGTTGAGCAGGCCTATACTGCAACCGCCTTTTGCAAAATCTAATTTTTAACATCAATATAAATATTTATTCAAGACTTTTTGATCCTTAGTCTTCTCTCCTCCAAGAGAATAACCAAACATATTAAAAAATAATTTCGTGGAGATATACTCCTCTGATTTGCACTACTGAATCGATTCTACACAGTTTATACTTCCACTTAACATCTCTTACTGCTTCTTTAACCGTATCGTTGAACTTAAAACAATAATATATGTCGCGCGAAACATAGCACGCGTGTGACATTCTTCTAACACGCATTCGATTGATATATATCAAATACATCATCAATATGTCTTATTTTAAAATAACAAATAGGACAAGTAATGCGCTCACATTTATTTGACGGTCATTATGTTTTATTATTAGTTAAATAAAATAGCAATGATATGAATGAGGAGATAATGGAGAGTTGAAGAATAATAAAACATTTCTAATTTATAGAGATATATTTAATTTAATATTTAATATTTGTTTTTGAAAAAAAAAAGCATAAAATTATTATTATTTGAATTAGATTGCATGAATTTTATAATTATTTTATTCATGCAATTATTATTTTTATGTGTTAGAATATTCACAATAGTATACTATGAAATAAACAACTTAATTTTATATAAAGATTCCTAATATAATTTTTTTTACCACAATAACCTAATTAAGATTTCTCGACTTACATCACACAAACTATATCAAGATTTATACAAGACTTTTTTATCCTTTGTCTCCTCTCCTCAAAGATAAAAATCGAACATATTAAAAAATAATTTCATGAAGACAAACTCCTCTTATTTGCACCATCAAATCCCTTCTACACAATCTATTCTTACTACATTTTATTAAATCATTGTTTAAAATATCATATGTAATCTATGATATATATTAACACACAATTCTAAAACATTTAGATATCTAATATCTAAAATTTGAGATTTCTAAAAATAATATTTTTTTTAAGTATAAAAAGGTACATTTGATTTTTAAAAATAATAATATATTATTTTTGTTATAATAATAAAAAAAATTAAGTTATTATTTTTGTAAATATTAAAATTTAGATATTAGATATACAAATATATAAGAATTATATGTTATATAAAATTTTTAAAATTTTGAATAAAATATATTATTAAGTATATAAAAATATAAAAATATATAATTTGTATGTATATCCGAAAGAAAAATTGGTGTTGGTGTAAATGGAATTCAAAAGTTTTCGTATGGTATCACGTGATCGCATTTGAATCGTGGTTGCCGTTCTCTTGCTGTCGCTTGCAAAATAAATAGGGGGACTTAGATTCGAGGAAAGTCATGTCAATAACATGATTACCATTTTGAACTGTTTTTCGTCTGACACGTTAATTCGTATATCCACATTAAGCGGTTGGATCATATAGGTTGAATGACACCTACTAGTCAAGGGGGGAAAACTTTTCTTATTTGATTAATCGTAAATTGTGGGTACTTATTTTGTCAAAAGAAAAGCAAAAGAGTCACAATGAACCACAGTAATCATCTGATAAATTTTTACATATGTTTCACTGAGATTTAATAATTGTAAATGAAACTTTATTTATTCATTGCAAGAAAATGTAATTTATGATAATTATATTGAAATTAAATGAGCAATAACAAAATGTGAAGAAAAATATATTTACATTCCCTTCAATGTTTTCAAAGAAGGCTTCTGGGCTGTTTGATTGTTTGAATTTTGGGTATAAAATAAAATAAATATAGTATTAAAATTTTTTTTTTATTTCGCATGGTACAAAATAAAGTTTTTAAAGTAATATAATATATTTAAAATATATTATAAAAGTCATTTTTATTGTATTTGGAATTCGTCCGACTTGAAAAAATTCTAAATATAAAGATATAAAGTATATAGCTTACTACGCCACGCCTCGCTAGTCTCCATGACCTTGTTGTCCACAGTGCGTTTCCATCATCCGTCATACCCGCGTCGCCGTAGATTCATTGCATACATCGTCGTCGACATAACCTCAAGAATATATTACATTATATTTATTTTACAAAAAAAAATTCATATATTTATAAAATTTTCAACTAAATAATCTTAAATTAATTCAAATATAATGTATTCATTTTTCAAAGCAACTAAATAGTCCCTTAAACTACAAGTTATGTATGCAATAAAATTAATATGGCATATTTAATTCATTAGATTAGGTCGTACGGATTGCAGATTTTTTGTGGCTTCAAAATTCTTAAGATCTTTAATCCAATAATTTTTTTTCGAAGTCAAGGCAATTAATCTAGTTTAGTAGTACATAATATTAACTCTTATTGCATATATGAGTATCAATTGATATGATTGATAAAAATCTTAGAATTTATTGTCAAAATTTTTAATTTAAATTTCATTTATATCATAATAAAGTCCGATCATATAGACTTAGATTGATAATAAAAAAAAAAAGTCAATTTTATAGGTATTGACTAACACAAAGTGATTGGACCCTAAACAGGATTACAATTATTTATAAAATATAATTTAGATAGGAAATAATTAAGTCGGTTTAATTATTAAATTCATGAAATTTATTTTGCAAAAGATATGAGATATTTTTTATTGATTATTTCAATACTATATTTATCTTATTACAAAATCAATAATTTTGAGAATTGTCTTAATCAATTCTTTGTCGAAATATCTTAATTTAAGTTTCGTTATTTAGATATACTATTTTTAAAAATCTAAATCAATTTGGCTTGCCCAATCCCATGACAAGTTTAAATTGCACTTGCATCCCATATCTTTAGAGCATTACACGTACATCACATAAATTCATGGAAAATGTACACTATTGATTCTTCAATGAGTTCTTTTAATTTACTTAGGACAAAATTAGCATAACTATTTTTAATTATTTATTTTATTTAAAAAAAATATATTTAAAATTTTTTTCTTAAAAAAAAATCAAATTATACATATTTATATGACATCAAAATATTTTTAAAATATTAATGACATCAAAAAATCTTATGTTAAAATATCAAGTATGATTTTATTTATATTTAGATCTATATAAAATAAAATAGAAAATAAATTCAAAAATAAAAACAAAAACAAAAAAAAGGTATCATAAACAGTTCCTGGACTGTTGAAGTCACTTCCCTCTACACTATTTCTGCCATTGAGTTGGTCTAATGCTCATAACATTTACCAGCTGGCCAGATATCATTCTCACTCATTTCCAACAATCACCCTTCTTAATTAATATTTAGTCGCAGTACTTTTTTTTGGAAAAATTTTGAGAGCTATTGCCCAATTTAATTCCAAATGTAAAATGAGGTTACAATTACATATTTGATACCTGAATTGACAGTAAGACGGCTATACCAAAGAAAAAACAACAATCAACTGAAAAGATAAAACAGTTGAGAAAATGCTATACCACCTAACCAGAAGTGAAAACAACTAAACCAGAAAGAGTAACAAAGCTACGTTAATTTCCTGGAAGGACTCAGATCAACCAAAACATAAATATGATGATTGCGTTTCTGGCAAAAAGGAGCCATCAAAAGAGGAATGCGGTTTCCTGCGACCTTCCAATGATGTTTAATTGCTGATGCAGGAGCTTGATCGGAGGGAGAGCTAGAGCATATAAACCGGTTGCTGTGTAGGCCATCCAAACAGAATTCCTCCAAAAACGAGCTAGAGCAATCTGATCATCATCGTCCTTTCCTTTCAAAAAAACCACATAATTCTCAAGAACAGGGAGGAGAGTAATACAACCTTTCCAATATCGAGTAACACAACACTCAAAATTTTGATTTTCCTCCCGTAAGGCGGAGAATCTTCCGCCATTAAGATACTCTTCCAGCCCAGTTTAGGAGAGTCTTCCAACCTGAAAATCAAGGAGGCATATAGGATTTCCATTCCTTTATCAAATCAGCAATAAAAACCGTCCATTTATCATGGATTTTCCATCTAGTGAGTTTGGCAGCCACTCTACTTTTAGCCAGATCAATCAGTTCGCCAAAAGAAGATGATTTTTTTGCAATTACTCTACTATTCCTTTCTCTCCACAATGTATAAACCAGAACAGCAGAAATTAAGAAACGAAGTCTATTATATACTTTATCCACATTCTCCTCAATGCTGCTAAGAATTTGTTTCAAAGTGGACGGCATTAGAAAGTATTGTCCATTTGGAAACAAGTTCCTGAGAAGTTTCATTGAAAAAGGACATTCAAAAAATAGATGGTTATGAGATTCAGCATGACTATTGCAGAAACAACATAATGCATTTGTGCTAAGTCCTCTTTTTGCAAGGTTATCAGAAGTTTTGAGACCTCCAAAGATTGCCATCCAGCTATATAGTGCATAGTTTATTGCATACCCTTTAAACCAAATACATTTACTCCAACTAACATTTGGGTGTGAATCGAAAACAGCTTTGGCAAAAGCATTATTAGAAGGAGAAGTTTGGAATAACCAAAGAATCTCATCTACACCTCCCTGAATAGTAGTAGATAGGATCTTGTTAGATGTTCTAGGGAATGTTTTGATAAATTCATTAGGAAGACTCCATGTACCATCAGCTATACACATACTTAAGTTTGCATTGCTAGGAAAACCCATAATATGCATGCCTCTAGTACCTATAAGCTTTAAGAGGGAGGTTCCATCCAGCCAAGGGTCATTAAAAAGAGATATCTCATTACCACTACCAATCTTATATTTAAAGTATTCCTTAAATCTATCAGCTACCAGTTTAAGATCTTTCCAAAGTGGGGAGTGTTTTATAGAAGCAGGATTCCAGACAGATTTATACTTAGCTTTACACCAGTTTGCAAATAGTGTTACTCCTCTGGAAATCCTCCAGATCATTTTCAGTTTGCTGATCAGGTCAAGAGCAGCAGCCGAAATAAGTCCAGTTCCACCCTTTTCCTTGGGAAGAGTAGTGCGAGCCCATGAAATAATATGTAGTTTCCTTTCTTGACCAGAATGATAGAAGAAATTGGCAGTCAATGAGCATAACTTTTTAATAATTCCCTTAGGTATTGCAATAGATCGAACCAGAAGGATAAGTAGTTGTTTACAGAAGATCTAAGCAGCTGAAGTCTTCCTCCAAGAGATAGTAATTTACTCTTCCAACCTGCAAGCCAAGCATGTATTTTATCAAATAAAGGGTTGAAATATACCAGTTTTGGAGGTCCTTTAAACAGAGGTAGCCCCAAGTATTTGAATGGGAAAGAGCTTTGTTGGATGCCCAAGGTCCTGATAAAGACCTCATTATTTTTCTGCACTTTGGAGAAGCATATAGATGATTTGGCCTTATTGATTTCCAATCCTAGATATGTTCCAATGTTAATCAGATTCTGATGGAGGGATAACAGTGTGGAGCTCGATGTTTCCCCCATTACTAACAAGTCATCAGCATAGAGAATGTGAGATACCTGACAATCTCCATATCGAAAAGGGTTGTACAACTGAATATTAACATTCCTATTTATGCCACATGAGAATGTATCCATAGCTATAGTGAAAAGAATGGGTGATAGAGGGCAGCCTTGTCTTAGCCCGTTGGTGGAGGAAAAATATCCTTTTATGCTTCCATTTATCACAATAGAAAAAGGCACATCCATAATGCAGGCTTCTACCCATTTTATAAATTTAGGTGGGAAGCCTTTCACTTGAAGTCTATGAATCAGTGAATGCCTATTGATCTTATCGAATGCCTTTTTTAAATCAAGTTTTGTCATGAAATAGCACTTATCCCCTATAGAGGTGAATTCATTACATATTTCATGTGCTAATGCAAGATTGTCGGCTATATCTCTACCCTTGATAAAAGTTGATTGGGCTTGATTAATTATCAAAGGAAGGATGCATTTGATTCGATTTGCTAGGATCTTTGCAATTACCTTGTAAACAGTGTTACAAAGGGAAATGGGCCTGAATTCTTCTACAATGGTGGTATGTTTCACTTTGGGTATTAGGGTGATGAGAGTATGCTTGAATCTGTTAGGAAGCTTACTAGTTCTAAAGAAGTAATTAATAGCATTTAGAAACTGTTTTCCGGTTGTTTCCCATGTAGCTGTAAAGAATTTAGAATTGAATCCATCAGGGCCTGGTGATTTATTTTCACCAATACTATTGAGTGCATCCTTAATTTCTTGTTCAGTAATATCTGCTTCTAATTCTTCAGCCTGAGAATGGGATAAGCAAGTTCCTTTGGAAAGATCCTGCGATGGCAGATTTATGGCATTATGGCAGTTATATAGATTAGAGTAATACTTACAAAACTCCCCAGCAATGTCATTGAGATCAGTTATCACTCCCCTTTCACTTTGAATTTCTCTAATGAGATTAGCATTCCTCCTTTCTTTAACAGTGCAATATAGAAAGTGAAGATCATCATCCGAGTTTATGAGCCAGTGAGCTTTTGCTCTTTGTTTCAGCCATATATTCTCTTTGTATGTTAGCTCTTTATACTTTGCTTTGATTTCCTTAGCATCAAGAAGAAGTAGTTGATTGCTAGGGTCTCGTTCTAATTCAGACATAACCCTTTCTTGATCATTCTTTACTTGTAATAGTTGCTTTTTAAGAGGCATAGTTTCCCAGGTATTTCCTTTCAAATTTCACTTGTTTAGTTTAGCATAGCATACAATGGATCACCTTGAACAAACGAATTCCAAATCTCAAGAATCTTCTCACGAAAACCTTGTGTATTAGTCCAGTAATTTTGAATAAGAATGGGGTTAGGGTAGGAAAAGTAAGATATGTAATAAGTGGAGAGTGGTCAGAAGATAGGGAGGAGGGCACTTTGTAGAAGGAGGTATTTATCCGACCGATTACGGAAAACCCGATCCAGCTTTAGATAGAATAGGGTTATTTAGTTCTTTGATTGACCAAGTGTAGAATAATCACGAACTAGGTAGATCCAAAATCTCACAATCATTAACACATTCATTAAAAAGAGTCTTTGCTAAAGGAAGATGGATTTCCTCCCCATTTTTCTTTGCTTGAAAGAACACAGTTGAAATCTCCCATTATGATCCATGGATCATCAATTACATCAGCAAGTTCTCTAATTTTATTCCAGAGGAGAGTTCTATTTTTGGCCTCATTTTCAGCATAGATGCAACTAATATGGAAGGAGTGATTACCAGGTAATGTAATTTCCCCATGGATAAGCTGCTGGTCTTTATATATAAGATTATACCTCACCCTATCCGCCTCATTTAATCTGATCCCACCTCCGTGAGCATTCGTAATTAGAGTGGTTTCCTTCCGCAAACATTGAGTATTTGAGCAAAGAAGAGGGGAATTGAGATGGATATCATGTACCTTAGTCTCCGTAAGGCAAAAATCTAATTGGAAGTCCTTTATGATCCTTAGACAATCGGCTTTTCTTCCCACGTCGATGCCCCTGACATTCCAAAGATCCCGACAGTTTGATCATTGAGAGGAAGAAGAGGAGGGCTTTTGCCCTTCTTTTATTGGCTTTTGATTGGATGGAGAAAGATTCATAGCCGCTAGAGGACTCACCGTCAACTCCATTTATTGTTGGGCTTTTAGGAATCTTATCCCGATTCTTCATCGTTAGACTGAAGACGGCACAACGTGTTACGACTCCGACTGAGAGGTTGGAACTGGTTATTTCCGCATTTTCATTCTCCTGCGGTTTGTTGGGCAGAAGATCGCCCCGACTTCTTCTACCTCGTGGGGTCCAATTGAGGGGAAGGAATCGGGGATTGATTGAGGTCATTTATGGCTGGAGAAGTAATGGAGTTGTGGTTGTTTTCCTTTCGTGTTCTTCATGAGTGTTGCCAACATCGATAAGGGAAGAGGGGGATTCTTGAGGGATTGTATTTTCCTTCATCACATTAGGATTATTACTCTATATGGTGCACGACTTCTACCGCTTGCGGGAGCTTTGCTTTGGGGATTTAACGTGAATGTGCCTCATGTGCTAATGTGTTGCATTTTGTACATGCCGTAGTTTCCAATCGTAGATGATTGCTTGATTAAATTTCATTCCGCTGAGATTCATTGGAATGTGATCCGTAAGGTTGAAGAGGTTGTAATTTGTACACATATTCTCAAAAGTGATTCTGATTTCCGCAAAGGAGGTTATCCACCGCCAAAGGAACACCTATCTTGCTACTTTGAAAAACCGCTTCATTCCAACAACATAAGGGGAAGTTGGGCAATTTAATCCATAACGGAAGTTCAAGATTTGCTCTTTAGTGGGTCTGAAATTCCAAACCCACTTAAAAAAACAAAAGGTCTAGCTTAGAAACAGGCCATTGTTCCATACCTGATTGTAGTCTTCTTCACATGTAAATTTAAAGGGAAGAAGTCGCTTCTTCAAAGGATAGAAGCTCCAAATTGCCTTTAAATTGCCATTTTTCTTAACTAAAAAGCAAAGATCCATAATATGGCCTTTCCCTATCGCATAACCCATCATCAATGAGAGACTCCATTCCTTCCGCCTTCAAAGTTCATCCGAGAACGACTTCCGAGCATCTAGGAATGTATGACAGGGGATAGTTTGATTATTAGCATTTTGTGCCAACAACAACTCTTTCCAAGTAGGCCTATGGGTGGTATTATCATTTCCAACACTGAGGGGTTGTGGGGGATTTTGATAGTGGAGGGAACGAGGTATGATTTAGTTGTCAAATCCATTTCGATCAAAAAGTTGACCCATTAGCCGGAGAGGTCAACTAGAAATGAGTAAGAGCTTGAAGGCCAATGCCGTGAGGGGAAGAAGGTTACCGAGAACTAAAAAAACCCTAGTGCGACGCTTGATACTCTTTTTTTTATGATGTTAAGCAACTAGAGCAGTGGAGTTGCTTTATAGAACTAAGCTATGATAAAACTTAGCGCAAAGATTCTGCTAAGGTGACAGAATTTAAATTTTACTATTAAGGTTGATGATTCTATTAATGAAAGTAATCTAGCATTATCTTTTCTAAATTTTAGATGCAGAAAATTATTTCATTTTGGGATAGGTAATTTACCTAATTTGCTAAAAGGACTTGCTTGTTCTAAGAAAATCATTCACCTCCACAAAATATTTGATTTACCTTTGGTGCTAAACAATCTCAATTTGTTAGATTTATAATTGGACATAAATAGAGGCAAAATCTACATCTTCTAAGAAGAAGTAAATTTACAAATTAGAGCAAAATTAGATGATAAAAATAAATTTTGAGAGAATAAATGAATAATTTATCTCTCTTATAAGTAAAATTATAAAATTTAGAAAAATAAATTTAGGGTCTGTTTGGATAGCTATAGATATTTAAAAAGTTTATAGTAAAACTATTGTGGTGGAAGCAATTTTTTGAAAAGGTATTATGTATTATAAATATATATATATATATATATATATATATATATATATATATATATATATATATATATATATATATATATATGTATATATGATACTTAAAATACTACTAAGCATCTAATCTTGATGCTAAAAGTAAGTCGATCCAAGTTGAAACTGGTCGAGATCAAGCACTTAAAATATCCTTGAAAACTTTGGGATATCAGTTAAGTCCCTAAATAGCTCTCAAACATGGAGTGTTTATAGTCAAATCGAGCGTTTCGACGATTCGAATCTAACGAGCCCAAGATCTTATAATTTTGACTTCATTTGAATATTCAAATACTTAAAATACATCAAATGATCAAAGAAATCATTTTGAGCCGTCCGATGAGAGAGTGGTTCGATTTTCATGTATTTACAGACGCTCCTCCAATCTATAAATAGCCATCATTCTTCATAAGGAGGAGTCGAAAGGGAGAGAGCTCTAAAGCTTGAAGATCCTTCCAAGCATAATCGCCACCACGACGATCGTCGACCACCGTTGTCAACCACGCCGCTAGTCGCCGCCATCACCGCCACCGCCGATCCTTGCCGTCTGATCCTCCGTTTCTCCATCATCTGCTACCACTAGTAATTGTTACCACCTGAATGTGACTACATAACTATTGTTCCCTTCTCATATACAATTCAGTAATCCCGATATTGGGAAGATTTTATACTCTTAAACAGATACATAGTGGAAGATTTTACTGCTCTGGTTTTTTCCTCTTTTCAATATTTTCCACGTAAAATTTGAGTTTTCTTATTCACTCTTAAATACAGGTGGATTTTATAACAAGACTAAGGCGAACTTTCACTCTACCACAACCGGTTTTCAAGACGCAACACTTTGCCGTCAAGAAGAACCCTCAATCACAATTTATGTGAACACCCTCGATGGCCAATAGGCGCAACACTGTAATAACGAGCTCCCCGCTCCAACTCCCGCCACTCAAACCAACTTGAACCAAGGCCGCTTCACTTCCTCGATAGTGACTGTTTGGTGAAGGCGGACAGAATCTCTTTAGAAGATCGTGTCCAATGGAAGAGTCTCAAAATAAGCCGATCCAACTTTTGTGAGGAACATAATACTACTCAAGAAACACATCTCCCCAAGATCGATCGCAATGTGGGAGGTCAAAATGTTAATCTCCTTGTCACCGTTCCTCCGAGACCGTGATCGATCTCCTCGACATCAAGTTCTACTCATCCATCACGCGTACCAACCGACTACTAATCCACCAATTATTGCCGGTAGACATATTCTCTCTCCCCGTGACCCCACTCGCCATGTTATGTTATACAAAATTACACTTAATGCAATACAAATTTCACCTTCAAGTAAATCATCTTCCCCTCACTGTGGTTATGAGGAATCTCACCTTTAGTTATTCTTCAACATCCTATTCTCATGGGTTTCAAGCTTCCAGCATTGATTCCTATGATGGGGAGATCGACCCACATGAACACACATCGCCATTACAGACTATCATGCATATCCAATGAGCTCCCACTACACCGCTTGTCGTCTGCTACCCTCAAGGGGCAAGCTCACACTTGGTTCTACTCCCTTCCAAGAGGCTCCATCCATACCTTTGACGAACTTGCCAAGATTTTTGTGGAACAGTTCATTGTAAACCGGAGGATCATTAAAGATTCATCCCATCTCTGCATAATGAGGGTGAATCACTTAAGAATACTTCCAGGTTCTCCTTAAGCTCGCCAAATACCAGTAGACTCGAACTATTAAGAGGAGTTTTCCTTGGAGGACTCCTAGGGCCTTTCTACTCACCATGCAGATAGGTTCACTCATATGCCGACTTAGTTCACCATGGAAGCACAAATAATGAGGCTATTAATGCCCATCATAAAATAATTGAACAATCCTACGAAAATGTAAGAGTGCTCAAAGGAATGTGGACCGATAGTCCCATCAAAAAAAGCAACAAGGCGTATGATCTCCCCACGCCTCTATATTAATGACGGAACCAACTAGAATGAATACACGCCAACAACACATCTCGCCTCCTAATGACTATTCGAGATGAAGAAAATATCAAGGCCACATCCACCAAAACCAAATTCGTGAAATCATGAGCAATATTACTTCCATCAAGTCGGACATACTACAGGCGGTAAACAACTTAAAGAAGAAATTGAGAGGCTCATTCAACAGGAATATCTACGTCAATTTGTGAAAAACCAACCAGCTCAAGCAAACATAACTCCAACTGGGGGGCAACCGGGACAATCATCACAGAAACAACATAATAGCTACCAAATAGTTGGAGAAATTGAAATGATTGCAAGTGGGCCACTACTATCTAATCAAGTCTTCATCGCCACCTTTGAAGAGGGAGTTAAAAAAATCTTATATTAATCATTCCATCACTTTTAATGACTCAGACTTAGACGGAATCTAAGTTCTACATCAAGATCCTCTTGTCATCAGTGTGGGGATTGGTGATCCCTATTATGTTATTAAGAGAATTTTGATTGATAATGAGTTTCGTTGATATTTTATTTTACTCCACCTTTCTTAGCATGGGCGGTTAAGGAAAACTTCAACCCACAGACCTATATGAGTTTGATAATCCTTATAATGAGTGGAGGGGACAATCACCCTTCCCGTTGTTCTGAGAATTTTCTCAACAAGTCACTCATCGCTCAATTCATAGTGGTCAAGTCAAATTCAACATACAATGCTATCTTTGGAAGACCCCTCCAATCAATCTTCTGTCACTTCCGTACCTCATCTTAAGATGAAATTTCAAACTCCCATTGGGGTTGGAGTGGTTTGGAAACCAACAAACATATATCATGTTACCAAGACAAGCTCAACCACGCTCTTCGGTGACCTTCAACATCGAATTTTAATCTTCAATATAAAGAAGTACCTCAGATGATTTTGCCTGTAAAAGACTTGCTCCCCACTTCGTTATCAAATGACCAACTATCAAGATATGATCAAAGATACAGAGGAAAAAATCTCCCCTAAAACTTAGAACATGGAGGGTCTATGAAAAGTGTTATATGTAATCCTTAGTGCATAAATGTTGTAGTCTTTAATTTATCCCGTTTATCTTTTCCTCTCCACCTCTTGTTTGTTGTTAACTCCCTTTAAAAATGTATCTCGTCCCTTTTGTTAAGTTATCTTATGATAATATTGTATCACTAACATTATCAAAGTAATGAGTTTATGGTTTTTTCTTACAAGCATGTTTCTTCTTCATTTAATCCTCCCACTTGAGAAATATACAACTCACGTATCTCAATCGGTATGATCAATCCCAAGAGGACTTGATCGGACCTCTTCTAGGTAAAAAGTCAAATAACACTTTTGATACCTGTGATAAAATCCTTGATATCCCGCACCTCTTCCATATTGTTAACGCCATCGTAACACTCGACAAACAACCTGATAGGTCAAAATTCTCGATTCAATTGATCTTCTTCCATACAGTTAACGCTATCAAGTCACACTCGACAAACAACATCGGATAGGTCAAAATCTCAACGCCAAGTCATCCCGCTACTACGACGCCCGCTACTACTGCCGCTATTGTTGCTATCACCACCGCTATGCCTCAACTTCGCTATCCGCTGCCACCATCGCCGGCATCTTCACGGTCCACCATCATCGCTGATTACTTCTCGCCGGCTACAATTATCATCACGGCCATCTCGCAACTACTGACGCCACTATCATCGAGCCATTACTGCTGATCATCGCCCAACCAATGGTCCAACAGACGCTGACGCTTTTGGGAAAATGCTCTCAGATGAACTACGGGCCTTGATCGCCCAACCCGGTCGGTTTGAAAGACGCTCTTCGAGGGAAACCAGCGCCATAACTATTTTGACCGCTCCAACCCGGTCCGATGGGCACGCTCTTTTGAGAGAAAATCAAGCCTCTCGCATGAACTGGTCTTGTTCGCCTCAAACCGGCCGGTCCGACAAGGGCACACGCTTTCGAGGGAAAATCGAGCTCGCCATATGAACTACGCCATCGCCCGAATGACCTCCTTAAGAAGAAGAGGGCACTCAAGCATATGAAGAGTGTCTTCTCCCTTGGCCCTGGGAATTTTATCCCCATGGAAGGTCAAAAGCCAAAATCAAAACTACTAAAATCGCCTAAAACGCAAACTAAAATGGACAAAACCCTCATTCGCCGCCTCTCAGTCCACACCGCCTATGGCTCGCTGTCGCCGCCCGCCGACCCCCTGCTCCCTCATGCTCGCGGACTAACTCCCGACCATGAACAAGAACGCGACTGCTGGGCACTTTCATTTCAAGGCCCATAGCCGCTGCTCGAAACCCTGCCCGCACTGAGGCGCTGGCGCTGAAGCGGCCTCCCATGGGCGCAAGGCCTCAGGTCCGTGCCACAAATGCCGTGAATCGTCCTGAGTCCATAACCAAATCTTGTTCACGATATCCACATACATCTCCGCTCGGATCATAATCTTGTGCTCACATGAAGATCTGTTCTATCAAAATTTATGGTTGATGGGCCCGCAAATTTCATTGAAGAATGTGTTATTTTCAAGTATTTCACATATATATTTTTGTATGATTGAAATAATGTCATCCAAAAAAAAAATAGATGACACTTAAAATACTACCAAGCACGAATCTTGATGTTAAAAGCAAGTCGATCCAAGTTGAAACCGGTCGAGATCAATCACTTAAAATATCATTGGAAACTTTGGGATATCGTTAAATCCATAAATAGTTTCTCAAACATGGAGTGCTTATAAATCGAAGGCCTAAAGTGGATCTAACGAGCCCAAGATCTCATAATTCGATTTCATTTGAGCATTCAAATGCATAAATACATCAAATGATCAAAAAATCATTTTGAGCCGTCCATGTGTAGGAGTGGTTCGATTTTCATGTATTTACGAGACAACACTCCTCCACATAAATAAATTTCTCATTCTTCATAGGGGCAAGAGAGAGAGAGAGCTCTAAAACTTGAAGATCCTCCAAGCATAATCACCCACTGACGACGTACCACTCCCCGCTATTCAACCATCCGGCCAGTCGCCGTACCGCCACCGATCCTCGCCATTGATCCCCGCCATTCTCCATCATCTCGCTATACTGCAATTGTTACCATGAACGCGGACTACATAGTTGTTGTTCTCTCATATACAATTTGTAATCCCATTATCGGAAGATTTTGTACTAAAACATATACATAGTGAAAGATTTTACTAGCAGCCGTGATTTTTCCCTCTTTTGAGATTTTTCACGTAAAATTTCGTTGTTCACTTTTAAATACACGGCGGATTTTATATAAGCTAAGGCCAGAACTTTCACTCTACCACAACGATTTTCTAGACAATAACAATATATATATATATATACATATATATATATATATATGAAAATTTCAAGATTCGATACACAACATTCTAATAATTCTGATTTTTAAAATGACTTTTTCATCATAAGACTTTCTGAAAAGAAACCAAAAAACTTATAGCCAAACAAAACTAACTTATTTTATAAATAAAATAAAATAATCAAAAAATTATCTCAAATACATCCTTAATTTCTTAATTTCACTCTAGACACAAAGTTCAAGCATAGTACATAAGCTAGACCTTAACTAAGAAAGGTAGGTGAAAACTCAGCACTAGTATTTAAATATTTTAAAAAAATCCTCTAGTTGAAACCAAGTAGGAATAATTAATCTGGTTTTATATTCTTCAACTTAACAAATAATATCTGATAAAATCACATTATTTTGTCAACTTAATTAACTTACATAATAATTTATCTCAGTAATATGACATTGTAATTGAGCTGTTAGTACTAATTGAAGATAACAATTAAGACAATTAACAGAGTAGAAATATATAAATTAAATATTCTAATAATTTAAAAGAAAATTTTTATTTCCATGAATTCAGACGTAAGTCTCATCGCATTTGAATAGAACTTTTTAATTTTTTTAAAGTTTTTATGCTGATTATTGTACCATCATAATATTTAGGTGCTTTTTTTTTCTCCATGGCGATATAATCACCTAAATAAATTGTGGTCTGGATAACGACAAATTCTACCAGCTTGAAAAATAAAAGAATAGGTAAAATCTGGGAATTTGTAAAAGCTTGTGCCTCTAAGGACTTCCTCAGAGGCTAAGCCTCAAAATAAGGTTAAGCTAAAAACTTTGGCTGGCTCATTTATGGGGAGGGCAATACTTTTTTAACTTTTGATTTATCATTCATATAATTAATTTTATATATTTATATATATTTAATAATAAAAATTTTATATTTATTTATATAATACTATAATCTGTAAATGAAAAGAAAATTTTACAATCTTAAAGTTATTTAAGATGTGAAATATCTCTTCATGCTTAATCTTTAATAATATTTTAAAATTAAGATATTCTATAAAAATATAAAATTTAAGTGTTATGAATGCTCATAAATTTAAATATATAATTTTATCTATAAGTCTCAAATTTATTTTTTTTTGTAAATTATGAGTCATAATTTTTATTATAGAACTTGAGTGAGCTGAAATACTAAATAGTTATAAAAGATTTACATATAATACATCTTATTTATTTATATATGTAATACTTAAAATTTAATATTTATAAATATAGTAATATTTTTCTATATATAAAAATTATATTTCACTCTAAAAGTTTAATGATGATGATAATGTTATTTTTAATATAATATAAAATTTTAGATGTTATTTATATCAGCATTAAAATTTAAGTATTAGATATGTAAATATATAAGAATTATGTACAAAATATGTAAATGCCCTAAAGATAAAACACTTTATTTTATATAAAAATTCAAAAAAATTAATTTGAAATTTTTACCCTTATAGTTGACATGAGTGATGCTATTCATTAGTGCAATAATAAATTAAATTAATGAAAATTTACAACCCGACATAAACAATAATGCAAATAAAATCAAGAATATGATAGCCAAGACTTAGATCTAATGCCCCCTCCCGACTTTTATTCCCCACCGATTTTGAATCATGAGAAAGTGCCTCAGAAACAATAAATGCTTGGTATAAATTTCTCAAGATACTCCACTGAAATAGGTCAACCACCGCCATGAAATGTGGGCTCAATGTCATATATCATATCCAACTTAATTGTCGGAATTAACGGATGACGCTCTCAATAATTTAATAGATAGATGGTGCAAAGTTAAAATCACATATATAACCCTCAATATTGCTTGACCAGCATGTTATTGAATTAAGGAAAATTTGATCATCTCAAGAATTCAGAATAAAATATTATCTTAAAACTTATAAAATTCAGAGTAAATTATCACATAATGTGCTTCAAAATTTGTGTTAAAGATAACATTTCATGCTCTTATTTTGTCATAATTTATGTCAAAAATTTTAGAGTATAATTATAATATTTTATTTCAGTGCAAGCGCAAATTATGATATGCAGATCTTGAGATGATGAGTTAGTTTTGTAATCTTAACTATAATCATTTTATTCTATCTTTATGTATAATTATGTGTTGTTGTTTTCATTAAATAAAAAAAATTGAAATACAATGATATCTTATTTAATTTTAAAGTTATATTGCTTTATATCATCAGCTATAGTTGAATGGACCGCTAAACAACTTCTTATATTATTCTTTAGAGCCTAGTCAATAATAGGCTCTATTCTAATATTTTTAGTTTTAGATGTCAACATATTTTTCTCAAAAAACAGTGCAAATCAGCTCCTAATCAGCATCACCTTATTCTCCTACTTCTATTTCAACTCTATAAATAGTTGAGAACTTTGACTATGAACCATGTAATCCTGAGTTCAAGTTCTTGTATGTATGCGCTGTATGTGTGAGTTTGCAATTAAATTCGCTCAAATGTCCCCAAAAACTCTACAAACAATCATTGGCTCAAATAATATATTTTTTTTCATAAATTGCAAAATATAAGAAAGATTGGTCAATATAAAATTGCATAAATTCACTTATAAGAAATTCAAAGCTTAAGGTTTGAAAATTTTAAGATCATGTTGCAAGGCTAATATGTGATTTTTATTTTAGGAGAAGATGTATAATATAACAGCAACTTTTCAAAATTTAAAATTTTTATACAAATTTTATAATTAATTTTAAAGGTAACTACATTCATCTAAGTCTTTGCTCAAAACCAATAATATGATCAAGCTGTTACTAATGCGTGCCACTGGTTCTAGAAAGAGACTGAAGCCCTTTCTTTTCATGAGAAAAGTAAAATAGAATACATGGCGTAATCAAGCAATTGTTTATTTGAATTGTCATCATGTATTAGTGTCTAATAAATCAAGTTATAAAGCATAAAAATTAAAAAGAAAACAATTGATGGAATATTTTAATGAGAATGGCTATAGTCTAGCTCTCTCTCTCTCTCTATGGATGAGAAAATTGTATCCCACATGTGTCATGTCGAGTCACAAATCAATTGACGACTTCAAAAATGACAGACAAATCGGCTCAAAATGCACCTGACGCCGAAAATGGTCGAAATGATTGACGAACGGACTTCACGTCAGCGTTTTAGAGCGAAATTGATCATAATATAAATATTTCATAATCTAAAGAGCGACCAATAAAGATCGAAGCTATCAATGGCAGCCATATCGGAAAGGGAAGCTGCGATGATGTCCGAATGACCTCTGTTCATGAAATTGATCACGTCATTGGGTTTAAATCATCAAAAACTATCAAATGAGGCTGTCCACGCTCAATTCGGATGAGTTTGTACAAAAGTCAAATAATCAGAAGTGGCAGCATGCAAATCGAGGCTGAAATACACTATACGTCGCCAAAATCAAACCAAACGACTTCCGATCGACAAACGGACTCCGTCATTGCGTTCAGAACATTGAAATTGGTCAAAATATAAATATTGCACAACTTGATGATCAACCGACGTATCAGCCGTCAACGCTACACATATTTCGAGAGGTATCGAAACCAAACAAAGCTCTAAAATTGATTTCAGCCGCCTTCAAAACATCGAAATCTATCAAATAAGACTCGACTCAATGGACAAGTATACGCGAATGTCGGCGATCGAACGCAATGACGCGATTTTGAGTTGAAATGATCAATTTGACCAAACGGCCCGATAAATGTATCAAGGCTATCGTTCGTAACATCGAATATATATGTATATACTGATTATCTAATCGCATCGGTGTAAAACTCAATTTAAAGTAGATTAATTAATTTAAAAATCAAGTTAAAAGATCTAAAACCTAATCCTAACCCTAATAAACCCGACTCGACTCTCCATGCTCGATTCTCGGTTCGGCCTCTCCCTCTGCGTGCACGAGAGGCCCTTCCGTTTGGATCTCCAAATGCATGGAATCACACGAGCTCAACCGAGCGGCCTTCCTCTACCCGATCGGTTCTCCTTCACGCATGGCTCGGTTCGATTCGTCCCTCTCCCTCACGCGACCGCACGAGAGCCGAAGGAGGTTCCCCGTTCGAACGCTCAACTCCTCCCTTCACGTGCGAACAGTTCCTCCAACCGTCCCCCGCTCTTCCGTTTGGTCTCCTAAAGGTATCCTCCAAAAAAACGACAAGGGCTTCTTCCATTTTTTCTCCTTCCTCCTTTCTCTAGAAAACCGCAAGGCTTCCCCTCTCCAATCCGAAAACTTATTCCCTCAAGCAAACCGAAAAAATGTGGGTCTTCATCTTCCACCTTGTTCTTCTCTTCTTCCCCTTCTCAAATTTTTTTTCCTTTCTCACCCTTCCAATCCGAATTTCCTCTCATTTCTCCTAGCTTCTCTTGGCTGAAAATCATTCTCCTCTACCCTCAATTTCACTTCGGCTCTCCGATTTTCCTCATTTCCACAAAAATCGAAAATCCACTATCCCATTTTTCTCATTTTCCAGCAAAACCGAAAATCCACTCTCCGAATTCCCTCATTTTCACCAAAACTAAAAACCCACTCTCCCATTTCCCTCCTTTCTTCCAAAACCGAAAATGCCCCCATTTTTCTAATCTGAATTTCAAATTTGCTTCGCCACAATCGGTGAAGAATAGCATAGCGTTCTTTCGATTTATAACGCCGACTCATTGCATCACATTTAATTTCACTTTTCAATACAAGCACCATCATGAGAGGTTCTTCTTTTCGATTTCGATCACATTCATTACATTTCAATTTTCGCCATCAGCAAGAGAAGAACACCATGAGGTTCTTCTTTTTCCCGTCGACTCCTTTACATATTTTATTCACGAACTGAGAAGAATAATCACATGAGGCGGGTTCTTCTTCGATTTCTAGCGCCTCAGCCTTTCATTGCTTCATAACCCAGAAGAACACCGTCATGAGGCGTGTTCTTCTTGTTTCCCGCCTCCCATTTTCGTCCCTTTCGATTTTCTTCCGCGAAGGAGAAGAACACATTAGTCGGTCCTTCTCTTGTTTTCAGATTCTAACCTCGTTCTTTTGTCGATCATCAGAATGTGCGAAAAAACGAGTCGAACATGTGGGATGTAAATGTGATATATACATGCTTGTGTTTCTTTGGTTTGAAGACCTCACATGCTCGAGGCTGACGAGATGAAAAACCGACTACGATGTCAAGAAACCGCCACATGCTCATATGAGGCGTCGAGTATGCCAACATCCGTTAGATGTCGCTCCCCCTAGCCAAAATGCTGCCAAAATTTTGAATAAATTCTAGGCTTAGAAAAAAAAAAGAAAATAGCTTAAGTGCGCTAAACAAAGAGACCTACCTAAAGCTAAGTTCAAATTAAAAGAATCAAATACAAAAAAAGAAAAAGGGGGAAAGAAGCTTATAAAAGAAATGGAGCAAATAGGAAGCTTACCCAAATTTTAAGCCCTCCTCCTCTTTAAAGTACTTCAAAATCAAGCATATGAAAGGAAATCCCTATGTACTCCAATAAGCATCATGTGATGACCTACTCATAAATATAAAAATGACTCCTAATTGAGTAATCAAATCCTATTACAACTTATATTAGAGATTGAGTTAATTAATTGATCATTAATATCAAGACTAAAAAATTCACTCTTAAGCAAGAGGAATATAAATAGGGTATCGTAGACTTTCAAAGCATTACAATTATAATGAGAGGGTCAAAGGTGTTTGGATAGAATTTGCAATGAAATTAAATGTCTTCTAAAACACAAACAGTTATGCAGCATGTTGGAGGAATAAAAATAAATAAATAATATGAAGAAAGCTTCAAAATAAAATCTATTCACATTTGAAGATTCTTTAGGGAGCACAAATTCAATTAGGCAACTCATGATCAACCATGAATGTAGCCTTTAAAAGAGAATTTGGAGCTTGCATTTAAGGTTGAATTTGAAGCGTTTGTGATATATCTATTGCTTGTCTTCAAAATTAATGAAGTCCAAATGAAATCCACAAAATGACTCATAAAGTGGCTTTCCAATTAACAAGTGAATTATGTTCTAATTCTTTTTTTTTTTTTTGAAATCAGATGGGAGAAATATAAATAAGACTCACAACAAATTGGGAAGCTCGCCAATTATAGTATCTTGATTCAAATGAATTGAAGAAGTCTTCAATTGAATTTAAGGTTGTAGCATATGAGATCTAACATATATTTGAACGTCTACTTTCAAGTAAGAGTAGAACCTAAATGCAACCTTTGCAGCACCTAATTACAAAATTAGGACATGAATATAGCGGTGGATCAAGCCGCTCACACCTCACTTTGTCCTTAACTTTTGACTTTGCTTCTGCTTTCGTCATCAAACGCCATCGGATCTGCAACTCTTTGTGCAAGCAGATAGAAGACGATTCTAAATCAAAATCTACAAAAATCATAGGGCTTTCCTTCAGTACAAAAAAAAATTAAAGAATTTCATTTCTAAATTATGATTTTCAAAATCAACAAAATCATTAATTAGATGAAATTAGCTAAGCTATAAATACCTGCATGTGCTCCGACATAGAGATTTCAAGTGCAAATTTTAATGTTTGAAAATGCCGCGCAAGCTAAATTAGAATTCAATGAAAATACAAAATCAATTTCATAATTCATTACATAAATTACTAATCAACCGCATGGGCCCTGACACTATGCTGAGTACTTAAATTCAAGTATCCGAGGATGCTGCGCGGGTTACTTCCCGATTTAGTCTTAGGATTGGGTCCAGGTTAACAAAACCTAAAAATCTATTATAAAAAATTCAAATAAGTGAAATATCCGAGAAACTGATTCTCACGTGAGAGATATAATCCTTAGTAAAATAGAGTTGACATAATCTAAATCTCTTAAATATATTCAAATTAATCAATTTTTAAATCAAATTAACCCAAATTGAGTGTCAATCTAAAAAACTGTTTAAATGAAACTCTATCATTAAAAGCTTAAAGTAAAACTCAATTTATCTACCTTCCTTAATTATTTATCGGGGGTGACAAATTAAGAAAACTCTAGCTCACAAAGGAGTCAATGTTAAATTAAGTGTTCTGCTATGTTCATTCTCAATCAATCTCTTGAGAAGGACATGACCCCTTCGAGTGTGGTTTGAAGGCTTCATATGAAGCGATTAATTATAGTAATTTTGATCGGGTGATTTGGCCAATCGTGCTCCATTATATTACGACGACCGTAGCCGCGATGCTCAATGGCTCACCAGTTGTGAATCATAGGGTATACTTGATAGGGCAACAACCCTCACCTAAGGACTTAAGCCTATCTCCTTATATAAACACCCACCCCGGTCTATAAGGATTTCTTGGATGACGTAACCCATGTGTTGCTGATAAATATCCTTCAGTCAGGTTGGGTCAACTACCTCCTTTGACTAAGTAGACTAGGGATCACGATGGCCCGGGATGACGGAACCATGGGATTCAGATCGGGCACATCATCATCCCTCAACCATCCGATTTAAGTTGAAATGATGAATTTCATAATCTTGAATTCTAAAACTCCATATGTTGCTACTATACGCTTTACATTTAGCAATCTAACGACTAGCCTTAATCAAAAGTTCTCTCTCACTTATTGAGAGGGTAATAAACTATAGAGGCTTGCAGAAACCGGAACCGATCTAAAGTCCTCAAAAAGCTAAAATCTCCTGTCTTATCTACTATTCCATCTACCTTCTGAAAATTACACTAACACTTTAAAAAATCACTCTCTTCAATTCAAATTTATCGAGAGGTCGGTGGAAAATTTTTGGACCCCACAAATTTCTAGTGACTCCATTGGGGACAATATTCTCTTTCTATCTTTGCTAGTAATATATGTGCTATAGTAGCAATGAAATTTTTTTGAAAATTCAAAACAAAAAATGATAACTTAAGTGTGTGATAAATTAAATATGAGGCTCTATGTAGAATGAATCATTCTATAGAGTATATCTTTATTATACTATTATTTATTCTGTAGTACCTCTGCATCTCGAACGTATAAGGTGAATTAATAATTACTAATTACTAATCCCTATCTTTCACTTTTGCAGAATAGATATACAAAGCACTCCTTTCATCATTCAACTAAGGCGTGGTGCGAATATCTGCTTGGCCAATGCCATCATCAACATAGGAGATGTTGGAGCTACAATTCAATTTGGTAGCTTAATTTTCCAGCTATCGTAGCTGCAACTCCTGAAGTACCCACCCGTGGTACATTCGTCTGAGGTTATACTAGAAGGCCTTAAGTTACTGAAGCTTCTATTAGTCATGTTCGTCAATCAGTTCAACAGCCAACCACTGTCAAGGAGTTATCCCGACAAAGAACTTCGATTTTCAAAAGGCTAGGTCAATCTGAAGCCCCTGTGATGAAAAGAACCATTAGTGAGAAAACTGTGTCTTTAATGCCTGTTCAGATCGAACAACATTTTATACCCGAAAGCATGATCATGAAGCTTCCTCATCGTGGAGCAAATTAACTAGAAGATAGAAGAAGGAGAAAGCTTGAGGGCTCAGTCCCCTGAACAACCTAAATAATAAGCGATACTACCGCATGAAGTGAGTATTCCTACCCACAACAACTTTGATAACCTAAAGTGGGTAAAGAGGAATAGCTCTATTGGCAAAATAAAGCAGTCCTTCTAGAACCAACCACATCAAGCTCCACCACCATAGAGAAGACAGCCTGAAATAATGTCTGCTAGAATATATAAAGTTCTCAAAGTAGCTAAGGATAGAGGCTTAATGAAAAGAAGATTTTAGAGGCCTTTGGTGATGAAAAATATTGAAGCTCCACCAAGAAAGTTGCCATCTCTTCTAGTAAATAGCCATCAAGCCTAGTACGTTTTGTATAGTGAGCATCAGAGCATGACACTTGGACCGCGTGTCCAAGAATCCGTTGCTGAAAGGTCCCAGTGAAAGGGTAAATAGATACGGAGGCCAAGGCCCGATAATGAAACTTTGAATAATGAAAGAGATTTGACATCTGATACATATACTCAAAAATTTGCCTAAAAATAACTCATTAGAAGTGGATACCCAAAAGAAGGGATATCACTAATGAAAGACATGATGGTCGACACCTTGGAGAATCCTTTAGAGGATCCCATCGCCTATCAGATTCACCCAAAAGCAGGGTTTATTTTTGTAATAACCGGAAGACACACAAAAAAAAAATAATAATAATAATAATAATAAAAGAAAATGTATACAACCGTTGCGACGATTAGCGCAAATAGAGATCGAAGGGCTGTCGCTTGCCAAAAAACGAGCTCCCAAAACACGTAGAGAGGAAACGAGAGAGGGAGAAAGTGAGAAGAGAAGAACCTACCTGTGCGTCGTCGGCCGAGGAAGGAGAAGAGGAAACGACGCCGACGCGGCCGCCTACCGAGGAAGAAGAAGAGGAAGGGCTAGCCGAAATCTTCTGCGTGTCGTCCGAGGAAGAAGGAGGAGAGAATGCCAGAAGTCCAGAGTGTCAGTCGAGGAAAAAAAGTGAAGAAGCCGACTGGTGGGGGAAAGCCGAGCCGTGCGTGACTAGGGAAACCCGAGAGGAAATAAGAAAGAGGTAAGCAAATTTAGTTATATGTTTAATTAGAAATTCTGATTTTAATGTTATTAACTTTGATTTAGTGCTATTTCAAGTTTAAATTAGGATTTATAAATTTTAATTTAGGGTTTATTGATTTTCAACAATACGTTAATTTAGGAATAAGTAATATGAGTTAGATGAAATTACAAATATTAATCTTAAGATCATTTCAAGAATTAATTTTAAAGAAAAATAAGAAAAGAGGAGTATTAAATTTAGGAGAACCTATAAGGGAAATACATGTTATATTATAAAAGAAAAGTATTTATATTATCGTTAATTAGATTAGAATCATTTAAGGGGGTATGATAATCAATTAATGCTATATATAAAGTCACTTTAATACTTAATATTTTATGTTATAGGAATTTCACTTAAGGAAGGAAGCGTTATAGGAAAGGAGGTTCAAGAGGAAACTGCAAGTTAAAGTGGGTAATTATGTTCTTACATTTATGGTAAAAAAATGTCTTTACTTTCCTGTGATGAAATGCATGTTTAGATGATTTTGACTTTTTCTGCACTGTCAGCTGTGATGATTTTCCTGCTTTTATATAAATTGTGAATAGTTCCGCTTCTTCATGTTGGATTATACTCGAATGCTAGATCATATTGCGATATCATTTTATCAAGCTCACCGATTTACGCTAGTTATGAATTAATGTCCATAGTGATATGATCAGATGCTTGAATGTATGTTGAATCTTGAGTTCACCCCACAGACTGGGACGAATGTACTGCGGCACATATATGATTCAACAAAAATTGGCAATAAATGGCAATGACAATGGTAATAGATACTTGTTCTTTGAATGAGTATTTCGACGGTGACTCATGGACGGGTGATAAAAGTAAAAGTTCATATGCTACTGCTAAATGTTTATGTATACTGACCCCCATATGCTATTGCTAAATGTTTATGCATACTTACCTCACATATGATTGATTGTTTGGCAAATTATTTTCTTTTATGTACTGCGATGTAAAACCATGCATACTAGTTTCTTTTCTTGTTTACTATAGTGTAATAAAGATAATCAATCTAATCAATTATATTCATTTGTTAGTTGTTTAATCTTTTCGTGTAATAATCCTAATTAAATGACTGATAGAAGGGAAAATCAGGTTTACCACCGTAGAGGAACTGCAGGAGATAGGTATTTATGTCAGTAAATTATGTTGAGTTATGTTAAACTGTATTTTTCCTGAATCTGTATTAGAACATTTATGTATGGACAGATTTTAAATCATTGTGGATTGTAGTGGCTCTTTTATGATTGTATAGTTGGAGACTTTAAATTTATATTGGAATTGTTATAGAAATGTTTTATTTATCCGTCCATCGTGCTCGCCTGGTATTCCAAGCTCCCGGGCCGGGTCGTGACAAGAGTGGTATCAGAGCTAGATTTTAGATTTAGGGATATAAGTATGATCATAATCAAAGAGCCATTAGGAAGATGATAAATTTTATAAAGAGATTTGCATATGATTATATTGATTAATGTGTAACGATTATAATTAATTGTGCTTATCAGACTATGGAATCAATTCAGGAAGATCTATGAGTGAAAATAGAGAGAGAGACAAATCAGGCACTAGAATTTGGTGCAACCTTTAGCTATAGATACATTTACACAAATGATGGAAACAATGACTCAAATGATAAGAAATCGTATCAAGTTAGTGGAAGTGGTGAGGTTCTATTGACAAATACACGAAATTATTTGATATGAGGCCATCTCTTTTCTCAAATTACAAATTATGAAAATGTTTGTAATACTTTTTGAAATGACAAATGGGTCTCAAATTAATCTAGAAATGTTTGTAGTGTGAACTTGAATATCTGTGAAAGACATTGGATGCAGATTTAATAACACTGTCGTTATATTAATTTGATGTAATTTTAGGAATGGATTGGCTAGCTAAATATCATGCTACTATAGATTGTTCTAAAAAGATAGTCAAATTCAATATTCCTAGAAAAGAAGAATTCAGATTCATGGGGCATAAGGGAGTATTAACTATGATGGTGTCTTGCTTGAAAGTCCAAAAGATGCTAGCAAAAGGCTATGAAGGTTTTCTTGCTCAAATTACTGATGTTACTAAAGAGGTAAAGAAGATGGAGGATATATCAATAGTAAAGGAGTATCCAGAAGTCTTTCTAGATGATTTACCGGGTTTACCTCGAGTCAGAGAGATAGATTTCTGTTGAGTTAATTCAAGGTGCAAAACACATATAAAGGCACCATATAGAATGGCGGTTAAAGAATTACAAGAGTTGAAGAATCAGCTACAAGAATTGTTAGAGAAGGGATTTATCAACTGCACATCTCCTTGGGAGCTCGGTATTATTTGTGAAGAAGAAAGATGGGAGTTTAAGGCTATCGATTATAGAGCTTAATAAACTCACTTGAAGAATAAATATCCTTACCAAGAATTGATGATCTTTTGACCAAGGAGCTTGTATTTTCAAAGATTGATTTAATATCAAGTTATCATCAGTTGAGAATCAAAGAAGAAGATATACCAAAGACTGCATTTAGTATAAGGTATGGGCACTATGAGTTTGTGGTGATGCCTTTTGGCTTAACAAATGCTCCAGCTATATTTATGGATCTCATGAATAGAATCTTTAAACCCTTTTTAGATTCATTTGTGATTATATTCATAGATGATATTCTAATTTATTCTAGAGATGAAGCAACTCATGAAAACCATCTTCACATTATTTTGCAAGCTTTGAAAGGAAATGAATTATATGCAAAATTTTCTAAGTGTGAATTTTGGTTAAATAATATCATATTCTTGGGGAACATGATTAGTAGTGAAGGGATTTCAGTGGATCAGGGTAAAGTCAGAGCAATAGAATGGAACCACTATATCGAAGTTGAAGTTTCTTGGTGGCGGGATATTATAGGAGATTTGTTGAAGGGTTTTCACAATTATATGCCTTATCAAGGCTAACTCGAGAAGCGATCAAATTTGAATGGTCAGATCAGTGTGAAGAGGCTTTTCAAAAATTGAAGAATTGTTTAATGACTGCACCAGTATTAACTATTCCATCGGGGATAGAAGGATTTCAAATTTATAGTGATGCATCATTAAGAGGCTTGGGATGTGTACTTATGCAGAATGGAAGAGTGATTGCTTATGCTTCAAGGCAATTGAAAAATCATGAAAAAAATTATCCAACCCATGATCTAGAACTAGCAGCAGTGATATTTGCATTAAAAATTTGGAGACATTATTTATATGGAGTAAGATGTGAAGTTTTCACTGATCATCAAAGCTTGAAATATATCTTTACTCAGAAGGAGCTAAATTTAAGGCAAAGGAGATGGTTGGAACTCATTAAAGATTATGATTTGGATATTCAATATCATCCGGGGAAGGCAAATATAGTTGTTGATGCTTTAAGTAGAAAATATCGGTAGTGCTTATTGGTTGATCTCTCTCCAAGAGGAGTTGATTAAAGATTTAGAAAAATTAAATTTCATTTATCAATCTGAGATGATCATGCTCTATTAAATCAGATGGTATAAAATCAAATTTGAAAGAAGATAAAATACGGGATGCTTTAACTCAAGATGGTGACTATCGAAAATTTTAGATTTGGTAAAGGTAGGTCATCTGAGATTTTGAAATCGATGAAGAGGATTATTGAAATATCATAGCGAATTTGCATTCCAAATATTGGAGATTTGAGAAAAGACATATTACATGAAGCACATCATTCAAATTATACAATTCATCCGTGTAGCAAAATGTATCAGATCTTAAGAAAATATTTTGGTGGCGGGAATGAAAAGAAGTGTATGAATTTGTTTATAAATGTTCATGTCGGATGGTTAAAAGGCGAACATCGAAGCCAAGTGGACTTTTGACTAATACGAGTGGAAATGGGATGATATTGCTATGGATTTTGTTGTTGGCTTACCTAGATCCGAAAAGGATATCTATTTGGGTTATTATTGATAGATTGACTAAATCGCACACTTTATATCTATCAAATAATCGATCTTTGTTGAAAACTAGAAATATGTTGATGAAATCATGAAGTTACATGGTGTGCCAAAATCTAGTGTCCGGTCGGGATGGCAGATTTACATCTAGACTGTGGAGAAAAATTCAAGAAGCTTTAGGTACAAAACTTACTTTCATGCATTTCATTCTGGTGATGGCGGTCGAAAGAACAATTCAAATACTTGAAGATTTGCTTAGACTTTGTATCACATTTGGGAAATTGGGAAATTCATTTGCCCTTTGATTGAGTTTGCTTATAACAATAGCTTTCAAGCAAGTATGGTATGGCTCCCTATGAAGCATTGTATGGAAAAATCTGAGAACAAGCTTTGTTGGGTGGAGGTGAAAGAAGAATCATTGGTGCAGATGTAGTAGATGAAGCTACTGAGAAGATCCGATTGATCCGTGATAGATTAAAAGCTGTTCAAGATAGGCAGAAGAAATACTATGATGCTAAACATCGGCCAGTAGAATTTGAAGTGGGAGAATTGGTATTTCTTAAAGTCAGCCCCATGAAAGGTATAAAAAACGATTTGGCAAAGTTGGAAAGTTAAACGTTATATTGGTCCATATGAAATCTTGGAAAGAATTGGGAAAGTGGCTTATAGGCGGCTTTACCTTCTCACATGCAAGGAGTGCACAATGTGTTTCACATTTCTCTTACGAAAATATATTGCGATGAAGAACAAGATTATTATTGATCCTATTGATATTCAACCGATCTCACATTTGTGGAGGAGCGAAGAATTATAGATTATGATGTCAAGCATCTCTGAATAGAAATTCCATTTGTAGTGTCTTGTGGAAACATGGATCAGATCGAGAAGCTACGTGGGAGAAGGAATCAGAAATACGAGAACTTTATCCTCAATTGTTTAATTAAAGGTATGTGTATTTCTATTAATGTCATTTAATTTCGAGACGAAATTTTATAAGAGGGAAGATTGTAATAACCAGGAACACACACAAAATAATAATAATATAATAATAATAATAATAATAATAATAAAATAAAATGTATACAACCGTTGACGAAAGAAATAGAGATCGAAGAGGGCTGTTGTTTACAAAATGAGCTCAAAACAAAGAGAAAGGAAGAGGAGAAAGGAAAAGAACCACCATGCGTCGTCGGTCGAGGAAGGAAAAATCACGTCGGCGTCGCGTCGTCGGGAAGAAGAAAGAAGGAAAGCGTGCTAGCCGTCTTACGTGTAATCAGTGAAGAAGAGGAGAAGCGGAGACTATAAGTCAGAGTCGTCGTAGAGGAAAAAAAAAAGTGAAGAAGCCGTGGTGGGGAAAGCGCCGCGTGATAGAGCCCGAGAGGAAATAAGAAAGAGGTATAAATTTAGTTATATGTTTAATTAGAAATTGATTTTAATGTTATTAACTTTGATTTAGTGCTATTTCAAGTTTAAATTATTTATAAATTTTAATTTAGGGTTTATTGATTTTCAATCGTTAATTTAGGAATAAGTAATATGAGTTAGATGAAATTACAAATATTAATCTTAAGATCATTTCAAGAATTAATTTTAAAGAAAAATAAGAAAAGAGGAGTATTAAATTTAGGAGAACCTATAAGGAAATACATGTTATATTATAAAAGAAAAGTATTTATATTATCGTTAATTAGATTAGAATCATTTAAGGGGTATGATAATCAATTAATGTTATATATATAAAATCACTTTAATACTTAATATTTTATGTTATAGAATTTCACTTAAGGAAGGAAAGTTAAAGGAAAGGAGGTTCAAGAGGAAACTATAAGTTAAAGTGGGTAATTATTTTCTTACATTTATGGTAAAAATGTCTTTACTTTCCTGTGATGAAATGCATGTTTAGATGATTTTGACTTTTTCCACTTGCCATGATGATTTTCACCTTTTATATAAATTATGAATAGTTTCTTGCTTCTTCATGTTGGATATACCAAATGCTAGATCATATTGTACGGTTCATTTTATCAAGCTCGATTTCTCTAGTTATGAATTAATGTCCATAGTGATATGATTGTATCTTTATGAATGTGTATGTTGAATCTTGAGTTCACCCCTTGTATGCTTGGTTGGGGGATGTACGCTGCACATATATGATTCAAGGGCCAAGGAAATTGGCAAATGGCAATGGGTAATGGATACTTGTTCTTTGAATGAGTATTTGGTGACTCATGGGCCGGGTGATAAAAGTAAAAGTTCATATCTTCTTGTTAAATGTTTATGTATCGATCCCCATATATCTTCTTAAATGTTTATGCATACTCACATATGATTGATTGTTTGAGCAAATTATTTTCTTTTATGTACTGATAGCGGCATACATACTAGTTTCTTTTTCTTGTTTACTATAGTATAATATAATTGACCCAGATTATATTCATTTGTTAGTTGTTTAATCTTTTTTAAATTAATAATCTTAAAATGATATAAGGAAAATCAGTTTCTGCTTTAGAGGAACCGAGGAGATAGGTATTTATGTCGATGAATTATGTTGAGTTATGTTAAAGTGTATATTTCTAAATCAGATAACATTTATGTATGAGATTTTTAAATCATTGTATTGTAGTGGCTCTTATGATTGTATAGTTGGAGACTTTAAATTTATATTGAAATTGTTATAGAAATGTTTTATTTTATCCGTCCAATCATTCCCTATTCCAAGCTGGTAGGGAGACAATTTTAGAGCTCATTAAGTTATCATAGTTAATTATCCATTGGGTCTCTTAGAGAAGCTCTCGATTAAGGTAAATGTTCATTTTCTTTAAAGATTTTAATAGAAAAGAACTATCAATCGATTAAATTATTTTTTAAGTTTAAATGAGATTAATCAATTTAAGAAATAATAAAGATAAGAAATCTAAAAGAATCTAAATTATCCTATTGAAATTTAGTAATTTGTTTGAATTTTATTAGAAATTATGATTCTTTTAAAATAAAGGGAGATGCTTGTTACATGAAATGCAACTCTCTACTGAAATTGCGAAAACTTACAAATTATTTATGGGTAATTTTATGAAACTTATTATTTAAAGTCCTAACTGCTTTAAAGAAATCATGTAAAAGCTTCAAATGACCTTGCAATTCAAATTTTTATTTTATTTTCATTTTGGATAATTATTTTGACTCAGGCTAATAGGATTTTTATGACTAATGCAAGAAAAATAGAGTTATTGGCCAAAATCAACAAAAAAAGAGGAGGTGAGTTTCCACCATAGCTCTCACAGGTCAAGCCAAGTTTCACTGGCAAAGGTGGAAGCCCTCCAATCAAGAGTGAAACAAGATGCATTTGTGCATGATGTTATAAAAGAAATGTTCATCCAGCTAAATGGTTGCTAATTCTTTAATCTTGATTTTAAACTTAAGCTTTAGGTGAGGTTATGAGTTATTTAATTTTAATTTGAGTTGTTAAGTTAGGTAAAAGTCTTATTTTTCCCTAAAGAGTCTAATTCTCATCCGGGCCATAAAAAGAGAGAAACTAGAAAAGCATGCCACTTAATGCAAGCTAAAAAAATCATCAATCAATTTATAAAGCTAATCAAAAGAATAAAAGGCTTTGTGATCAGCACAAATCAAATATCAAATGTGGGTAGCCGAGCTCTACCCTTATACAACCAAGATTATAAATGAATTAATTATAATTAATCAAGAAACTCATTGTTATGGGGGTCTTCATGCTTTATTTCTTCTTTCTTCTTTCATCTTTCTTCTTCTTTTCTTCTTTGTTCTTTCGATTACTTCTTTTGAATGGTTGGATGGTAGATACTCCAAGGCTTCATATGGTGCATAAATTAGGATCTTATGATCAATGCTCATCCTAATCCTCATAACAATCATTCCAAAATCCTAATTACATAAATTTAAATGAAAAGGAGAAGTGGAAATCTAACTAACACCTGTAAAATAAAGGTTAGTTAAACACACAACACAAATCCCAAGCATGTATATTGGACTTATCACCCCACACATGGGTGACTAAGTCCACTTCTATATGGATTTTGCTTAGGGGTATAATGCACCTGCAAGCAAAAGCATTTATATTTTTATTTATGATAGTGCCCCTTAAGCACAATCCCTATAGAAAAGAATAGTTAGACTAAGAGCATCCTACCATTCATTCTACGAGCATATACCCTAACATCATGTCTAAAACATATATCACAAAACAAAGTAAAGCATCAAACCATGCAGCGACTTAACCTAAAGCTAAAAGTGGTGACTTAGGCTAATGTGTGTGCTTTGAAAGTTTGTGTGTGGTATGCTTAGCTATGGCTTTAGATTCAAATTTTCTAAGTGTTAAAACATGTCTAACTTAGAGGAGGATTTCATTTAAGTTATTTAGTGATTTTGGGTTAATTTTATTTTGTGTTTTGATTATGTTCAAGTGAATCCTACAATTAATTACTAAGTTATGAAGAGAGGGAAAGAGAAGAGAACTTCTCTTTCCTTTCCTAACCTAAATAATTTCTAAAGTAGATTCACATTTTTGTTTTATTTAGGTGAATGTTTTGATTAAATCTTTTAATTAATCATAAGTTTAGATAAACTCTAAATAAACCTATTCAAAAAGAAAGACATTTTAAGATTAAATAAAATGAATCAATGTTCACAAAATATACATTGCTTCATTTCTTCCCCAACATATATAACATGCATATGGATGGACCATAAGCATATCTATACATATAAATGAGAATATTTAACATGCTTTATGTTGCATGCTGAGTAGTCCATTTAAAGAAATTTAGAAGATTAAGATGCATGATTTTTTAGTAGAAAAGAGTTTCTTTATCTAATTTTTCACATACACACATGCAAGTAAGAAAGACATAAGTGAGTACAGCGCCATTGTTAACCAAAGGTGTAAAGTATAAAACTTACTTAGGGCTACTTAAAGTATCACAACTTTGTGGTTGTCCAGACTAATATACCACTTTTCTTAAATACAAACATGAGTATAAAAGAAATGTAATGGAAAAGAAGAATGCAAAAGTTATATTAATGAATTTATTTTATTTATGCAATTTATGTATGCAAGTATAGGTGACCCCTCTTAGATGATATCATAGGGATGAATAGGTTATGGAATTAGGTGAGTATTAAGTCCTTTTCAAATGAACCATATATCTCACCAAATTCCTATTCAAAACTATACCAACATAAGAGAGAAAGAAAACCTATGCTAAGCATACTTTATAATCTTTCACAGGCAATCTTATAATTAAAGTATAAGCAGCATACTTTTAGATTTGATATTTAATTTATATGTTTTGAAATAATTTGGATTTAGTAGTGATAATAGCCACTCATATTTCTACTTTAGCCAACACATGCAAATTTGATATAAAGTAAAAAATTTTATTTTTAAATTTGGTTTTGAAAAACATATGAACGCATGAAACCACATGACATACAAATTTAACATATTGGGAAAAGATTCAAAGCAATGAAAGAATGTAAACAAACTCACTGTAATTAAATCCTAAGGACATTCTTATGAAATAAGAAAGTTTAAAGAAAATTAAAGTTTATTTAATGTGAATTTTATTTGAGTTTGAATTTGATTTAGTTTTGAAAAGGTGAGTTAATTTTGCTGTTCCTAACCCATTCCACATGTGTTTGATATTTTTTGTTTAATTTTTATATGATTAGATTCATTTTTATGTATTAATTAGGTTAAGGTATGAATTAAGTAACTTAATTAACCCTTACCTATACTACCTTAGAATAATTAACCAAATGATTATGAGCCAATGAGATGATATAAAAACTTACAAGAAATTTAAATTTGCAATGCACCAAATAAGAAAAGGGACTAATGCAATTTGGCTCATAATTAAAGGTTAATTATGCTAAGGGATTTGGCTTATGTAATTTCAAAACACCCTTTCACACATGTGAATTAGGTTTTGATTTCTTTAATTGAACTTAGGCTATTAAACACCTAAGCATCTACCCAAAGTAGATTAATTAAGTTATGAAACTTTTTAGAATTTTTAAAAATTAATTAAGGGGATAATTAATGAATTAACCCTTAATTAAGAGGAGATTAAGGAGAGAAAAAGGGCGGGTTTAGGAAATAGCTTAGAAAAATGCCCCAAAATTATTTCATAAATCTCCTACTTACTGGATCTGACCTTAATCAACCCTAATCATGGATTAAAATCACTAATTGCACCTTAAGTATCCCTAGTTACATAAGGAGGGTAATTAAGAAATCCATATGCAAATTTTCTAACTAAGCTTCAATAAATCCCAAGAAAATTAGGGGAGGCAGAAGGCATCTCCTAAAATATGCCCAATAAGTTTGGGATTAATCAGAGGCTTCATTAAAAGGGAATTCATAAAATAAAGTTTTCAAGAAAATCCAAAATCAGAGAAAATTATAATTCAAAACTCATTGAAGTTAATTTTAAAATATTCTAGGTTAAATTATCTTTCCATTGAATTATATTTCATATTTTTCTGAATTTTATAGAGAGAGTTATGAATTTTAGAAGATCCCTTAATTAATTAGCACTTAATTAAACATCCTAACTAATCCTTTAGCTCACGGCGCGACGCGTGGCAGTGACGGTCAGCATGCTTTACACTCATCGCTCCATGAAGGATTCACTTAAATGTCAAATCAAAATGGTGGCATACGGTTTGAATCTCCCGATCAAAGATCTTTGAGATCTCCTCATTTTAAAATGGTAATATCTAAATGTGGGGAATTATCTCGGCCATCCATCCAAAATGCGCGGATGGACGGCTAAGATCTCCCAAGATCTTCCCCTTGATCAAAAGAGATCATCCATGAGAATGGATCCTAAGCATATGGATGGATCTTAAGCATATCTATACATGCAAATAAGAATAGTTAACACACTTTATGATATATGCTAAGTAATTCATTTAAAAAAATTTAGAAGTTAAGCATGTATAATTTTCTTAAGTAGAAAATATTTTCCTTATCCAAAATTTCACATACATACATGAAAGTAAGAAAGGCTAAGTGATGCAGTATTATTAATCGGTATAATGTATAAAAACTATGCTTAGACTTAAGTCCGAACCTCAGTTGTTAGACTAATATACCACTTTTCTTAAGTATTAACATGCATATAAAAGAAATAAAGTGAAAAAGGAAGATGCAAAAATTGTTTAATGGATTTGTTTTTTTGTTTTTGTTTATGCAATTTATTAATGCAAGTGTAGGTAATCCTTCTTAGATGATGGCATAAGAATGAATAGGGTATAGAATTAAGTAAGTGTTGGGTTCTTTTCAAATGAACCCTACATCTTACCAACTCATATTCATAAATATGCTAATATAAGAAAGGAAGCAAAGGCTACACTAAACATTACTTTATAAACTATCACATGCAAGCTTCTAACTAAAGTATAAGAATAGCACACTTTCAGATTTGATGTTTCGTTTCTAAGTTTTGAAACTATTTTTGATTTAGTAGTGATAATGCAAATCTACTTTACTTACATGCACTTTTGACATAAAGTAAACAATTTTATTTTAAAATTCGAAACATGAAATTATGAATGCATGAATCACATGATGTATAACTTGATATGTTGGGAAAGGTCTAAAGCAATGCAATCATGTAAACAAACTCACTTTACTTAAATCCTAAAGACATTCTTAAGGAATAAGAGAATTTAGAACAAATCAACGTGAATTTCAAAATGATTTTTGTTTAGTTTGAAGTTTGATTTAATTTTGAAAGAGTGAGATGAGATTTTTGTTCCTAACCCATTCCCTCATGTTTTTTATATTTTTGTGTAATTTTATATAATTAAATCTATTTTTAAGCATTGATTAGTTTATTGTATGAATTAAGTGGCTTAATTAACCCTTACCTACACCACCTTAGAAAAATTAACTAAGTAATTATGAGCCAATGTGATGACATAAAACCCACAAGGTATTTAAATTTGCAATCATATGAAGGAATTTTGGCTCACAATTAAAGTTAATTGTAAGGATTTAGCAAGTACTTTCAAAACACCCTTTACACTTATGAAATTTAATTTTATGAACTTAGGTTGTTAAACAAAACATCACCCAGATTAATTTCCAAGGTAGATTAATTAAGTTTTGAAAATTTTTAGAATTTTTGAAAATTATTTAAAGGGGTGATTAGTGAGTTAACACCACCATTTTGTCAGTGGGATGCAAAAGTGGAGGGTTGTTAGGTGTCCAGTGTAAATTTGTGAAATAATCACAACATGAATCCTTTAAATCATTGTATGCTAGGCATCCAGAGTTGTATATGAATATAGTTAAATGTGAGCATTTTGCTAGTGCGTGTTAAATAGCAGGTTCCCATAGGATGAAAGAAGTTAGTTCATGAAACTAATTAGGTTGATCTTGGAATATAGGTACTCTTACGTAAATTAATGGAATTAGATATTATGGTTCATAGAAAGATAAATATTTTATGTGTTCAAGAAACTAAATGGGTTGGTGAAGGCCAGGAGATTGATAGTTTAGGTTTTAAACTTTGGTATTGAGTAAAGTCGAACTAGAAATGATGTAGGTGTGATTATAGATAAAAGTTTGAAGGATAATGTTATAAGTATTAATAGATGTGGAGATAGACTTATAGCTTTAAAGATTATTGTTGATACTAAGATTATCAATGTTATAAGTGATGCTCCTCAGTAGGTTTGGAGGTAATCAAAAGAAAATTTGAATGAATTAGAGGGATTAATACAAAAGATACCTCTTGAAGAAAAAGTATTTATTGGGAGATTTAAATGGACATGTTGGTAGAGTGGTAGAAGATTTTAAAAGTATGGTGGTTATGAATTTGGAGTGACTAATGAAGAAGGTAGACTATTAGATTTTTGCTTATGATTTTGTAGTTCTTTACTTTATTTAAGAAAAGAGATGAACATATTATTACTTATAAAATGGATCTAGTAAACACATTGATTATTTTTTTTGATAAGAAAAATAGATCGTTTAGATGTAAAGATTGTGTCATTCCAAGTGAAATTTTAAGTTCCAACATCTATTTTAGATTTTAAGATGAAAGGTTATAAGAGAAAAATAAACTTAATTATTGTCCTAGATTAGTTGGGGACACTTAAAGAACACAAATAAAATATATTTTTTAAGAGCAAGCTACAAGAAATTAAAGTTTGAGAGATTTCATAAGAAGCTAACGTTATGTATGGGAAAAAGTATCAAGTGCTATTAAACAAGTTGCTAAAGATTTGGTGAATCAAAAAAAGCTTCTTTAATAAGAATAGTTGGTGGTGGAGTCGAGTGTGCAAGAAAAGTTAAAATAAATTGCTATAAAACTTAGTTTAGATGTAAAACTTCGGAGAATTGGGAAAGATATAAAATGGCTGTAAATTCTAAGAAAGCAATATATGATGCAAATTTAGCTTTAGTGATTTATATAATAGATTAGATACCAAGGTGAAAGATGTATGTATAAGTTAGCCAAAGAGATGGGAGAAGTAAAGACTAGTTCAAGTAAGGGTATTAAGGATGAAAATAATAAAATACTTTTCTTAGAAAAGATATTGAAAATAGGTGGATGAGGTATTTTAATAAACTTTTCAATGAAGGATCTGAAAGTATGATTGATTTTAGCAACCTTAATACCTACAAAAAATAGAATTTTATTTTATCGTCGTATTAGTAAATCTGAGTTAGTGAAGCTTTAAAGAAAATGAAATGTGGAAAAGCGATGACGGATAATATTCAATAGAAGTGTGGAAATGTTTAGGAGATCAAGGAATTTACAAATCTTTTAATGTTATTTTAAAGACTAAAAAGATGCAGATGAGTGGAGAAAGAGTTTGTTGGTTCCTATATTTAAGAATAAAGGTGATGCACAAGAGTGTGCAAATTATAGATTAAGTTAATGTGCCATACATTAAAATTATGGGAGAGAATGATGAGCATAGGTTACGATGTGATAGTTTCTCACAATGGTTTGATTTCATGCCGGTAGATCTACTATGGATGCTATACATTTGTTAAGAGGTTTGATGGAGAAGCATAGAAAATAAGAAGGATCTACATATGATATTTATTGATTTAGAGAAAACATGATAAAGTCTCAAGAGATGTTCTTTGGAGAGTTCTAGACGAGAAAGAAGTTAATATTGGTTATATTCAAGTCATTAAGGATATGTATACTAGAGCTTGTGTCCAAACACAAGGAGGATTAAAATATTTTCCTATTTTAGTTGGATTACATCAAGGATCAACATTAAGCCCTTATCTTTTTACTTTAGTTATGGATGTTCTTACGAGGCATTTACAAGAAGATGTACCTTGGTGTATGCTTTTTGCTAATGACATTCTTCTTGTTGATAAGACTAGAGAAGTCTAGAAACTTGAATTATGGAGGGTCTTTAGAGTCTAAAGGTTTTGTTTAAGCAGATCTAAAGCGAATATATGGAGTGTAATTTTAGTTGTAGAAGTTTTAGTATGTGTTGTGACTTTAGGTGATCAAGTCATTAATAAGAGTGAGCGATTGATATTTTAGCTCTATTGTTCAAAATGATGGTGAAATAGATGGAGATATTATTAGTAGAATTCAAGTTGGATGGTTGAAGTGGAGGAGAATGCTTTATTAGATAAAGTTCCATAAACTTAAGGAAAATTTATAAGATGGTGGTAAGACACGCAATGACTTATGGTGCAGAATGTTGTATAAAGAGAAACATAAGACTAAGTTAGTGTTAGATGAGGATGCTCTGGATGAGTGGCTTTACCACTTAGAGATAGAATGCAAAATAGTATGTTAGGAAAAATTGGGAGCTCAGTGGTAGATAAGATTAGGAGAGTCTTAGATGGTTTGGCCACATAAAAGCGTCGGCCTCCATGACTTGAGAGAGTAGCATTAGATTTGCCTTATGTTAAGAAAGGTAGAGGTAGACCAAAAAGACTTGGTTAAGATCTATAAAAATGATTTTAGTATACATGAATTAAATGAGAATTTGACACATAATAAATGATGGAGCAAGGATTGTGAATTACCTAGTGGGATTAAGGCTTGTTGTTGTTGTTGGTGATTAGTGAGTTAATCCTTAGTTAAGAAGGGATTAAAGAGAGAAGAAGGGGGTTTAGGGAATAGCTTAAAGCAAATGTCCCAAAATTATTCCATAAAATCCCTACTCACTGGATCTAACCTTAATCAAACTTAATCAAAGGGTAAATCCATTAATCACACCTTAATTATCTTTAATTACATGAAAGGGGTAATTAGAGAATGAAATAACAATTTCTCCACTTAAGTCCTCAATAAATCTCAAGAAAATTAGGGGAGGAAGAGGTCATCTTCTAAAAAAAACTCTAGAAATTTGAGATCAATTGGTGGCTTAATTATGGAATAATTAACTAATTAACAATCTTAAAGAAACCCACATTCAGAGAAAAAGGGAATTCAAAATCCATTGAAAACATTTTTAAAATATTCTTTATGAAATTATGTATCCATAGCATTTTTTTTTATTTTTTTGATTTTTCTTGAAGAACTTATGATTTTTTAAAGATTTATGAATTACTTAGGAATGAATAATAATCCTTGACTAATCTAATAATCCACGCTCACAACGCGTGCATGAGGTGATGACGCTTTACACATCGTGCTGTGAGCCCTTTACTTAAGTTGTATCAAATCGGTAGGCGCTTGCTATCATCAGATCAAAGATCAGACGGCGGATACACCATGATTTTAAAAGGATTTTCTAAAATGTGCCTAATAATCTCGCCGTCCATCTTGCGATGGATGGTTAAGATGGGCTGAGTCTTTCTTGAGGATGAATGTGAACCGTTCATGATCCAAAGGGAGATCCGAGCCCGATCTTGCATAGATTCATTCAAGACTTAACCCACACCATCTAAAGAACTAGAGAGGCCAATCCAACAGTGGATTTCACATGCAATGAAAATTCCTTTCACAAAGGACCAACACCTATCAATCTAAGTGGTAGAAAAATCACTAACCTTGCTGGAGGTGATCACCGACGCTTGAGATCGATGAGGTAGCTTCGTCTAGTGGAGACAAAGCCCTGTTGAGGTTCCTAGGTCTTGAGGTTGAGTGGATGAATGGGTGGACCAACTCCTCTTGATCTCCTTTGCGTCTTTGATTGAATTAAGTTTTACTTGCTGTGGGAACTCAAGTGGATGCTTGGCCAGGATTGACTTTGTCCTTAGATCAAGTGTGCAAGAGGAATTTGGATGGGATCAAGTGTAGAAGAAGTTCCTTGAGCTCCCATTTTTGCCTGCAAAATCAAGAAATGTAAAATTCAAAACCTCTCTAGGGACCTTGGGAAAGCTCTGAGGTGATTGCTAAGAGTTCATAGGTTCCAGTCGAGTGTGAATCAATTAAAATTTCAGTGAATTAGGGGGAGTATATCTCCTCCTATGGCAATCGACCGGCCGATAATGAGCTTGTTGTTTTGATCCAATTGACCCCATGGAGTGGGCTATTTAGGTTGTTTGAAGTGTGCACATGGTCGGTTTGGCTAGAGGAGTGGAATGCTAACTCCCATGTGCATCAAATTGAGCTTGAGGGGAGTTTGAAAATTGAATTTCAAGCCTAAGGGTTGGATTTGGTCGATGGGTCAAATGGGATGACCCAAATCCATTGGGTTGGGTGCACCACTCATCACTAAGTCCTCTTGAGCTTTTAAGAAAGCCTGAAGTGATTGTCATGAGGGTATGACCAAAATACCCACTGGCAAGGCCAAAATTTGTTATATGGCCTAGGAGTAAAATGGTCATTTTGCTATTTTTTTCAATTTGGGTATGTTGAGAAAATGGGTTTGGTGAGGTTTCAATGGATTTGGAATCCATTTGATAGGGTTTGGCTCATGTTGACCCATTTAGGTCAAAATGGGTCAACTTGGGTCAAATTGGGTCAAACCAAGGGTTGGTTCAAGTTTATATGACCATTTGAAATGTTTTGGTGCCTTTGTTTTGGTTTAATTTGGATTAGATTTGCTTTTGGCTCATATGACTCAAGTTGACCCATTTGACCTATTTGGGTCAGGTCAATGGTAGGTTTAGGTTTGATTAGTCATATGGAGTGGATTGGTATCTTTGTTTCCAATTAATTTGGATTAAGTTCAATTTTGGCTCAACATGACCCCATTAGGTCATGTTGGGTCTAAGGTCAATTGGGCTAGGTTGGGTCTAGTTGGCTAATTGAGGCTTTGGTCAAGTTCCACAAGTGATTTGGAAATGGACTTGACCATTGGTTTCAATTAATTTGGCTTAGATCAAGTTTTGACATTTTGGCCCTTTAGGTCAAAATGGGTCAACTTAGGTCAAGTGGGAGCCAATTGGGCTAGGTTAGGCTCAATATTGACTTGGTCAAGTTCAAACATAGGTCATGAGTGAACTTAGATCAATGGTTTCAATCAATTTGGCCTATGGTGGATTTTGGCTATGTAAGTTTCATTTTTTGGTTAAGTGTTGACTTGGTCAACCCTTAGGTTTGACTTGGTTTGACCCAATTTGATTGATCATCCAGGATGATTGTTGATCAAGATGATGAGGGATATATGAGTTTGGTTCAATCCAATTTGGCTCATAAGGTACTTAGGTCACTTTGGGTCAAGTGAGCCTAAGTGGTCAAATGGCTTGGTCAAAGCTTGATTTGAAGTTGGTTGATCTTGTATATGGACTATGATTGAAATATAAATCCATTTACAAGTTTGAAGTCAAATGGATTTTGATCCATTTGAAAATTTCATATTCAAAGGAAGAATATGAAAGTTTTTTGGTTAATGAATTAGGTTTTGATTGTTTGATTGAAGTTTGGATTTATATATGAGTTCATAATTGTAGGTTTGATTGAATCATGAGAGAAAATCAAGAGTTTGGCTTGATTTGAAATTATTTTGGCTAAATTTTGGCTTGAAAGGCTTAGATTGGATTTTGAGTTGATTTGAGTTTGATTTTTGGATTTAGTTTTGATTGTTTGAATTTATATTTCATTTATATATGTGAATATAAATGAGAATATAAATGATCATGAGAAAATTTCAAGGATTTGAAGTGGTTTAATCATGATTTGGCTAAATCCATTAAAGGGAATTTAAAGGATTTAAGAATTTTAATTGAATTTAATTTTTTTTTGATTTGATTGATTTATATTTATATTTCATTTATATATGAGAATAAAAAATGAGAATAAATAATTTTTTGAGAAAATCTCATGAGTTTGAAATGGTTTGATCAGTTTAGATAAATCCATTAATGGAAAATTAGGGATTTAAGGGAATTTCAAGGATTTTAAATTTGAATTTAATTTTGATTTGATTGATTTATATTTATATTTCATTTATATAGAATAAAAATGAGAATAAAAATAGTTTTGAAAATCCAAGGGTTTGATAGTTTGATCAAGGTTTAGAGTTGATTTGGCTAAGTCCTTAATGGAAAATTAAAGGACTTAAGAAAATTTCATGAATTGATTTTGAATTTTGAGTTTAGTTGGATTAATTTGAATTTATATTTCATTTCTATATGTGCATATAAATGAGAATATAAATGGATTATGAGAAAATCTCAAAGATTTGAATATGTTTGAATAATGATTTTGGTTAAGTCCTTTAGGGATGCTTAAGGATTTAGGCAAAATTTGGACTTAAGAATTTTTGATGGATTTTGATCATGGGTTTTCAATCATGGATTTGATTTGAGATTGGAGAAAATCAAATAAGATTGATTTGGAGTTTGACTTGAAGGAAGGAAAGTGAGAATGGTTAAGGGGGGAAATTTTCCTAACACCAAAGGCATGACCTATTCCTATGGCTAACTCTAAGTCTTCTATGGAGTGTCCACCTAATCACTAGATGTTAAGACTAAGGAAATCTTAAAGTCTAAGAGGAATTATGTCTAAGATGGAGGGTTGAGAGCTCATTCTAAAATGAGGTCAACAATGATAATAGGTGTGTGGAGTGATGAGGAATTATGATTTGGTGTTGATCAATGACCAACAATGAAGATCACAAGCACTAGCAAACAATCTATCTTAACCCAAGAGTAGAAAGAAACCAAAAGCACAATGTGGCTCTACTTATGTCCAAGAAGAAGAGAGGGGAAGAAATCCACTAAGAGTGAACCTTCCACTAAGCTTCAAGGCATCCAAAAAAGGAATGAGTGGTTTGATTTGATTTTCGCTGGGGAAGAGGGTTGAATTTGTTTTAATTTGTTGTTTGTTGAATTTATTTTGTTTGTTGCTTGTGAATAAAAAAGATGAACCTTAGATTAAAGCAAGTTCAAATCATCCAAAGGGAGTTGAGAAATAGAGGATAAGAATTTGATTTAGAGATTTGATCTCAAGAGGAGGAGCAAAAAATTGATTTAGATTGATTGTTTATTTTATTTCTTTGGATTTGTTTGTTTCAAATTTTTAAAATTTTAGATTTTGAGATTTTGAGATGAACTTGGTTGCATGAAATCAAAGAAGGAGCCATAAGCCTAATTAAGAGAAATAAAGGGTAGTCTACTAAACACATAGTAGGACTAGCCAACCAAAGGATACCTTTCGATACAGTTGTACTAGAAAGAAATAAGAGACTTACATCCAAAGTAAGGTGGGTAATCTATTGGTAAGACAAAGATTGAACCCAACCTAGAATGACTATTAAGTGAATGTCAAGACTTAAATCACTCGATAACAAAATTTCATTTTAGATTTGTTTGTTTATGAATCATTGGTTTGTGATGGATCATTGAGTTGGGAGCAGGATAGACCTAACAAGATTTACTATCAAAGGGATATCCAACCACAGGTAGAACTATCCAACCAAAGGAGATTTCTTTGTAATGATCTAAGAAGAAAGCTGGGGACTCACATCTTCTAAAGATAAAAGAACCACGGGTGGTGGGCTTTGAGCAACAAATCAAACTCAACCTGGGCTTATTGAGTGAATGTCACATTTAAATCACTCAAAGATAGTCAAGATAGGTCATTTTTTTAAATTTGTTTGTTTATTTGATTAGAGGAACATTGTTATGAAAAGAGTAGCCATGGAGGCATATACTAACTCTTTATCAATCCAAAGGTCTATCAACCACAAGGTAGAATTATCACCAAAAAGGATGCTTTGGTATACAAAGGGTCAAGTCTTGGAAGAAAGCAGGACTCACACCTTCCAAAAGGACCATGGGTAATCTTGATGCAACAAATTGAACCACCTAGGCTAACTATTGAGTGAATGCAGGGGACTTAAATCAACTCAAAGATAGTCAAGATAGTTTCATTTTTTTTTATTATTTTGAATGTTTTGTTTGATGGATTCATATTTTCAATGAAAAAGGGTCATGGAGGCCTAACTCAAATTTACTGATCCAAAGGGAGTAGTCTACCAACTATAAGGTAGACTATCCAACCAAGGATGCTTCAGTTTGTAATGGTCAAGTCTAAGAAGAAAGCACGGACTCACATCTTCAGAAAAAAACCACCGGGGTGACTTACTTTGGGCAATAAATAACCCACCTAGGCACTATTGAGTGAATGCTGGTGGGGACTTAAATCAACTCAAAGATAATCAAGATTAATTTATTTCTTTTAATTTTTTTATTTGATGGATTCCATTGATTTGATGGATCAAACAGAAAGAGCTTATGAGCTAGCCCTTACATGATCAACTAAAGGAGTAGCATCTCCAAATGAGAACTATCCCAAATGAGTTTCTCAATTTGCAATGATCAATTGAAGGAAGAAAGCTGGACTCATATCTTACTACAAAAAAGATCATGGGTGACTTGCTTGAACAAATCAACCCAACCAGACTTCCCTGGTTTGCATAATCATGCTAGAAAGAATGCCATAGCCTTACATCTTTCAAAGTGGAATGATTTTGGGGTAAGCTTAAAAATATATTGAACACCTTCTGACTACAGTGAGTACCACGATTTATCTCAACTCAAGTACCCAATTCCTATGGGGAGTTGACACCTAAAGATAGGATGCCATCTTGGAAAAAGGGGCCTTTGGGAGCTTGAATTCCTAATCCACAAGCAAATTAATTAATTTATTTATTTTAGTTTATTTTAACGTGGACCCTATTAGTTTGTGAGGATCAAACTGAGAAGAAGCTTATATCAACCTAGACCTATCTCAGATTTACTGAACCAAGAGAGAATCTGCATATCCACTAAACAAATTCTCCAACCACAGGGGTGGTTACTAGGAAAGGCAGATTGTCTAATTCAAAAGTAACTCGGGTAGTGTCTAAATAGGGTCACAAAGGACTTGATCCAAATAGAGTTTCCATAGGGGATGGGGCCACTAAATGGCTTAATCCACCCTGGAGAAGATGGCATGGCTAGTCATAAATTAAATAGGTATTCGATGTCCAACTCAAAGAGAAAGCATGGGGACTCATATCTACCAAGAGTGGTGTACTCACCAGAGTAGCCAAAGATAGCTCAACCAACCTAAGGTGCACAGGAAAATCAGTCTAGAAAAAAGGCCGGGGACTCACATCCTCTTATAGTAAAACTGACTGTTGGGATAGTCTATCATCCTAAGGCAACTATTGAGTGAATGCCACTAAAGTACTTATTCAACTCAAAAGTAATCAAGAGGAGAGGAGCCTGGGACTATATCTTGAACCTCAAATATACTCAACATTTAGCATGATGGTAGTTCAAGAAGAAAGCATAGACTCACATCTTCTTAAGCAAAAGTCAATATGAGGTACTTACTAGCTATGTGAAGACTATCATACTAATAAGGTGCTTGTGGTTTGCAATGATCAAGTTAGGAAGAAAGCTTAGACTCACATCTTCCAACAAATGATCATGGTGACACACTGAGGTAAAAGATGTGATGACCTAGAGCAGATATTGAGTGAGTGCCACATGGGGCTTGCTCCCACATCAAAATAGCTTGAGACAAAGGATTTGTGTTTGTTGTTATGTATGTGTTAAAAGGAGTAGGAAGCCTCTGGGGGACTCTTACACCTATCCTAAAATACGCTGAGGAATTATGAAATGATGCAACCAATGACAACAAGAATTACCACTAAGAAAGGATGCCATTGTTCACCTAATAGTGTGCATCAAAAATAGATGTTGGGTTCTCTCCCCCTATTCTAATAGCTCTGGGAGGTTGTGTTTATGTTATGAAAGAGGATGATGCCACTGGGATTCTACACTACCCTAAACACGCCATGCGGATTCACAAAGATAAAACAAAAAACAACACTCAAAGAAGGAAGATTTGATGAATGGAATCATTTTGTTCTTTTTATTAATAATTATTTTTGAATAAATTTTGTTTTATGGATAATATTTCTTGGGATAGAGCTATTAATTGGGAAGCATCGTTCCCCTTGAATCAATAAGATGATCCTGTGCCTTCATGACATGGGCCTTCCAAGTGGTTCAAACTTGTCTCATCTTCGTGCAACAATTGTCATTAGACTAACACAAGTTCACCTACTTGGAGACTAGCGACCAACTCTTGTCCTTGAATCATTTTGACTTTATATAACTCAAGGTTTTGATAATATGCTCTCCTTAAACCTTGAAGTTCTTCTAACCACAACTCTTGCATTTTGTTCTAAGTGATCTTGTTGAACTATCCTTAAGGATGGGAGTATTTCTAAAGAATGGCTTAGATCCATACACAAAAAAAACAAACCAAGGAAGTCCAAAGATTTCTAGGTTATATTATCTTCAACCAACTACTCATCACTTCCTTTTTCTCAAGAGTTTCAAAACTAGATGAGATGTAAGCACTCAACCTGATGATGGATGAGTTCATTGAAGATCTGAGTCATGGCCCATTGGTATGTAACACCAGCATTTTTAAGGCCAAAAGACATGACCCTATAACAGAAGATTCCAATCAGGGTTCAAAAAGTAGTATTTTTTTCATCTTCAGGAAACATCTTGATTTGGTTATAGCTAGATGACCCATCCATGAAAGAGAAATGCATGAGAGAAATGTCCACCATTAATTCGTATAGGAAGAAAACTCATCCTTAGACATGCCTTATTTAAGTCCCTAAAATTGACAAATGTGAATTTGGCCATTCTTCTTCTTAATGGGATGACACTAGCTAACTGTAGGATATTTTCTTCCCGATGAAACAGCATCGACGCTTGACTTCAAATGACCTGTTCAATTTCTAATCGCTGTAACTTGGGGGTCTATTGCTAGCTTGTGGACCGCAATGAGAAATCCGGGCATTTCTTCATAACTCCATGCAAGCAGTCTTTAAACTCAATCAATAGCCTAACTAAGTCATTGGTTTCTTCTTCATTCAACAATGAACTGATGTATGCCAGGCATGAATTTTCTTCAGTCCCAAGGTTGATTTCTTTAAGCTTGTCAATTATTGAATGAATTTCTTCTTCAAATCAGGCATCCTTGACTTGGAGATCATTTGGATCATCTAAGTTTCTAAACACACATTCATAAGAGTTGGGGATGTGAGAAGAACCTATCGACTCCAAATGGTATACAAAAATAGAATCATCATCATCATTGAATATGTCAATCCTAGTCGCTCTTGATTGTGCTTCCTATATTGTTCCATATTTTTTTTTCAAAATACTATGACATGTTCTTGGACCATGAGGAACTAAACCTTTGTATAAGATTTTGAACACAAGGAGTAAAAGTCAAAAGGTAATTCCATTAATTCTTTAAAAGTATCTTCCTCAAGTCCTACATCAGCTCTGACTTGAGGATGATGAACCCAAAAAGAACCTCTTCTACTTCATGTCACTAGAAGACTTAGGGACTTCCTTAACTACCAAACCTTTAACTTTTGAGATGTAAGTGAGGTTAGAGCTAAGGTTCCCAACTGCTACCTAATAGTTTCACATAAACCAGATTCAATTTTTGCTTTGCTTGGAGGTCTCTTTCACCGATCAAAAGTCACCCAATGGAACCCGAGAGGGGTTTGTTGGTATACTAATCACATCATCCAGTTGATTCCAAGTCTATGTGAAGTAAGGGTACTCTATGAACTAGAACATGACCTCTATTGGGCAATAACTAGGGGGTCTCCCACCCTAGAACTACCTTTGTTTCTACCTCCTCTGGTGGAGGTTGAGCCATCCTACCCACATGTCCATATGATGGAATGAATGTGGGTGGAATGTGATATGCATTTCTTCTTCAATCTTTCTTGCTCACTTGGACTTTCTTTTCTTTTCTTTTTCTTTTATCTTTTCTTTTGCTTCATTTTCTTTTTTTTCTTTTTTTTTTTGCATTTGAATTTTGTCCAAGTTCACGAGAAAGGGTGTTTTGAGGAAGATAGTAGTCGATCCTCATAAATCTCAACCTCTAACTGAAAATGGTTTTTCTTCATCATTGACACATATTCCATATTTTTAGAACTTGATGCATGAAGGGAGGATGGAATGATCTTATCTCGATGTATCCAAGGCCTACCAAGCAAAGCAATGAAGTATTTGAATCAATGATGTAGAACTTGGCTTCAGCCTTCAATCACCGATCTCCAATGGTAACACTATAGAACCTAAAGCTCACGCACCTTGATCATTGAATCCTCTCAACATCATCTATCTCCTGAGTGTAGATGTCGATCTTCAAAGGCAAGGGTCTTGACTCATAATGTTCATAATACCAATCCATGAGAACCGAGTTTGAACCTATCCATGTCATGTGATGTAGGGGACGGTTGTGCTCCAAGTCCCCAAGAAAGGTCTTCATCTATGAAGGTGATCCCTTGGGCTTCTTTGCATAGTGTGCTTCCTCACCTATAGTTCTTGAGCTAAGCATATTTGGATCGAGGGCTTGATTAGTGATTCCCTCATCTCTTTGGATAAGACAAGGGCATCTAGAAAGGATGTTGTAGTCCACCTTCTAGGTCTTCCATATCAAGGTGGAGCATCTGGAAGGGCTTCGATCTTCAGTACCAAATGACTTGTTTCATCTTGAGGTGTGCCTAGGAGGTAGAACCTCCACTGAGGTTGACTTGGTAATCTCTGAGGCAAGTGGTGGAAGTTCACGCACTTCAGCTCACCTATAGCTTCCTATGGGACTCTAATCGATGATTCCAAGTCTATCTCAAGAGGTGAACTAGTTGGAAAGTCCAACTCAATCAAAAGAGGAAGATCAAAATTATTATAATTTAGACTTGAAGAGTTATAGGAATAGAAGAAGATAACTCATGACACATAGGTAATTCAAATCAGCTTTATTCTTCAATTTCTTGGAAATTTTTGGAGGTACAAAGTAGAAGTCAAGTGAGTGGAGTAAGGGATTTGATGCCCTTATCCATGATACAAGAGTTCTACTAGAAGAAGAGCTAGTCAAATGGAAGAAGTCAGCGTGTGGAAGCTCAAGGCTGAGGTTGACATGCGGGTCAATGCTAAAGGGCTATCCTGGCCAACACATGCCGCTATTTGTCTCCCCCACTTTCTAGAGTTGGCATGACAACTTGCAAACCTTCCTTGGTGTTGGAGGTTTGAGTACTCACACCTACAAGGAAAGCTTCTTGATCTTGAATTATTTTCTTAGAGGTTTTAGACAAAAGAAATGTCCCAACCTTCTTGGTTTTGGTAGGATTGTATCCCCAAGGATTACCCTAATGGAAGGAAGGTTGTTCCACAAGGTATTCCTTTGGGATAACTCATCCCTTGAAACTATGTTCAAGCCGTCCTTGAATGTGAAGCAATCCTCCAAAATGTGGCCTACATATGGTGGTAAGGGCAAAAGTTTGGATCATGACTTTGCCTACTTCCTCCGGTCTCCTAGGCTGAAAAATCGTTTCTTTAAGAGATTCTTAAAGATTTTCCGATTACCTCTTAAAAGAATAAGGTTTGTTTAACTTATCTAAAAGAGTAGGGACCATAGCTACTAGTGCGGTGCATGTCAGCCGCCGGTGGTATGAGGCGTGGTGGTGGTGAGGTGGAGGCCGTATGGCTACCTCGATGGTGGTAAAAGGAGGAGGTGAGGTCATTTCTGACCGATCTCTAGTGGCTGCTCTTGTCAACCTACTAATGCTAGTTTCTTCTCATAAACCTTTGGGATTTCTGGCAACCGATCTTGAAAAGGCAATTTGGCCTCTCCTTGTAGACTAGTCGCCTTGTTGATTAGCTTCTCAAATGTATGGTGAAGCCCTTAAGCATGAAGGCACGCCATGGATATTCTTCAAGAGAATCTCAATGGCATGTTGTTTAGACAAATGCTTCACACTTCATACTCAGTTACACCATCGAGAATATAATCAAAGTGACTCACCGGGTGTTGCTTACAACGAGATCACCTATAGTAACCCTTTCGAGCTCCAAAATCTCTTGATGAAGAGTTGCTCTAACTCAAATGTCTTTATCAAACCATTGGCAGTTCAACATACCAATCAAAAGTAATACCACTAGCTATGATAAAAGAGTCTAAAGAGTAAAGCACCGCCACATGTTGCAATAATTGGCTCAAAGTGCTATATGTTGCCTTGGATTCCCACTACCATCAAAACTTTTGAAGAAAGGAGGCACGAAACCCTTGGGATACTAGACAACATCAAATTCCTCTGAGTAGGGTCTTCTCTTTGGAACCGATGATCCTCCGTGGGCTTGAGCCAAAGCTTCTTTCACCTGTTGCTCAACCATGGATTTCAGATCTTTTTTTATGTATGGAGGTACTATCCACTACCTTGTTATACAGACTAGTGCTACCTTGCTCAATGGAGGTAGAGTCTTAATCTAAGACATGCACTAGCACGAATGACATCGATCGTAGGATGAACTAGAGGGGCTTGCTTAAGACCGACACGCTGCCAACAAGTCCTGCAACTGCTATGCCATCCTATCAATCTATCTCCTTCCTTAATCAATTGGGTGATGGGCTGATTTTGCGTGTCTCCTTGATCAACCTCATCACCTTCCATGGCTCCCCCTAAGAAGAGAACCTCTAGTATCACCATGCACACCCACAATCATCAAGTCATCTTTGGGATCAAGCGACTCTCTTCATCGACAACTCATACCCTAAGATCTCTTTTCCATAAATAGTGTGCAACTATCTCATCTAAGAATGATCCATCTAATAGGTAAAACAGTTGAGTGATCATGCAATCGAGAGGCACCGACCTCACTATAGTTGGGGAGTCAATCCTATGTGGACTATCACTAGAAGAATGATACTCGACTAGGCGTAATAAGGTAACAATCCTAGATGATCCTCTACCACGCTGCAACGAATCATCATCTGAATATAGATAACTCACCATCTCCACATCCGCCAAATGGGTGGAGTTGGTGAAGGAATGACCACATGCTCGTCGCCACTCTTCCGCACCACCACTAGCGAAGGTTAAGGAGAGCTACCTACCAATGGGTGGTGTAGGAGGAGTAGGATCCCTTGGCCATAGGATCACCAACGGGGTACATTTTTCCTCAGATGGCCTTCATGGCCTTAGATGGAATGGGTGATGTGAAACTGCACCGAGATGGCGGATGTGGGTGGAGACACCACGACTCTCTGGAACTGAGCGCCTCATGTGGTGGTCCGTGAAGAGAATACTATCAAGATGGTCGGTGGGTAGCGCCGAAAAAGTCAACCAAAGTAAAAGCTTGACGATGAACCTCATTGCTCTCGCTAGTAATGTATGATGTATGGGCCTCATGGGCCTCTCTGAGGATCTACCTCCCTATGGTGGAGATAGATCAAAGATCAAACTAAACTCGAGCGTCGTATGCTCCTCCCCTACCGGCATATAGAACGAGGCGTGTACCACCTCCTACTCTAGAATTGTCAGAGTGCACCATTGAGGAGGTGATGATGGATCCTCCCATCCTCTCTATCCGATCAAGAGAGGATGAAACTTTTTTCTAAGTGGTGAAGTGATCATGGAGACTCATCCATGATCTGAAGCCTCTAACTCTCGCTATCCAGTGGAACTTGACCATGGTTCTTGTTCCTACGCTGGTGAGTGGGAGAGGAGTGAGCTAGACCCATACTCAAATGTGGGGAGGCAAGCCCCAAAAACAAGGGAGCCTTACCCTTGGAGGGTAGAGATGGTGTAGCGCACACTGGGCAACATGTGCAACTCTAGATGAACCATTGGGATGAACTGAGTCGCCAATTGAAACAAAGATGTGTACCGCAACTTTCCTCTTCAGGAGATATCAATTAGAGGTAAGTCTACCGATGATGACTGCCCGACCACCTTCTTCCTACGACTGGGGAGGGAATGCCCTCACAAGTGATCTGCCCCTCAAATCCGACCAAAATGGATCAAATGGGTATGGTCCAAATGAGGAAGTCACCTGATCTAAGGCTAGATCCATGCCAGGGAAGTAAAGACAAATTTTTGAGAACCGCCATTGCACCGAATAAAATTGAAACACTTGCATTGAGAAGATGCAATGAGAAATGAACTTGCATCAATTTTCTCCATAGATTTTGAATTTTGAATTTGAAAATTTGAACCCACATCCAACAACTTGGAAGTGTTAAGTGGGTTCAAATGAATTTGAAGATTGATTGAAAGAGAATTTGAATTGATTGAATTTGAATATGAATAAAACTCCAACAAATTTAGGTATGTTGAAATATGGATTCAAAATTTTGATAGGATGTTTCCGTAGGTTCATTGATGTTTTTATTTTGAATTTGAGTTTGTGATTTTGAGGACCCTTTCTTTTAATAAATTTAGGCATGTTAAAGTTAGGGTCAAATGATTTTGTTTTGTTTGATTTTGGATTTTAATTTACTTAGCAAATTTAGGTATGCTAAGTGAAGTAAAAGTGACTGTTTCTTTTTTAAAAAAAATTTGTTTTGATTTTGGAAAAATTTGGAATTCTTATTTAGCAAATTTAGGTATGCTAAGTGAAGAATCCAAGTGTATTTTGTTTAATTTTGAAAATAGGATTCTTAGCAAATTTAGGTATGCTAAGAAAATCTTAAGTGTTTCATTTGTTTGAAATGTTTTGATTTTTGAAAAGGGTAGGATCCATTAGCAAATTTGGTATGCTAAGAATCCTAAGTTTTTCATTTTGTTTTTGATGTTTGAAAGTGGAGATTCAACTTTAGAAAATTTGGTATGCTAAAGATGAAGTCCCACTTGGTTGAAATGGAAATTTTTAGCAAATTTGAGTATGCTAAATGAAATTCAAATGGTGTGTTCAAAATTTTGATTTCATTTTGGTTTTGAAAATGGAAACTCCCTTAGCAAATTTGGTATAAGGGAGAAGTTCCAAAGGTGTTTGAATATTTGTTTTGATTTGGAAACTTTACTTAACAAATTTGAGTATGCTGTGAAGTGTTCCAAAATATTGAAAAGTTTTGAATTTTGATTTGGAAACTTTACTTAACAAATTTGAGTATGTTAAATGAAGTTCCAAATATTGTTTGAAAATTTTTTTTGGATTTGGAGACTTCACTTAACAAATTTGGGCATGTTAAATGAAGTTCCAAATGTATGTTTGAATTTTGAAATTTTTTGGATTTTGGATTTTAGAAACCTTACTTAACAAATTTGTGTATGTTAAATGGAGTTTCAAAAATATGTTTAGAAAATTTTTGATTTGGAGACTTCACTTAACAAATTTGGGTATGTTAAATGAAGTTCTAAAATGTGTTTTGAAATTTTGTTTTTTTTTTTAAAACTTTTTTGGATTTGGGATTTTGGAGACCTTACTTAACAAATTTGTGTATGTTAAATGAAGTTCCAAAATGTGTTTAGAAAATTTTTCATTTGGAGACTTCACTTAACAAATTTGGGTATGTTAAATGAAGTTCCAAAATGTGTTTTGAAAATTTTTGAATTTTTTTTTTGTATTTTGGATTTTGGAAACCTTACTTAACAAATTTGTGTATGTTAAATGAAGTTCCACAATGTGTTTAGAATATTTTTGAATTATGACTGTTGATTTGATTTTGAATTTTGAAACTTTACTTAATAAATTTGTGTATGTTAAATGGAGTTTCAAAATTGTGTTTAGAAAATTTTTGATTTGGAGACTTCACTTAACAAATTTGGGTATGTTAAATGAAGTTCCAAAATGTGTTTGAAATTTTGAAAAAAAAAAAATTGGATTTGATTTGGAACCTTATTTAACTTTTTTGATTGTTGATTTTTTTGATTTTGGACCTCCATTCAACAAATTTAAGTAGAATGGAGTTCAATCTAATTTTTTGAAATGTAAAATTTTGTGTGTGATTGTTGCTTTTGAAAGAGAGGATTTCAAATTAAAACATATGTGAGATATTAAGTGGGATTTCAAATGATTTTATTTTTATTTGAGAATGAAATCTATTTAATAAATTTAGTATATTAAATGAGATGTTCATGTCTGCTTTTGAAAAGTTTAATTTTGTTTTAAAAATGAAACTTTCAAACAATAAGTGTGAGTATATTGAATGAAAAGATTCACATGTGCTTCTGAAAAAAAAAAATTTCTTGGTTTGATTTTTTATTTTAGAAAGATGATTGTTCATTTTATTTTTGAAAATGAAATCTTCATCAAAGTGAATTGATGGAAAGAAGTTCGTTTGTGCTTTTGGAAAATTTTTGATTTGATTTTTGATTTTAGAAAGATGATTATTCATTTTATTTTTAAAATGAAATCTTCATCAAAGTGAATTGATGGAAAGATGTTCATTTGTGTTTTTGAAAACTTTTTAATTTGATTTTTGATTTTAGAAAGATGATTGGTCATTTTATTTTGAAAATGAAATCTTCATCAAAGTTAATTGACGGAAAGATGTTCATTTGTGCTTTTGAAAAAATTTTGATTTGATTTTTTATTTTAGAAAGATGATTGTTCATTTTATTTTTGAAAATGAAATCTTCATCAAAGTGAATTGATGGAAAGATGTTCATTTGTGCTTTTGGAAAATTTTATTTTTTTATTTTGAAAATCCTACATGTAACAATTACAATAATTGTTAAATGAGGGTGATTTAAGAAATTTTGTGAAAATATTATTATAAAAAAGAGTGCTTTTGAAAAGCAAAGTTCTTTATGGAAGATTTTATTTTAGATGAACCTTTCCTTATCATGAAGATAAGGAGGAAGTCTTAAAATGATGTTTTCTTTTAGATCTTTTTTCATTTTACCCATTGAGAACTGGGGTTTTAAGACCAACAAGGAATGTGATCCTAAAGATGTTGGCTAACTCAACTCAAGAATGAAATGAGCTAAGTGCCAACTAAAAGAAGGATAGTCTTGATTCATATACAAACCACTATCGATACTCAAAGACAATGATCATTTACCAAAGATGGAGAGAGGAACCATCCCAAGTCGCGTAAAAATTGGAGAAAATTTCCACACATAGAGTCTTTCAAATGGTGAAAGGAGAGGAAAACTATATATGTAAATTCATCTTGTAAGATGCACGCAGATCCAGATGTACTTATTCAGTGATCGATACGCCATCAAGGAAATAGTGTACTATCTCGAAAGATAGAAAGTCACTACCCTTTAATGGAACCAATCACCTCAATAAGGACTCCTAAGGATGATGGTCTCAGATATGTACAGAGATTCTTCCCTACTTTATACATGGAAAAGTAAAGTTTATTTTAAATTGAAGTTCAGCCCCTATGGCAAGCCCCATGCTAATTACATTCCTAAGGGATGGGATCCTTTAAAAAAACTCTCAATTAAGGTAAACGATTGTTGTCTCTGAAGATTTCAATAGGAAGAACTATCAATTAATTGGTTTATTTTCAAAGATCAAATAGGATTGATCAAAGAGATTTATTAAGCCAAATAATGGAGAGATGCTCATGCTAGAAACCTAGCATCTCAAACTATCCTAAAATTGGGCTTTACATTTTAGAAATTGATTTAGTTTTAAGTTGTATTTTTCATTAGAATTTTAGACTTGAGATTCCTTAACACAAGAAGATTAAGGAAATGCTAATAAGGTGAGGAATTATGCTTATGGCCCACAAAGGGGAGAAGCAACCTCAACCTAAATCTAGGAGCTTCGAGAGTCGAGCACAACCTAAATCTAAGGAAAATGAGTAATTTGGTTTGCCACAAGAGAGACAAATCACCCGACAACTGGACTTACATGCCGGGTGCCAACTAACTACTCTTATGATTTTAAATACATGTAGGCAAGTCTTTATGCTTATGCAAGATGGTTGGCTATTTTTTTATTTAGAAAGAGACTAAGTCCTTAAACTCACTCTAAAGAGACTAGATCATGTAAAGGACATGCTTCAAATGACCTAAATCTAATGCATTTCAAATTTCATTTTATTTTAACAATCATTTTGACTCGCGATAGGATTTTTATGACTAATGCATGAGAAAGACATTATTGGCCAAAATCAGAAGGAGGAGGTGAGTTTCCACCATACTCTCACAAGTCAAGCTCTGCAAAGGTGGAAGCCCTCCAATCAAGAGTGAAATAAGATGTTATGTCATGATATTATAAAGAAAAGCTCATCCAAGGGTTAATTTCTTTTATCTTGATTTTAAACCTAAGCTTTATGTGAGGTTATGAGTTGCTTAATTTTAATTTGAATTTTTAAGTTGGGTAAAAGATTTATTTTTCCATAAAGAGCCTAATCCACATCCAAGCCATACATAAAGCAAGGAAGAAACTAGGAAAAGCATGCCACTTAATGCAAAAGCTAAACAAATCATCAAATAATTTATAAAGCTAATCGCAAAAAGAATAAATGGTTTGTGGTCACCACCGCACAAACCCAAAAAAAATATCAAATGGTAGCTTCTTTATACAACCTGATTACAAATGAATTAAATTACAACAAAGAATTCATTATATGGGGTCTTCAAGCTTTTCTTCTTTCTTTTTCTTTCTTTTTCTTCTTTGGTTCTTCTTTTGGATGGTTGGAAGATGCTCCAAGGCTTCACATGGTACATAAGATGGGCTCTTATGACCAATGCTCATCCTAATCCCCATAACAAATCATTCTAAAATCCTAATTATACAAATTTTTACATGAAAGGAAAAGTAGAAATCTAACTAACACCTATAAAATAAAGGTTAGTTAAATCACACTACACAAATCCCAAGCATGTATATTAGATTTATTACCCACACATGGGTGGCTAAGTCCACATGGCCTATGGATTATGCAAAGGGGTATAAGCACCTACAAGCAAGAAGCAGTTATATTTTTATTTATGATACCTTAGCACAATCCCCAGAAAAAAAAAATAGTTAGACTAAGCACGTCTACCATTCATTCTATGAGCATACAACATCTAGTCTAAAATTTATCACAAAATAAACATAACATCAAACCATGCATCAACCTAACCTAAGGCTAGAAGTGGTGACTTAGCTAATGTGTGCTTTTTGTGTGGTATGCTTAGATTAGGATTTTTTTTAAATTTTCTAAGTGTGAAGAACATGTTCAACTTAGTTTCATTTAAGTTGTTTAAGTGTTTTGGGTTTGTTTTATTTCATGTTTTAATTTATTTTAAACCTACAATTAATTAATTACTAAGTTATGAAGAGGGAAAGAGAAGAGAACTCTTTCCTTCCCTAACCTTAAGTAATTTCTAAAGTAGGTTCATGTTTTAGTTTCATTTAGGTGAATATTTGATTAAATCTTTTAATTAATCCTAAGTTTATAAACTCTAAACAAACCTATTCAAAAAAGAAAGGCATTTTAAGATTAAATAAAATGAATCAAAATTCACACACATTACTTCATTTTTTCCCAACATATATAACATGCATATGAATGGACCCTAAGCATATCTATACATGCAAATGAGAAGTTAACAACTTTATGATGCATGCTAAATAATCCTTTTAAGAAAATTTTAGAAGTTAAACATGCTTGATTTTTCTTAAGTAGAAAGGGTTTTCCTTATCCAAAATTTCACATACATGCATGAAAGTAAGAAAGGCATAAGTGAGTACATCGCCATTGTTAACCAGAGGTGCAAGGTACAAGACCTACTTAGGGATACTTAAATCCTCGCAATCTCGGGATTTTCCAGACTAATATACTACTTTTCTTAAGTACAAATATGCATATAAAAGAAATGAAATAGAATAGGAATATGCAAAAGTTGTTTAACGGATTTATTTTATTTATAGAATTTATGCATGCAAGTATAGGCAAACCTTCTTAGGTGAGAGCATAAGGATGAATAGGGCATGGAATTATCTTTTCAAATGAACCATACATCTTACCAACTCCTATTCAAAGCTATGTTAACATATGAAAGAGAGGAAACCTATGTTAAACATGCTTTTATAATCCATGACATGCAAGCTTATAATTAAGATATGAATAGCACACTTTCAGATTTGATATTTTATTTATAAGTTTTGAAAATAATTTGGGTTTAGTAGTGATAATAGTCACTCATATTTTACTTTAGCTAACACATGCACATTTGACATAAAGTAAATAATATTTATTTATTTTTATTTGAAACATGAAATTATGAATGCATGAATCACATGACATACAACTTAACATGTTGGGAAAGATTCAAAGCAATGAAACTATGCAAACAAACTCACTTTACTTAAATCCTAAATACATTCTTAAGGAATAAGAAAATTTAGAATAAATCAAAGTGAATTTTAAAATGATTTTTGTTTAGTTTGAAGTTTGATTTAATTTTTAAAAGGTGAGATTAGTTTGTTGTTCCTAACCCATTCCCACATGTGTTTTGTATTTTTGTTTAATTTTTAGGTAATTAGATCCATTTTTAAGCATTGATTAGGTTAGGTTATGAATTAAGTGGCTTAATTAACCCTTACTTACACCACCTTAGAAAAATTAACTATATAATTATGAGCCAATGAGATGACATAAACTCACAAGGTATTTAAATTTACAATGCACCTAACAATGAAAAGGCCTAATGCAATTTTGCTCACAATTAAAAGTTAATTAAGCTAAGGGGTTTAGCTTAAGTACTTTTAAAACACCCTTTCAAACTTATGAAAGGGGTTTTAATTTCCTTGATTGGACTTAGGCTATTAAGCACCAAAGCATCTACCCAAGGTAGATTAATTAAGTCCTGAAACTTTTTATAATTTTAAAAAATTGATTAAAGAGATAATTAATAAATTAACCCTTAATTAAGAAGAAATTAAGGAGAGAAGAGGTGGTTTAGGGAATAGCTTAGGGGAAATACCCCAAAATTATTCCAAAAATCTCCTACTTACTGGATCTGACCTTAATCAACCCTAATCATAGGGTAAATCCACTAATCACACCTTAATTATCTTTAATTACATGAAAGGGGTAATTAGGAAATGAAATAGTAATTTTCTCAATTGAGCTCTTAATAAATCTCAAAGAAAATTAGGGGAGGCAGAGGTCATCTCTTAAAATGAATCCTAGAAATTTGAGATTAATTGATGACCTAATTAAATGATAATTAGTTAATTAAGATTCCCAAAGAAACCCAAATTTTGATAAATGGGTAATGCAAAATCTGTTGAAAACATTTTTTAAATATTCTAGATGAAATTATATTTTCATAGAATTTTTCCTTTTATTTTTCTGATTTTTCTATGAAGAGTTATGAATTTAAAAGATCAATGGATTAATTAGGTAATTAACTAATCCCTAATACCACCGCGACGATGCATGGTGGTAGCGGTGTGTTTACGCATCGCCGTGAGGGTGTGACTTAAATGTCACATCCCAAATGGGGAGGCAGCACACTAATATCACCGTCCGATCAAAGATCGGGCCGCTAAGGATTCATCAGTGGTTTTAAAAGGATAATTGATTTCTAAAATGTGTTAAATAATCTCAGATGTCCATCTAAAATGTGCGGATGGATGGCTGAGATGAGCCAAGTTCTTCCCTTGATCAGAACGCCCATGAACAAGGGGAAGATGAAGCGATCTAATGGAATCATACAAAACTCAACCCACACCATCTAGGCATAATTACCAACCTATCCAAAGGTTGATTTCATGCCATAAATATTTCTTTCAAAAGGACCAACACTTATCAAGCTGGTGGTCAAAAATTATATACCTCACCGGCTCGCTTCGATGAGGTAGTCTGGAGACAAGCCGCTGAAATTCCTATTGAGATTGAGTGGATCAATGGCAGACCACCTCCTTGCTTGATCCAAGCTCTTCCTTATGGAACTTCAAGCTTGAAGACTTGACCTCCCGATGGAGTGTGCAAGAGAATTAGAGATCAAAGAGGAAGTTGAATTAGATTGAGCTCCCCTATTTTGCTCTCAGAGAATTAAGAATTCAAATCCTCTAAAAGACCTTGAGGTGGCTGGGTTCTGGCCTAAATCGACCAAGAGTGTTATGAAATTTCATTGATTTAGGGGGAGTATACCTCCCCCTATGGCAATCGAACTGTCAAACCATTCCTTGCCATTTTAATCCAATTGCTGAGATTGGAGAAGTTGTTTTGATGGTTTTGAGTGTCGACATGGTCGATTTGATCTCTTGAGTGGAATGCCAACGTCCCATGTAAAATTGAGCTTAGGAGGGAATTTGAAAATTCAATTTTAGCTATGTGGTGTTTGGTCTATGGGCCAAATGGGACCCAAACCTATTTTGGGTGCACCACTCAAAATTCCCCTTGAGCTTTTAGGAAAGCTTCAAGTGATTGTGAAGAGGGTATGACCAAAATACCCATGGGCTAGGCCAAAATTTGTTCTATGTCCTAAGGGTAAAATGGTCATTTGATATTTTTTCACTTTGGGTATGTTTAGTATGTTGAGAAAATAGGTTTGTCCAAGTTTCATTGGATTTAAAATCCATTTGATAAAGTTTGGCTCATGTTGACCCAATTAGGTCAAAATGGGTCAACTTGGGTCAGGTTGGCCAATTGGTCAAATTGGGTCAAGTTCATATGACCATTTGAAATATTTTGGTGGCTTTAGTTTGGTTCAATTTGGTATGGTTTTCAATTTGGCTCATATGACTTCATTTAGGTCAAATGGGTCAAATTGATCTGTTTGACCTATTTGGGGTAGATCAAGGGTAGGTTTAGGTTTGGTTAGCCATATGGAGTGGATTTGTATCTTTATTTCCAATCAATTTGGATTAAGTTCAATTTTGACTCAACATGACCCCTTTAGTCATGTTGGTCATCACTAGGTTGGGTAGTTGGCCAATTGAGGCTTTGGTCAAGTTCAAAGTGATTTGGAATGAACTTGACCCATTGGTTTGGATCAATTTGACTTATATCAAGTTTTGACAAATGTTGACTATTTTCGATCAAAATGGGTCAACTTGGGTTAAGGCCAATGTTAGCTCAAATGTTGCAAGTTCAAACATAGGTCATGAGTGAACTTAGATCAATGGTTTCAATCAATAATGGTGGATTTTGGCTATGTAAGGTTTCATTTTTGTGTTGACTTGGTCAAAACCCTTAGTTTGACTTGGTTTGATCCAATGTCATTGATTGATCATCCCATGATGATTGTTGATCAAGATGAGAGGGATATATGAGTTTGGTTCAATCCAATTTGGTTATGATTAAAATTTGGCTCATAAGGGTACTTTAGGTTACTTTGGGTCAAGTGAGCCTAAGTGGGTCAAATGGCTTGGTCAAAGCTTGATTTGAAGTTGGTTGATCTTGTATATGTACTCATGATTGAAATATAAACCCATTTACAAGTGGTTTGAAGTCAAATGGATTTTGATCCATTTGAAAATTTCATATTCAAAGGAAGAATATGAAAGGATTTTGGGTTTGATTTTTGAATTAGGTTTTGATTGTTTGATTGAAGTTTGGATTTATAAATGAGTTCATGATTGTAGGTTTGATCGAATCATGAGAGAAAATTAAGAGTTTGGCCTGATTTGAAATTATTTTGGCTAAGTTCAAGATTTTGACTTGAAAGACTTAGATTGGATTTTGAGTTGACTTGAGTTTAATTTTTGGATTTGATTTTGATTGTTTGAATTTATATTTCATTTATATATGTGAATATAAATGAGAATATAAATGGATCATGAGGAAATTTCAAGGATTTGAAGTGGTTTAATCATGATTTAGGCTAAATCCATTAAAAGGGAATTTAAAGGATTTAAGGGAATTTTTAATTGGGAATTTAATTTTTGCCTTTGATTTGATTGATTTATATTTATACTTCATTTAAATATGAGAATATAAATGAGAATACAAATAATTTTAGAGAAAATTCCAAGAGTTTGAAATGGTTTTATCAAAGTTTAGGATAAATCCATTAATGGAAAATTAAGAGATTTGTGGGAATTTCAAGGATTTTAAATTTAGAATTTAATTTTTGCATTGAATTTGATTAATTTATATTTATACTTTATTTATATATTAGAATATAAATGAGAATACGAATATGTTTTGAGAAAATCCCAAGGGTTTGGATAGGTTTGATCAAGGTTTAGAGTTGATTTTGGCTAAGTCCTTTAAAGGAAAATTAAAGGGACTTAAGAAAATTTCATGAATTGATTTTGAATTTTGAGTTTAGTTGGATTGATTTGAATTTATATTTCATTTATATATGTGCATATAGATGATAATATAAATGGATTATGAGAAAATCTCAAAGATTTGAATAGTTTTGAATCATGATTTTGGTTAAGTCCTTAAACGAAGCTTAAGGATTTAGGCAAAAATTAGACTTAGGAATTTTTGATGGATTTTGATCATGGGTTTTCAATCATAGGTTTCAATCATGGATTTTAATTGAGTTTGGAGAAAATAAAACAAGATTGATTTGGAGTTTCACTTGAAGGAAGGAAAGTGATGAATGGTTTAAGCTAAGGGTAGGGAAATTCCTAACACCCCTAAGGCATGACCTAATCCTGTGGCTAAACCCTTCTAAGTCTTCTAGGCTAGGGGAGTGTCCACCTAATCAATAGATGTGTCTTAAGACTAAGAAACTCTTAAATTCTAAGAGGAATCTTATGTCTAAGATGGAGGGGTTGAGAGCTCATTCTAAAAATGAGTCAACATGGACCTAATCACCTCAATAAGGACTCCTAAGGAGGATGGGTTTGAGTTTGATTTGGCTAAGTTCAAGATTTTGACTATAAAGGCTTAGATTAGATTTTGAGTGAGTTTGAGTTTGATTTTTGGAATTGGTTTTGATTGTTTGAATATATATTACATTTATATATGTGAATATAAATTGATCATGAGAAAATTTCAAGGATTGAAGTGGTTTAATCATAATTTAGGCTAAATCCATTAAAAGGGAATTTAAAGGATTTAAGGAAATTTTTAAATTGGAATTTAATTCTTGGATTTGATTTGATTGATTTGTATTTATATTTTATTTATATAAGAGAATATAAATGTGAATATAGATGAGTTTTGAGAAAATCCCATGAGTTTGAATAGGTTTGATCACGATTTGGGTTAAATCCATTAAAAGGAATTTAAAGGATTTAAGAAAGATTTCATGAGTTGATTTGGAATTCTGAGTGGGTTTGATTGGTTTGAATTTATATCTCATTTTTATATGTGAATATAAATGAATTATGAGAAAATCTCAAAGATTTGATTTGGTTTTGATCAAGATTTTGGTTAAGTCCTTAAAGGAAGATTTGGACTTAGGAATTTGTGATGGATTTTAATCATGGGTTTCAATCATGGAGTTGATTTGAGTTTGGAGAAAATCAAACAGAACTAATTTGGAGTTTGACTTAAAGGAAGGAAAGTGAGGAATGGTTCAAGCTAAGGGTAGGCAAATTTCCTAACACCCCTATGGCATAACCTAATCCTATGGCTAAGCCTTCTAAGTCTCTAGGGCTATGTTGAGTGTCTACCTAATCACTAGATATGTCTTAAGACTAAGGAACTCTTAAAGTCTAAGAGAAATTTTATGCCTAAGATGGAGGTGTTGAGAGCTCATCCTAAAAATGAAGTCAACAATATCACTAATGAAAGACGTGATGGTCGACACCTGAGAATCCTCACCGGGATTCACCCCTACAACAGAAGGTTGACTTTGATCACAGTCCTTTAATAGAAGAATTATTTGTCCCGCACATTGAACTAAAGATTCACTGGTAACATCGATCAAAAATTTGTTTGCAAGAACAAAATAATGAAGAGACACTGGAAGAAGTTGATCTATGGTCGAGATAGATGAACTCTCCAGACCATCATCAAGATGAACTGGGAACACGTTTATGATGAAGAAGAGTCTTCATAAGTAAATAGGTTGGATCTTGATCTTTTCTTAAGATGAAGAAGAAGAAGATCGAATGAGAAAGAGATCATGGATGTCGTCGTTCTATATGATTGAACCAGAAATGACCGGTACAAGCTTTTAATACTCATCATTGTACATCCCCAGAATAGCCTCTAAAAAATGCACAAGGAGAAGGACACTTAAGTTCTTCCCTAAAAATGAGTAGGAACAAAAATAAGAAATAGAAGAGGAAGAACTGTACTTGTGGCACCAGCTCTAGAGAGCAAAAGAGAAATGCAAATGGAGGTCAAAGATAAGGAGATTGCACAGCTTGGTACCAAGATGAATGATATGATGGTACAAATGAACATCATGATGGAGATGTTGTAGAAGAATATCACATCAAATGCATCACCTATCTTATCTGCTAATCAACAGACAACTAATAATATAACTTTTATACCACCAGTCGCTCTAGTACCTCAAGCTCCTACAAGTACTACACCGAAGGAATGAAATTAACTAAACACCTCCAACCGATAATTCAAAATCGGCTAGCACACCGAAGCGAATAAATTGAAATGATAATCAACAAAAAAAGATAAAGGCATAGCAGAAAAGTGGTGAGTAAGAGTCACCGTTACCCAACTAAATATGATCAAGTGTCATGCCCGATAGGTTACTCAGTGCCAAAATTTAATACATTTAGTGAGATTGGTAATCCAAAGCAACATCTAGCCCAATTTAAGGCTACTTATGGTAACATAGTGGGGAATGATGCGCCGCTTTTTCTCCGTTGTTAGTACTAACTTCGCTGAGGTATGCGAATTATCAAATGATTCGGTTAAAACCTTTGTTGAATTAGAAACTATATTCGTGAAGAGGTTCAAAACCAAGAAAATCACAATCGCTGACCTTGCCTTACTAAAAAGAAGAAAGTATGAGTCAGTGATGAAATTCATAAGTCATTGGCGTAACCTAAATATGAAATATAAACAACATATGGAAGAGAAACAAGCGATCCAATTACTAATGAGCAATATGAATGATAACATGGCACCATTTCTAAATATGGCATCGATCGCAACATCCCAAGACTTGCTTGATAGGGTGGCTAAATTTGAAAAATTGAATCACCCTAAGTCTGAAGTCTATGCACATAAAGCAAAGAAAAATAAACCTTCAGACTCAAGAAGAAATGAAATTCATGCTACTTCCTATAGCTCAAATGGTAAAAGCGCATGATATATAATATGGATAAAGGAAAACAGTCATTGTACAATGATGATAAAAGAAAGAAGCCTGTCTATTCTAATCCACAGCTAAAATTGATATTATGAGGTAATGATAAACCTCAGACTTTTCCAAGTGGTGAAGAGCATCCAAAATAAGTAACAAGAGATGATGAACGAATGCGGCCATCTCTTAAGGAAAAGATGAATAAAGATTATTCCTTTAGAAGAGACCAAAATTATTTCGAAGCAAGCAAAGGGTTTACACCAAAAAAATTAAAATTCACTAATCAAGTTAGTAATCCAAATTATGTCCCTATCATCGATGATCTCATCTATCAAGATATATGTCTTCAAAGATTGGCTAGAAAGGAAGTATCAACGAGATAAATTTACACTATCTGACAGTGTTCTAGTCAACCCAAAATGGAATTCTAAAAGGATGATTTCCGTAACATCCAAAGAAAGAAAAAAGAAGGAGAAATCGTGATCAAGAATGAATCCAAAAAAAAAGATCGTGTGAAAATGCAAAGTAAAAAGATGTCCCTCATGTTAAGTGGAAATCACCACTTGAACCTATATTGGACTAAGAGATGCCTAAACCAAGTATTTGGGCTTCGATTGGATAAGGCTACTTCATCACACATGAGAAGCTACTAAATGCATGCCTCATAAATCAAAGAAGTTGGCTAAGGAAAAGAAGATCAAGAAGAGAACTACAACTCAAAAGATCATTAATAATTTAGAAGAGTATCACCAGCTCGCAAGACAATCATTTAAGTTTGCAGACTTTATGCCTAAACTTTGCATTGATAAATCGGATGAAGAAGATAATGATGAATCTTGTCCAGTAGAGACATACTGAATCATTTGTGTGATGTCAGATGTTCTTTGCATCAGTTACTCCAAAATGATAAGGGTATTCAGACATACTCGACCAACCCATCAAAATTCTTATCAGGAAAGCAAGAAGAGTCTAAAGAGTTAACATCTAAATTTTGTTTAATGACTCAATATGACAATGACAGTTCTGATGAAGATCTTTGTTTTCCTAATGGAGAAGAGTCAGACCCATCGATATCATCACGTATGAAATGTATGATGTTGAAAAATGTGTCTAGCCCTTTTGACCAATCTTCTAGATAAGAATGAAATTTGAAGAAACTATCTCTTCAAGAATGAGTAAGATAAGGTGATTCAAGTTCGAAGTGAGAAAGTCTACCACCTTCATCAAAGAAAGGAAATGTAGATAAAGACAAAGGCAAACAAATGTAAGTCGACGAATATATCATTTTCAAAAATCCTAGAATGAAGCATAAATCAAGCGAAAAGATAGACTATAATATTCTATCACATCTGAGAAAGATCCTTGCATAACTAAGTGTGTACGAGGCTCTCTTGATGTCAAAATATCTCTGAGAAAATTTGATACAGGATCTTAAATATCTGAAAAGTTATGAAGCCTACTTCACTGAAAAATGCATGACTAAAGCATTACAAACTCAAGATCTCCCAAGTAATCACATTTTAAGAAGATCTTATGTTGGGAACTGATCACAACCGTCCTCTATGTTATCGGAGAGTGATGGTATCTCGATCAAAATATTGATTTCTTCTATCAATCTTATGAGTCTAAACGTATTAAGAGGATTATCACTTGATATCCAACATCTTGGGAGAGATAAGTTGATGGTTCATAGTTTCAATGAAAAGGGCAAAAAACTCTAGGTTCTTTTATTCTCCCACTTTAGTTTATTTATATAAGTTTCATGTAATCATTAATCGATATCATTTAGAGCTCTCTAGTCACCATGGTTGCATGAGTATGGCATGGTCCCATCAATATGCACATCAATGCATGAAGTATCCGAAAGATGGAGAAGAACTCAGAATTCCTAGTAACCTACAACCATTCTCCATCAATGAAGCAAAGATTTATGAAGATACAAAATATTTCATACCTAAAGATCCTAAGCCAACAGAGCCTCTTGAAGTGATAACATCCACTTTTGGAATTAAAAAGCAATTTCACAAAATGAAATAGCAAAGGCAAAGGGGAAGAAAGATGGTGATTCCGACTATCCCTAAGGCACTTGATTCTGCACCTAAATCAAGAAAATCAGTTCCTCATTTGGAAAGTGACACAGAAGAAGGAGAAGATATTCCTGTCAAGCCTAAGGGAACTTATAAGCTTTCAAGAAAGGTAGAGTATAAAATAAGTGATCCTGATTTAGACTATGATTTTGAATCTACTTATGGAAATAGAGTTCATATGGTTTCATCAAGGAGGATAACTCACTCAAAATTATACCCATCCCCTAGTAGTTCTTCAAAGAAATCACTCTAGTGAAGGTTCATAATATTGATGAGTTGATAACATTCTATGTGTTGCCGTGAGAGGTGGTAAACAGAACTCTATTTTATAAATCAAGAGTCTCACAATTTTGATCACCGCAAACATGAAAGTTATGATGAGATAGTGCCAACAAGAATACCAATATATTATCCACAAAAATTGCAAAGAATGATGCATAAGCTTGGAATTCATATTGAAACTACTAAACATAGAACTCAAATCTTTAACAAGATGTGGAGGCAAAGAAGTTCTCAAGCATCATGAAGAAGTGATAAGTTTATCACTAAAGGTCTTGGGTTCATCCACAAATCTCATCAAAATAATAATATAATATAAAACCAAGAGAAAGTGACAAAGAAGATGATCTCCATAAAATTCTTCTCACAAATGATGAAGAAGAAGAAGCCAAACCTACACCAGAAGAACTCAAAGTTGATGGACAAATAGCTACTATGGATGAACTCAAAGAAATTAACCTAGGAGTTGAGGATGATTCTCGTCCAACTTTTGTCAGTACCCTTCTACCTGATGAGAAAGTTGAAGAGCTAAAAATGCTATGTTGTGAAGAGAATTTTCGACATCAAATGCCAAGCTTATCCCGATGTAGTAGTCATAAACTCTTATTAAACCATGATGTTAAGCAAGCTCCTAGGAGAATGAGATTGAGACATGTAATTATAAAACTAAGAAACTAATCAAGTAGGCTTCATCCGAGAGGAGAAGTATGCGATAGCCAACATTGTCCGCGAGAAGAAGAACCACCAAATCTATCTCATTGACACCTAAATAAGGCATGCCCAAAAGATGACTTTCTGCTTCCAATATCAGAACTACTAGTAGACAATGCTTCTAATTACAACATATTCTTATTTATGGATAGATCATCAGGATAAAATCAAATCAAGATGGTGCTTGAAGATGAAAGGCATCAACATCGTATCTATTGGTACATACAACCTTTGGCTTGAAAATGTTAAAAACATACCAAAAAGCCATGAAATATATTTTTGATGAGTTGATTCACCAGAAAGTGGAGTGTTATGTTGACAATTTGGTGATGAAGAGCTTGAATCGTGAAAACCACTTCGAAGACTTAAGAATTGTATTGGAGAGAATCAGGAAATATGATCTCAAGATGAATCCTCTAAAATGTGCATTCGGGGTATCTTACAAAAAAATTCTTGGGGTACATTGTATGTCACAGAGATATTGAAATTGATCCTGCCAAAATTAAGGCAATTGTGGAGATGCCTCCACCAAAAAGTTTGTGTCAACTCCGTTCTTTACAAGGACTGCTTGCATTCATCCGTCGATTTATATCAAATCTATCAAGATGTTGTCAACCATTTGCAAAGTTGATGAAGAAGGATGCTCCATTCAAGTGGGATAAGGAGTGCCAAGAAGCCTTTAATAGCATTAAAAGTTACATGTTAAATTCACCCATCCTTGCAGCGCCTACTCTTAGGAAGCCCCTTATACTATATGCAGCTACATTAGAAGAGTCCCTTTGAGCATATTGGCACAATACAATAAAGAAAGTAAAGAAAATGCTCTTTATTATATCAGTCACAGATTAATAGAGTAAAAATAAGATACTCTCGATAGAAACAGCTCATTGATCTTGCACCAAAAGCTTCATCTTATATTATCTCACAAGATTACTCTCATCTCAAGGATCAATCCGTCAAGTACTTGATGACAAGACCGCTGATAGTCGCTTGGCAAGATGGGCGATATTTTTTATAATTTGATATCACATATGTTCTATAAAAGCGAAGGGACAAGTCTTAGCAGATTTTTTAGTTGCGCATCCCATCCCTGCGAACTTTTCTCTTAATGATGATTTATGTGATGAGAAAATTATGCTCATTCTTGAAAGAGAAAAATCACAAATTTAGGAAATGTACTTTTACGGAGCCTCATCGATCAAACAAGCCAAACCTCTAAATTTCCCAAGGGCAAGAGGAATCGACATCTTCATAACAGGAGGGATAATGAGATGATCATATGGATTGGAGCCAAGAACTAATAATGAAGTTGAATATGAAGCATTAAGTGTGCCTTGAAGAAGTTATTTTCATAGGCATTCAAAACTTGCATATTTTTGGTGATTCTCAGCTTATTATAAATCAAGTACTTGGCATTTATAAAATCAACAAGCTTGTGTTAGTTTTCTATCATAAGCGAGTCCTTGAGCTTATGAAGTAAATACCAAATATCACATTAACTTGAGTCTCTCGATCCGAGAGTAGTAAGGTCGATTGCTTAGTAAAATTAGCTAAGAAAATGACAAGAATGAATGGTGATTATGTCGTGATCAGGATATTCACTCGATGAGTTCTAGAGCCAACAAAGTATCAATCCTGTAGAGGTTATAAATCAATCAACAGAGGACTTAAATTGCTTCTAATGCTCCCTAAAATCAATAAGGGGTTATACTAAGAAGAGCTAAGAATGACATTGCCTCAAAAAAGTAATGTAAAGCATTTATTGTAGAAGAGTCACATGATTGGAGGAAACCCTTCATTGACTATTTTAAAGAAGGCAAATTACCAAATAATAAATTACTAGCAGCTCAAATCGAGAAGAGAATGTTGTGCTATGCTTTCGTCAATAACACTCTATATCGTAGATCATTTGAGCCTACGATACCTAAATACAGATGAAGGTACCAAAGTGATGGTTGAAGTTCATGAAGGACTTTTTACACAGTCCCAAAAGATGGTAAAGAAAGATCAAAATTGCTATTATTGGCCATCTATGGTGAGAGATATCAATCATGCTAAGAAGTGTCATGAATGTCAAGTACATGAGAATATAATCCACCAACCTCCAAATCCACTACAACAATAAAGCATCCGGCAATGTTGGCGTAATATAAGATCCGCCATCATAACCGCCATAACTTCATCCAACGATTATTTCTCTAAGCTGCGTCCCATTTAAAGAAGTTGCTGCGGACCAAGTGATCAACTTCTTCACGTATAATGTGATCTATAGATTTAGAGTGTCACGCTAAATAATTTCTGATAAAGACACAGATTTCAAAAGTGCAAAAATTTATAGATTCTTTGATCGACACAAATTGATTGGCGATACTCTTCAATATATAATCCAAGAGCAAATGGTTTGGTAGAGGCTTTCAACAAGACATTGGTCAAACTGCTCAAGAAGATTCTCATTAAAAATAAAAGAGAATGACATACCAAGCTAATAGAGGCACTATGGGCATATCGAACCACCGACTAAAGCCACTCCCTATTAATTAGTATTTGGAACTGAAGTAGTTCTTCCACTTGAAGTTGAGTTGCCTTCGCTTTGAGTAGCCATTCAATATAATCTAAGTGAAGATCAAAATGCTCGTCTGAGAAGGAAACCCATGACTTGATGAAGTTAGATTGCAAGATCATCAAAATCGGAAGTCTATCAAGCAAAGATGTCGATTTTGACCATACTGCGCCAACATTCCAAAAGAATTGATCGGTGCCGAGAAAATAATTATTCTTAATCAAAAATTTGGTGTTTTGGAAAAATTAGAATGTATCAAGGAGGGAGGTGCATACCAACTCATTGACCTAAAGGGTGAAAGACTAATGCTATCAATTAATGGTCGATACCTAAAAAAGTATTATACATAATGATTACATTCTCGAAGTACAATAGAAATCCCCCTGCAAGATAGGAGGTATTTTTTAATATATCTATTTAGGTCGACATCATACTTCATGCTGAGATCCCTAATTAAATATACCCACTCCATATGAAAAAAACTTTTTCATGAAAATTTCTCTATTACGCAAGGGGAATTTTAGATTTATATATATAGATGAAATCAATGTTGTATGCTAAAACCCTCTTAAGAGCATACCAATTCAAATATGGATGTATTTGTGTATTTTCATCTTAAAAGCTATTCTAAATATGCTTTAGAATTTCTCATGCAAAACATGGGGCACTTTTAGTTTATGTTAAGTTTATTTAAGTTGACATTGTGGCATAAGACGAGATCCTAGATTATATTCTGATTCAGGTTGACATTGAGCTGTACACCGAAATCCCTGAATATACACATAATTATTACCGTTAAGTTGTAGGTTCTTACAGGAACAAAAAGATTATATTTTTACGTATGAAAAGACAACCCTAAATATTAAAAAATTTATCTCCCATATTCGCCAAATTCTGGAGATCAACTCAAAATAACTCCCGATTTTGGGAGCTTCAATCAATTGGGTTGGAAAAATATCAACCTGTACATCTAAAGTACAGGACATGGATGGGTTCTAAAAGTTGAACTCAACAAGCCGACAAATGAGCTTAGTAATTACAAGCAACTAAGATCCAAGAGATCTTTCTACTTGATTGATAGATCAAAATAATCTCAGGAAACTCTCAATCCAGGGCTGCCCCAAGTCAATCTATATATTTCCCGCAGGGTGATATCTCAACTTATTCTCAAATGATCTGATCAAGCTCAAAGCACGTGATGCCAATCTCCTCATCAAGCGGCCAAAGAAAGCACGGATTAGAAGCAATTCCATAGTTCATACAAAGCCAATGGTAACTAAAGAAATTTTGTGGTTATTCTTAATTAAAGCAATAACTCAATCTCACCAATGTACCTTCAATTAATAATTTGTAGTAGTAAAATATAAGATACACTTTCCAACTCACACAACAAACAAAAGTCGTTCACAAAGGACAAAGAATTTCAAATCACCAAGCATAAACCAATCAGCGAATCCTTCATCAAAATAAATAAATCAATTCCTCCATCAAAACCAAGCCAAGCTGGGTGGGAGGAAACTCAACCGAATGACATAAAAGAAAGAGATCTTCAATAAACCAAAAGCCATCAAGTAGAGTAGATGTAAGAACTTCCCCGACAAGTCGATTCTAACAAATCAGCAAAGCCCATCATTTAGCATATTTTAAATGAGGCATCATACTAATGACAAATCTCATTAAAGCTTCTTAAGCTATTGAATTAAAATGATGATCCAAGTTCTCGGCTACCAAGGGTCAACCAATTTTCAACAAACGTAACTCACTCCATGTGTGAATCATATTTATTGGGGGGTATTTGTTGACCTCCACATATGTATCATAAGTCGAGTCAAGCCTACAAATCGAATTCGACGGACTTCGAAAATGACAGTGCGCGAATCAGGACTCAAAATGCACTAGACTTCACCGAAAATGGTCAAAATGACCTCCGATCGAAGAACAGACTTCACCGTCATGTTCAAAACATCAAAATTGATCAAAATATAAATATTGCATAATCTAAAGCAGATAAAAGCGATCGAAGCTATCAATGTACATGTATATCGAAGGGAAGATAATATCTTAACGATCTCCGTTTATAAAATTGATCACACTGTTGGCTTCAAAATATTGAAAAGTATCAAATGAGACTATCCACGCTCAATTCGGATGATTTTATACAAATGTTGAATAATCAAAAGTGGCGATGCGCAAATCGAGGCTGAAATACACTGGACGTTGCCAAAATCAACCCAAATGATCTCTGATTTGCCATCACATTCAGAACATCAAAACTAGTTAGAATATAAATATTGCATAACTTGATGATTAACTAATTAAGCGATCAAGTCGTCAACACACTTACATGCATATAGAGGTTCCCGTTCGAATGCTCAACTCCTCCCTTCTTCACTCGTGAATGGTTCCTCCAACCGTTCCACCCCCTCCTCTCTTTCATTTATTCCCTCAAAAATGGCACTTTTTCCATTTTTCTCTCCTTCCTCCTTTCTGAAATAGGCTTCCCTCTCCAATCCAAAACTTCTTCCCTCAGTAAACCAAAAAAGGTGGGTCGCTCTCCTCCTTGTTCTTCTTCTTCCCCTTAATTTTTTTTTTCCTTCTCACCCTTCCAATCTGAATTTTCTCTCATTTCCTCTAGCTTCCCTTGGCCGAAAATCATTCTCCCCTTCCCTCAATTTCCCAAAACCAAAAATGCATTCTCCCATTTCCCTCCTTTCTTCCAAAACCAAAAATGCCCCTATTTTTCTAATCTAAATTTCAAATCTGCGCCAACTGAGAAGAACATCACAAGACATTCTTCTTTCAATTCGTCGACTCCTTGTATTACATTTCCAATTTTTGCTTCACCGCAATCGGAGAAGAACACCGTCATGAGGTGGGTTCTTCTTTAATTCTCGACGCCACTCCTTGTATTACATTTCTTTGCTTCGCGAGAAGAACACCATCAGGTTCTCCTTTCTCATCGCATCACACTTGCATTACATCAATTTTTTTGCTTCACAATCAGAAGAACATCGCCAAGGCGTTCTTCTTTTGATTTCTCCTGTTTCTCAGCATCACCTTTCTAATTTTTGCTTTGCCATAATCGGAGAATAACACCATCATGAGGAGGGTTCTTCTTTCGGTTTCTAGTGTTGTCTCCCATTTTCATCCCCTTTCCGACCCTTCTCTTCGCCATAACCGGAGAGGAACACTGTCATGAGGCGGGTCCTTCTCTAAGTTTTTGGCATGCCTAACCTCGTTTCCTGTCATCATCACATAAAAATGAGTATGTGGATGTGAATGTGGATATATACATGCTTGTATTTTTTGGAAGGTCTGCCATGCTCATGAGGCACGAGATGAAAAAATCGGCTGGTGTCGAAGACACCACTCGCCATGAGGGGTGTATCAGTAAAAAACATTCATTAGATGTCGCCTCTAGTGTCAAATTTTGAATAAATTCTAGACTTAGAAAAAAAAAAAAATAGCTTAAGAACGCTAAACAAAGAGACCTACCTAAAGCTAAGTTCAAATTAAAAGAATCAAACACAAAAAAAAAAAGAAAAAGGGGAAAGAAGCTTATAAAAGAAATGGAGCAAATAGGAAGCTTACCCAAATTTTGAGTCCTCCTCTTCTTTAAAGTATTTCAAAATCATGCATATGAAAGGAAATCCCTAAGCACTCCAAGAAGTATCATGTGATGACCTACTCATAAATATAAGAATGATTCCTAATTGAGTGATCAAATCCTATTACAACTTATATTGAGGATTGAGTTAAGTAATTGATCATTAATAAGACTAAAAAATTCACCTTAAGCAAGAGGAATATAAATAGGTATAGACTTTCAAAGCATTACAATTATAATGAGGGTCAAAGGGGTTTGGATAGAATTTGCAAATGAAATTTTAAAACTCAAACAAATATGATATTGAGGGATAAAAAATAAAAATAAATAATATGAAGAAAGCTTCAAAATAAAATCTATATCACATTTGAAGATTCTTGGGAGCATAAGTTTAATTAGTACCATGATCAACCATGAATATAGCCTTTAAAAGAGCATTTGGAGCTTGCATTTAAGGTTGAATTTGAAACACTTATGATATATCTATTGCTTGTCTTCAAAATTAATGAAGTCCAAATGAAATCCACAAAATGACTCATAAAGTGGCTTTTCAATTAATAAGTGAATTATGTTCTAATTCTTTTTTTTTTTAAATCAAATGGGAGAAATATAAATAAGACTCACAACAAATTGGGAAGCTCACCAATTGTAGCATCTTGATTCAAATGAATTGAAGAAGGCTTCAATTGAATTTAAGGTTGTATGGGATCTAACATATATTTGGATGTCTACTTTCAATAAGAGTAAAACCCAAATGCAATCTTCACACATTACAAAATTAGACGAATATAGTGGATCGAGACACCTCACTTCATTCTTAACTTTGACTGCGGCTTTGCTATCAAACACCAATCTGCAACTTTGTGCAGAGAATGCAATACTAAATCAAAATATATTAAAATCATAGGGCTTTCCTTCAATACAAAAAATTAAGGAATTTCATTTCTGAATTATGATTTTCAAATTCAACAAAATAATTAATTAGATGAAATTAGCTAAGCTATAAATATCTGCATGTGCTCGGATATAGAGATTTCAAGTGCAAATTTTAATATATGAAAAGACTATGCGCAAATTGAACAAATTAAAAAAAATACAAAATCAATCTCAAAAATAAAATTACATAAATTACTAATCATGGGCCCCAGACATGCTTAGTACTTAAATTCAGTGTCTGGGATGTGGCTTCCTAGTTTGAGGTCCCAAGTAATAATCTAAAATCTATTATAAAATTTTAAATTAGTGAAATATCGAAACCGATTTTAAAGTAGATATAATGCTCGTTAGCTAAACAGATTTAAAGCTCTTAAGAATATTCAAATTAATCAATTTTTCAAATCAAATTAACTCAAATTGAGTGTCAACATAAAAAACTGTTTAAATGAAACTCTATCATTAAAAGCTTAAAACAAAACTTAATCTATCCACCTTCTGTAATTATTTGTCGGGAATGACAAATTAAAAAAATCTAGCTCACAAAGGAGCCAATGTCAAATCAAGTGTTATATGTTCACTCAATCAATCTCTTGCCGTAAGGATGACGCGTCCTCTATCATGCCAGCCAAGAGGCTACAGATGAAGTTTACGAGTCCTCGATCGAGTGGTTTGGCTAGGCTCCATATTATGATCATCACGTAGTCAGATGCTCCACAATAGCTCGTTCTTGAGTTGTGAATCATAGGGTATACTTGATAGGAAAATAACCTCTATCAACTAAGGTAGACTTAAGCTTGTCTAGAAAACCACCAGGTCTACAAGGATTTCTTGACAATAACCCATGTGTTGCATAAAGATCCTTCGATCGTTACTACCTCCTCCGACTAAGTAAACTAGGGATCATGATGGCCAGACATGACGGAACCATGAGATCTAGATCAGGCACGTCATCATCCCCCAACCATCCGGTTTAAGCTGAAATGATGAATTTCATAATCTTAAATTCTAAAACTCCATATGCTGCTACTATATGCTATGCATTTAACGACCTAACGACTAGCCTTAATCGAAAGTTCTCTCTCACTTATTGAGAGGGATAATTAACTATGCCATGAAACCTCAACCGCATCTAAAGTCTAAAAAAATGAGGGTGAAATCTCTAGGTAGTGTTTTATCTACTATTTCATCTGTCTTCTTAAAATTACACCGACACTTTAAAAAATAACTCCCTTTAATTCAAATTTGTAGAGAGGTCGTGACGAATTTTTGGAGCCCAAAAAAATTTACTTTATGGAATATTTTAGATTTTTTATTGAGATTTAAAAATCATGAATTCAGCCCCAAAAATAGTGTATGGCATTTCAACTCCTTATATCCAATATTAACTAAGGGGTTGTTTGGGATTTTTTTTTTTTTTTTTGGCTATTTTTAAAAATGTATTTATTTTATATATTTTTATGTATTTTCATTTTTTTCAAAAAATAAATAATATTATTTTAAAAATAAATTAAAATAGTTTTTAAAAGTTTTGAGTATTTTCAAAAATAACTATCATATATATTTTACTTTGAAATAAAATATAAATAAATTAAAATATAAAATAAAATATAAAAAACAAAATTGATACCAAACAGCTCCTAAAATTTTAAAAATTGATTTTACATCAACTTACAATTAAGTAACAACCATTCAATCAGATTTAAAGATATTCTAAGGGTGTTACATCTGTCAAAACCAATTTACAGGTAGCAATATATAGTTATCAAAGAACACAGGAATACTCGAATGCTGAATAGAGAGAGAGAGAGAGAGAGAGAGAGACAGAATGAGATGCGTTGTCTCTCTAAAATTTTAGGGACTTATTTTAAAATTTAATTTTTTTTTTCTTTAATAAAAGATTAAAAAACCGTAACGTTTCGAAATTTGTGAACACATGTCTAATTTTGTGAGTTGTTGTGTTCGAGTTCATATCGACAGTAGTGAGATAAAACCGCCAATTACTCAAATTCAACTCCTCTATTACTAAAAAAAATCATTATCTTATCATTAGAATAAACATGACTCGGTATACATATTTAAATTAACAAAAAATTAAATAATAATTTCATAATTTTCTCATGCATCTTATTGATAAGTCATTAAGAAATTCATATGCAAGAATGAATACTTATATAATATTTAGATTAGGAACTTCAAAATTGAATTCAAAATCATCCCAATGATAAATTCTGCAAGTTTATGAGTTGAATATTTAATGAAATAAATCCAAAGACAATAAATGTGTTATAATCTAAGTTTGAATGAGTACAAAATTAGAATTTGAATCATAAATGAAAATTTTATAACATTGATTGAAGGAGCAAACTATATTTGAATCATTCATGCTTATGATCAAAATGAACGACTCATCGAGAGTCATTCCCTAAGTCTAAGAATACTTAATTATAAAGTTATTTAAATAGTTAAATGCTCGATAAATAATTTTAATTGAGGGAATCAATATAGGTTTTTTGATGAAATTTTTGAAGATTTTAGCCAATATAACTAAATTATTACCTTAAAATAAATATATCATATTCTTCATCTGAGAATGATCTTGACCTTATTTTAGAAAGAGCTTAGTGTTTGAAAAACTTCAATGCCTTGTCAAATGATCGATACCAAAAACTAGCATTAGTAATCATAATCACTCAACCATTATTGCTTAAATATTATCGCCCAACAGCCTTTGTCTAACCACTATCATTTGATTGCTATCGCTTGCTAATTGTTGCTCACTTTCTAGCTGTCACTATCAAGCGATTATTAATTGATCAACATCACTTAATCATTGTCAATTGATTATTTTTATCTGATTATCATCACCCTCCATTGCTAATCCGTGTATATATTATGGTGGAGATCATATTAAAATCTTATGTCCAACAATCTCTATTATATCTTAGCCAATGAAGAGTAAGATTGGAATTCTATAAACTTCGGTGAATCATTTCAAGTGTGCTATATTATACACTTAAAATACTACTAGTCGAAGCACGAATCTTGATGCTAAAAGCAAGCTGATCCGAAGTTGAAACTGGTCGAGATCAAGCACATAAAATATCATTGAAAATTTTGGGATATCAGTTAAATCCATAAATAGCTCTCAAACATGGAGTGTTTATAGTCAAATCGAGCGTCTCGACGAGCTGGATCTAACAAGCCCAATATCTCAAAATTTCGACTTTCTTTGAGCAGTCAAATTCACAAAATACATCATATGATCAAAGAAATCATTTAGAGTCGTCTGATGGAGAGGAGTGGTTCAGATTTTGCATGTATTTATAGAGACGCCACTACTCCAATCTATAAATAGCCTCTCATTCTTCATATGAGGGAGGCCAAGCAAGAGAGAGGAGAGAGCGCTAAAGCTTGAAGATCCTCCAAGCACAATCGTGCCACCACTCGACAGTCGTCAACCACCGCCGCCAGCCACCGCCGCTGATCCTCGCCGTCGTCAATCTCTGCCGGTCTCCATCATGACGACCATCATCGCTAGTCGCTGCTCCTCACTATTTACCATCATCTGCTACCATTAGCAACTGCTACCACCTGAATGTGACTATATGGCTGTTGTTGTCTGATTTTAGGGTTCCCATTGTCAGCCCTTCTCATATACAATTTTGTAATCTTGTAGCGGGAAAACTTGTACTCCAAAATAAATATATAGTGAAAACTTTTTACTGGGCTAGGCCCCGTGGTTTTTTCCCTCTTTTCGAGGTTTTCCACGTAAAAATTCTAGAGTTTTCTTGTTCACTTTTAAATACAGTGTGTCTTTGGATTTCCTGGCAAACTTTCATTCTAAAATTTTTTTAGCACGCAACAATTTGGCGTCCGTGACTTATTATTTCATCTTGTACGACCAAGTTTCCCAACAAGATCAAAACCACCATCGAGGTGGAGCATTTCAACCTTTAAGGAGGAGCGAAGAATGAAAATTCATCAAACTTCGTTCCTTCAGATTTTGTCGAAAACTAGGGGCAACTCTTAATCTCAGAAGATCGCCCATGTTAATATGTTAAGAATCTAATCGATTATCATCCCAAAAAATAAGTCAAAGTTAAAGGATATTTCAACATTGAGAAGAGAAATAGCTTTACAAATTATGATTTTTCAATCATACTCATGGAAAAATAAGACCAAGGTTAAGGAGCAACTTTGGCTACAAAGCGGATGTTTGATTGAGCCTCTTTCATACAGGTTAACGTCATCGGGTAACACCCTGACAAACAACCTTGGATAGGTCAAAAATCTTCAGCGGATTCAATTCAACTTCTTCCATACAGGTTAACATCATCGGGTAACACTCGGCAAACAGCACCGGATGGATCAAAATTCCGGCCGAGATTCCAATTCATCCAATTCCATCACAGTTAACGTCATGGGTCACACGACAAACAATCTCGGATAGGTCAAAAATCTGGCGGATTCAATTACCTCATCCATAAAAACGCCATCGAGTCACACAACCTTGATAGTCAAAATCATCTAATTCAAAACCTCTTCCATACGTGTTAACGCCATCAAGTAACACCCTAAAAAATAACCTAGGATAGGTCAAAAATTCTCAGCGGATTCAATTCAACCTCTTCCATACAAGTTAATGTCATCGGGTAACACTCTAACAAATAACCTCGGATAGGTCAAAAATCTTTAGCAAATTCAATTCGACCTCTTCCATACAAGTTAACGTCATCGGATAACACCCTGACAAATAACCTCGAATAGGTCAAAAATTCTCAGCGGATTTAATTTAACATCTTTCACATAGGTTAACGTCATCGAGCAAAGACTCTGACAAACAACCTCGGATGGGTCAAAATCCTCAGATTCAATTCAACCTCTTCCACAAAGTTAACATAACTCTTGATAAACAACATCGGATGGGTCAAAATCCTGGATTCAATTCAACCTCTTCCATGTTACGCCATCGAAGTCACTAAGAAACAACCTGATAGGTCAAAAATCCTCAACGGATTCATTCTTCCATATGGTAACGCCATCGTAACACTCGACAAACAACTTGATATGTCAAAATTTCGGATTCAATTCGACCTCTTCCATATAACGCCATCGAAGTCACTCAAACAACCTGATAGGTCAAAGAAAATCGTATCATCGCCGCATCGCTTTCGCCGGCCACATTGCTGATATCCCGCTACTGCCGCGCTGTACCGCACCGAAATTGCACCATCGTGCCACCAATTCATCTCACTATCCTTTAGAATAACCATTCGTTCGGTTTATCCTTGCTGATTTACTGACGCTCTCCGACCGATTATATTGCTGGCCGAATATTCGCGCCAATCGCTGTTGCCATTACACTGCTGACCATTTCGTATTCAATTTGGCTACTACCATTATCACGTATCCTTGTTTACTACTGACGAAGCAATTATGCTACTGCTGCGATCCGCCTGTTGACTCGGTTTGGCCGCTATCACTGCTGCTATTGCCATTGACATCATTGCTGACACCGTGGATTATGCTACCATCTTTCGATGGAGATCATATCGTTGCATTACACGGACTTATCGCCGGCCATTATTTCTGGTTACTACTATATCCGCCATCTCCACTGACCGCTGACGCGGTAGCCACTGCTGACTACTACTACTATTGCTTTCACCCTCCTTCATTACCGCTGGCTATCGCTGCCATCTTATCCATTATTGCCGGTGGACTATTATCGTTTCATTATCCCTGCTGACACCGCTGTCTTTATTAATCTGCGCTATAGCTAATCTACTTGCTGCTATTTCGCTCTACATTGATTGCCTCTGTTGTCATCACTGTTGGCCGGTATTATCGCGACTCCATCGCTCATCACTGCTGGCTAATCATCGCTGGTTGCACGCCGCCATCGCCATCACCGCCATTACCGACGCTGCGCCGCCATCGACTCCGTCCTGAATCCGGCTCACGACGGTCGCTGACACCTCTTTGAGGGAAAACTGAGTCCATATATGAACTTTGATCTTCAACCCGGTAGTCCGACGAGGTTGACACTTTTCGAGGGAAAACTGAGTCTTGCCATATGAACTACGGTCTTGATCGCCTCTGGTCTCGAGGTCTGACACCTTTTGAGAAAACGAGCTCACATGAACATTTCTGGTCTGATCTCTTCTAAACTACCTTCTTCAAGAAGAAGGTGCCTTCTCCTGGCCCTGGGATTTTATCGACTATAGGCAAAAGGTAAAAAATATAAAACCAAAACTTCGCCAAAATTGGTGAATCGTCAAAACGGCGATCATACGCACGGCATACCAGAAGTTCCCCTACAGATGGTCTGCGCGGTTAATCAGCCCACTATCGGTCACCTGCGCCCACGCCAGGTTCCGTGCTGGCAGACCAAGACGCTGGCACACCGCAGATTCAAGAGTAACCCACCATCGCCTCATGCTTTGCTACGACTGCCAGACCCAGACGTCAATTCCATCAGCTGTGTCGCTCCCGTATTCTCCGCTTACCCCGCTCACTCTTCCGATGATCGCGCTGATCCTGCCAGTGACTCAGGACTGCAGCAAGAGCTACGCCATGACCCACTGAATTCTCTGCTCACGACCTTCTTCCTGGCCCATCCGCCTTCAACCGACTAAACTGGCACCCAGTAATGTTCTGGAGTCCATAACCGAAATCTGCGCCAGAATCGCCTCGAATGGGTCCATAACTTCAAATCTCGAGATCCACATACATGGCCCCGCTGCGTGATTATAATCTTGTTCCATGAAGACTGTTTCAAAATATATGGTTGATGGACCCACAAATTTCATTGAAGAATGTGTTATTTTCAAGTATTTGATGTATATATTTTTGGATGATTGAAATAATATCATCCAAAAATAAGAGGGTAACTGATATGATACTTAAAATACTAATAGTCGAAGCACGAATCTTGATGCTAAAAGCAAGCTGATCCGAAGTTGAAACTGGTCGAGATCAAGCACTTAAAATATCATTAGAAATTTTGGGACATCAGTTAAATCCCTAAATAGCTTTCAAACATTGAGTGTTTATAGTCAAATCAAGCGTCTCGACGAGCCGGATCTAACAAGCACAAGATCTCATAATTCCGACTTCATTTGAGCATTCAAATTCACAAAATACATCATATGATCAAAGGAATCATTTTGAGCCGTCCGATGGAGAGGAGTGGTTCGATTTTGCATGTATTCGAGACGCCACTACTCCATATAAATAAATCTCATTCTTCATAGGGAATAAGCAGAGGAGAGAGCTCTAAAGCGAAGATCTTCCAAGCACCGTACACCACTCGACGCCAACCACCGCCACGCCAACCTGCCAACCGCTGATCCTCGCTGGTGCCAATCTCGTCTCCATCATGACGACCTTCATCGCGGTTCTCGTTTCACCATCATCTGCTACCACTAGAACTACTACCACCAACGTGACTATATAGGTTGTTGTCGATTTTGGGGTTCTCATCACTCTTCTCATATACAATTTTGTAATCTCAGAAGGAAAACTACTCCAAAAATAAATATATAGTGGGAATTTTTTCCCTCCTTTCGAGGTTTACACATAAAATTAGTTTTCTTTCACTTTTAAATACTTATGTGTGTGATGGATTTCACAATAAGGCTATGGCGTAAACTTTCACTCTACTATAACTAATTTTTTAGCACGCAACACTAATCATATGATCTCTTATGCTTTTCATATTAAAAATTGACATCTTATAGCACTCTTTTATTTATATTAGTGTTAGATCTTTGTATAGAACTAAGATTCTCAGTTAAGGCTGGAGAAGCCAATAAAGACCTGAGCCAGAAGGTTGTTTAGTGTCCATCCAGTAAGCGTGAACTCAAAAAGCCACTATTAATGCAAAGGGGAATCAGCCCAAAAGACTGCAATCAGTTTTCCTGGCCTCCCGCTATGAATTGTCGACTGTCAACCTAAAAAAAAGTTATAGTTTTGTGCCTGTTTGCTATATGATGATTCCCTTTTCCTTCTCTGAGTCCATACAAACACTAGGATACATTCCTCCTATTTTTTGGCAGCTGCCTTTTATTGTCCAGCTTGTCATTTGGTTTTCCTTTGTCTTTCGTTCATCTCTATATGTAATTTCTTTATTCCACCGTCTGTATCTTTTGTCATCTTCGATGTAACTTCTTTTGGGTAATAGAATTGGGTGATTGTCTCATTTTTTAAAACTAAGATTCTCTACCACCTCGAATATTATAGCACATAATATTTAAAGGTTATTTGAGATTAATTTTATTTTATGTTTTCTATTTTTATTTTTATTTCATTTTAAAACATATTTATTTGATGGGTTTTTAAGTGTTTTATTTTAATTTAAAAAATATTATTTTAAAAAAGTTTAAAATAATTTTAAATATATTGATTACTGAAGATTTCAGATCTTATGCTTTCTCTGATCTTCAAAGATCTCCTCTCACGGTAGAAGAGGACTATTTATGATTAGAGTGGTGTTTCAGAATACATGCAAAATTGAACCACTCCATCTGGACTCAAAATGATTCTTTTGATCATTTGATGTATTGTAACTATTTGAATGCTCAAATGAAGTCAAAATTATGAAATCTTGGGCTTGTTAGATCCGGCTCGTCAAGAAGCTTGATTTGACTATAAACACTACATGTTTAAGAGATTAAAAAAAAGCTTGATCTGAGTCTTGAGTCATAATCGATTGACATCAAGATTCTCGATTAGTAGAATTTTTAGTGTCACGTCTTGTTTCCCTTTTGGATGACATTATCTCAATCATCCAAAAATATCTTTGTCAAATACTTGAAAATAGCAAATTCTTCAATGAAATTTGCGGGTCCATTAACCATCATTTTGAGAGAAAAGATCTTGATGGGAGCACAAGATTATAATCATGGAAGCGCGGCGCTGGATGTATAGAATGCGCAGCACAAGATTTCGAGTTATGGATATCCGGCATTTATGCCGCTTTACGCATGAAGATGAAGAAGCAAGTGGTCCAGCACATGAGGAGGGTTTTTTTGTCCGCTTTTCTCCCATTTTTTCCGCTTTATTTTATTTTTTACCTTTTGCCTCTATAGGTCTATAAAACCCCTAGATCAAGTGAGAAAACAAATCTCATATGCTCTAGTGCTTTCTTCTTAAAAGAATGTCATTTGTTTACATCAGCGTATATCCGGCGGCTGCTTTTCCCTCAAAGAGGCCTCAATTGTCCTCTCAAACCGACCGGGTTAATCTACCCATGGCCCTGGGTTTTCCTCGAAAGTCAAATCTCCCTCGCCCAACGTCGAGGGCCATCAAGGCCCGTAGTTCATACCGCCGAGACTCAATTTTCCCTCGAAGGCCAACTTTCCCTCGGACCGGACCGGGTTGAGGCATCGAGGCAGTTCCTAATTCTTATGGAAATTGAATTTATTGAAACTTCAATGGATGATTCAATTGATAACGCCAAGATGATGAGAAGCAAAGGAACCATCATTCAAACGACTTAAAAGTTTGGTAGTAATTTCGAGCATCATTCTCCATGATGTTACTTGATGTCGATGAAAGGGGTGAATCAACTGGAGATTTTGACCCACCGGTTGTGTTGTCAAAGTGTTACTTGACGCTACTATAAGAGGTCAATCAATCATATGATTTTGACCCATCAGATTATTTGTCAAAGTATTACCCGATGAAGTTAACTTGTATGGAAGAGGTCGAATTGAATTTGCGCATGATTTTTGACCTATCCGAGGTTGTTTGTCAGAGTGTTACCCGATTACGTTAACCTGTATGGAAGAGGTCGAATTGAATCAGCTGAGGATTTTAGACATATCCGAGGTTGTTTGTAAGAGTGTTACCCAATAACATGTATGGAAGAGGTGAATTACCGATTTTTAACCTATTCGGTTGTTTGTCATAGTGATATAACACGTAAAAGGTGAATTGAATTCACCGATGATTTTGACCCAACCGGTTGTTTTGTCGATGTTACGATCTTTAACGTGAGTGGGTCGAAGTTTTGACCAATCCAAGGTTGTTTGTCAGAGTCTTCGCTTGATGACATTAACCTGTGTGGAGTATGTTTGAAGTTTTGACCTATCCAAGATTATTTATCAGAGTCTTTGTCGATGACATTAACCATGTGGGGTCAAATCAAAATATTTGTTATAGCCAAAAGTCTCCTCGACCTTTGCCTTTTCATTAATATAGTGACTTGCTTCAACGATAATCAATTGGATATCCATAATATTGATTTGGATAATCTTTAAGAGTTGCCCTCCAAGAAAAGTCAAGGATCGCTTGATGAATCTTCATTCTTCTTATGTGTTCCTCAAGAGTAATATTTTCTTCACCATATAGATGCTATTCGAACATAAAGTTAGATTGTCAATCATCAGAAGATGTAAAGGGAATGTTCCACGACGGCCAAACTATGCTCAAAACAGAATAAAAGTTTACTTTTGCCTTATTGTAAAATCCAAAGACACTCTCATATATTTGAAGAGTGGATCCGTTATGGATCATCGCACCATGGAGCGCCTTTATGTAAGTTATGATATAAGTAAATATTCAATATTTTTGTAAGTGATAATTTTACTTTTTTTTTGCTTAAAGCGGACCACATCGCGAATCGACATATTCATATATTTTACTGATGATCACCACTTATGATATGTCGATGATATGAGATGATATGCGAGTCGATCCGCGGTACATAGGTGACACATTACGGATCGGTCTGGGTGTCGCATAAAGATGACCGGATCCGCCCATCACCGATCCAGTCCTTCTGATGTCGATCCAAGCATTCTACGACATCCAGTCCTTCTACGGCGTCACCGGACCTTCTACATATCACCATATGACTCCAGCCACCTATATTCCCATCACAGATGATATGTCGCAGTTGTGAGATATGGCTAGGGCCGCATGCGTGATCGCCATCTCGCGCCCGACCAAGACACACTGGAGTGGTGCAATTCTGCAACACCGGAGGAAGGCGCCGTCTCACGGTAGGGCTTGGAGTGTGTACATTTTCCTTTCTGTTTCATTACAAACTACATCACATTAACCTTGATTATGACAAAAAATACAAGAAGAAATGATGGTAAGTAAGATGCCCTAATCCACGCTATATCAAATGATAAGCTTATGCTATGTGTTGAGATCTTTAACATGTTCTCTCGACTTAGTGCGAACGAGATCAAGTGATAAGAATAAGAAAAAATACCAAGAAGAAGTCAACGGACAAAAAAAGAGCAATGGTGGATCTACGGCCGAGAAGTTCCGAGAGGCTGAGAGGACCGTGCTCGGTAGGTTGAGTTCGGCGCTTCTACGAGCGAGAGAGGCGTCGGAAGGAATCGAGCAAGCCGAGCAGATATCGACCGACGACGCTCTAAAGATATCAAGCCAGCCGCCTAACCATGGCGACGGCCATCAGTTCGGCCCAATCAAGCCGGCGAAGAGGGCCGCAATTAGGAGCGACTACCACTCTTTCATCGAAGCGCTACGTCGCCGAGACGATGACAGCCACCCAATTAATCGCACTAATTATACTTTATTCTTAAATTTTTTTTATTGATACTCAATTAGTTAATTCGTATTTTAACGATACTTAATTTAAAAAAATTGCCTAAATACTGTGGTACACCAACATGACCTGTTGCACTCGTACACACGGCATCTGCTGCTAAATTTATGTGCTTTGCTGCTAAATTTATGTGCTTTCCTGCTCCCGTCTAACATTTTGACCAGTTCTGCCTTAAACTACCGCATTTCTCTCATTTCTCGAAGAAGCATACCTTTCTCCACCTCGTGAAATAGATGATAGCTGACTGCTATTATGAACTGGAAAGCGAATTTAATTGGAAGGTTGAAAATCGCTCGAATTAAAGTAAAATTAAAATAAAAATATGCTGAAGATCAAACAAAATCTATATATTTATGTATTTATTTTTTACAAATGTGTATATGCATTCATGTATTTTTGTTTATATCTCAGAAGTTAAAAAATTGGATTGCCTTTTTTTTACTTGGATTCACATTACCGAGCTATGTTTGTTCCGAATCGATCTGCGATCGAGGCAATTCATTAAAGCTTAGCTCAGCACAAAGTTATATTAAATAATCATAATTATATTTGATTATTAAATTTTTTAATATTTTAAAAAAAATTAAAGCTTAGCTCAACACAAAGTTAAAATTAAGGATATGTTTGAAAAAGTTTTTTTTTTTTTTTTGCACTTTCTTTTAAAATAATCATAATTATATATAAGTACTAACTTTTTGATTATTTTAAAAAAAATTTTATGGTGATAATCTACACTTACATCAATTTTTTAAAAAATTAATTTTTTTCTACAGTAATTATATAATTATCTTTACAAAAAATTTCAATTGTCCCAAATAAATCTTAAATTGAATGACTTTAGGTCAATTCTTATAATAGATTCAAGCAAATTTAATAATATACTTCGTCAAAGTGATTATTCAACTAGAATTCCATTCTTTATCGCCCATCAGGCAATCAATATTTTAATATTCAAAATTTGGGAAAAAATGTGTACCAAAAAAAGACAAAATATTCAAAACTATTAGTCATTTAACGGAAAATAGAAAGCAGTCTGAGGGACCAATTTTCTATCAACAAAATAAATAAATAAATATCTTCTAACATTGAGTTTCTGGTTTTCTAATTTTGAGTATTTTCATTTTGAAACATTATATTAGAATATCTGCTAAATTTTTACCCATATATTGTTATGGAAGATGAGAAAAGTTAACGGTCTGTTTGTGATCATTTTACTATTTTGTCTTTTATTTTTTAGTTTTTTAGTTTTTTATTTTATTTTAAAATATATTTATCATTTGTTTTATTTTATTTTTTTAAAAATAGTTCAATTTATTATTTTTAAATTAGTTAAAATAGTTTTAGGTGTTTTTAATATGTTTATAAACAAATATCACAACTGATATGACTCTCAAAATACCACTAATGATACAAATCTATTGCCGACATGATTTTATAAAACTGATCAGATCAAGACTTAAATTTAATCTTGGAACATCAATTAAATCTCAAAACATCTCTCAAATAGTGTTTATAGTCAATCGAAGGCCTCGACGATCTAATGAGCCTAAGATCTCATAATTCGACTTCATTTGGGCATCCAAATGCTCAAAATATATCAAATGATCAAATAATCATCCCCGTCCGATCGAGGGAGTGACGCTTATGAATTTATAATCGCCTCCTCCCATCTATAAATAGACCTTCATTCCTCACAATGGGGCCAAGTCGTGTGAAGTAAGAGAAAAAACAAGTCAAGAAGTGCCCGAAAAGAGAAAAGAGGAAGTCAAGAAGGAGAAGAGTCCGAAAGCAGGAAGAAGGAAGAGTCCGGAAAGCAAGGAAGAAGAGAAGAGTCAAGGAAAAGTCCAGAAGAAGAAAAGAGTCCGAAAGCAAGAAGAAGGAAGAATCCAAACAAAAAGAAAAAACCAAGAAGGAGGAAGAAGCTCAAGCTTGAAGATCCTCCAAGCAAGTCACACCCCCCTGGCCATCAACCACCATCATCACTAATTGACTCAGATTCTCACCTGCACCCCACATCTTCACCATCGCCAGCCATTACAACCGATCCAGAACATAAATTGCTTTTCCCTCATATGCACTCAGAATCTCAGAAGACTTCTCAAACAGACACATACATTTGGAAGCTTTTTTTTGCCCTGGTTTTCCTCTTAAATCTTAAAATTCTGAGTGTCTCTTGTTCTTTTAATTACCTCAGTGACTAATCGAAAGGCTAAGGCTAAAACTCTACAAGGACCTGCTTTCTAAAGACAACAACAACCAAATATATTTTATTTTAAATAAAAATATAAATGAAATAAAATTAAATTAATGTTAAAAAATAAAAGTGTTCTCATACGCCACTAAGCAGTAGAAAGAATCCTACTGCAAATCTGCTGTTAACAAATAGAGAATAATCTTATAAAGAACGTCACTTGCAAGGAGTTCCAAATGCTTGTGCATATAGTAAAATTTAAACGGTCAAATATTTATTAATCGTTCTATCAAATTTAAACCCAGATTTAATTCTAAATTAATTCTATTTTAATATATATATATATATATATATATATATATATATATATATATATATATATATATATATATATATATATATATTAATTTCATGGCCAACAAGAATGATTTAATGATTCTCAACTATAAATAGGCGCGGTGTCAACACTCAACCTAATATTACAATTTTATTCAAACATAAGAAAATAAATAACTAATTCATATCATGTCAGGGTCAGTACAAAAAATATTCAAAAATAACGAATTATGTCCTAAAATCCCAATCACATACCATTAATGAATATTGTTTTTTCAATTATCCGCTATTTGTTTCATATTTTTCTGCATAAATTGAGTTTCAGTGCTCATTTCATATCAAAACTCACTCTAAATTGCCAATTAAATTTATTGTGATATTAGGTTGAGTCACATTTAGGGTTAGACTGAGGGTGAGTTGGGACAGCGATGCATTTTTCATACTGCATCGTAAGTATCGTTTGAGAAATTGGTTGTAGGCGTGTTTTATAGTGCGGTGGAAAATTATATTTTTAAATTTATAATGCCTACTATAATTTTGTAGACAACAATTTTTTCTCCAATAACTTTACAGTACTTTTTCAGACATGCAATTACTCCAAAACACATCTTGAATCCTACGTGAATTGAAAATATTAACACATATATTTATCTCTTTACCTCACATGAACTCATAATTGTCAAAATTTTTAAATTAGGCTTAATCCTAATCGTAATTATCAATTTAGGCACCAAAAAAAAAAAATCAGCATAATAGGCCTAGTCGTCCATACCCATTCATGAGGGTTCATCAAATTAGAGTTAGTCGTCCGTGACGCTAGGACGACGGCCGCCCTTATTTCGAAAAAACCGAGAGGGGGAGGTCGCGATCTATTTTTGTTTTCTCCTAAAATCGGTCCGTTCGTCCGTTCCACCACCGGATTTCCACCTCAAGCACGCCAAGGGAGGTCGAGGGAGAGCTCGCCACGCCAAGGGCGCAAGGAGACGCTTCTTCGCCGACGATTAAGATATTTTACCCTAAATGCTTAATTTGTGATAGATCTCATTATATATCATTGTATGATTTCCTTATTTCCTTGTGTTGTTTGGCTAGATTTGTTTGTTTTGTATATTTTGTAAATTTTAATGTGAAGTTAGGCTAGATTTCTATATGCCCGCCGGAGACCGTTTAATTTTTTGCTTTGTTATTGTGATGTTTACAGCTTTTTGGGTATAAGCTTACCGAGTTTTGCTAAAGATTATTATTGTTGGTGGTAGTATTTTTGATATGCGTCTTGTTGTAGTTGTAGGTGTTTTAGTAGAAGTTATTGTGATGCTAATTTGAGGCCACCATCTAAAAATATCATTTTTAATAAGGAATGTGACCTCTCACTATAAATAAGATTCACCTACTCCATCTTCGTCTTTTCTGAAAATGAAAATTTTTTCTAACTCACCATAAATCTAGTTTTGTCCCATTTGAATGCACCTAATTTATATATTTTTTATAATTGAACTAATAAGTAAAATCTCACTCATATCTCTAGCTTTTCCCTAGCAACCTCTACATATCTCACATCCTGATGTCCACCATGGATCACCCTATATAGCATATTCATGTTACTTTCGTAAGGTTGATTTCCTGGTTGACCTTAATCAAGTCAACTCCGTTCTCTTCAAGTTTAACCTGCTTTTATACTCTAAAATCATATGCTTCTATTGTTGGTATTAATGTCATATGTTTCAAGGTTTTGAGTTCGCGAAATAGTTCCAAATTCAAAATTCATGAATTATTTTATTCTGTCTTATTATATATGTACCTATCTTATTGTATTATGTCTCGTAGACATCGTTAGGAACTATTTTATTATTTTCGTTACCTTAATTTATAAAAATTCATATATTTTATGTGCTATTTTATTTATACAGCTTTAAGTGTTTAGAAGAAGTTGTACATTGATGTATGTTTTTCAGTGAGGATATTCACTTTGGTAGTAACAGTAGATAGGTAGTTAATATGTGTTCTAAACTTAGTTTGAGTTGGTTTCTTATCCTTGTTTGAAAATAGTTGCATTTTTAATACTAGCACATTCACTTCTCTTATATGAATGCAATAATATGAAGAATTATCTCCAAACAATAAGACTAATGTGCTAGCAACACCTGTTTATATGTCATGACTCTTAAAAAGTTATTAATTTCACTTCATTAAGAGTATTTGTTTAGCGTGAGTTATTTGTGCATTTCATCATTCTACATTTCTCAAAATCTGCTATGCATCGGGTTGCAATCAAAAATTTTGACCAACAAAAAAGTTGTAGAAAATTTTGTCACGATTCCAAAGATACAAACTTCCTCAATTCCAATGATAATGAGAGCACGAAAATATGACAAGCTAATTTTCGGCCAGCATTTGCAACGATTCACAAAATATGCTATGTATAGAGCCGTAATTGTAAATTTTGACCAACATAAATATTGGAGAAAATTTCGTTATGATTCCAACCATATAAAGTTTGCTTAATGTTAATCATGACAGATGCATTGACTCACAAATACAATTTCAAATTTCAATAAGTTTTGTTCACATGCAAAATGTCTGATATCAGCCTCAATCGAATCAACATGAAAGTTGTAGAAAATTTCTTTATGATTCCAACGATGCCAAGTTTGCTTGATTCCAACATCGTCACCCACGCGCAAAAAATCTAAAACTACCATATTCTAAAAAATTAATTAAATAATCGTCCGCTCAACTTACCTAATGCCATTTTAATTTGCCTAAATTGATAATGATTAGATTAGCTAATTTAAAAATTTTGCCCTCATAATTTGGTTAATCCTAGAATTGGATTGAGTCATATATTGGGTTAAATTGTTTCTTACTCAAATTGAGAATGTTTACACATCTAATAAATAGGTCCAATTCGAATTGTTGAAATTTGAAAAATATAATTTTAAAAAAGAACTAAATTAAATTATTAAAATATTTCTCTAAGGAAATATTGCCCTATGCGACTATCAATAATGTCAAATCTCTAAGGCTGTTGAGTGAGATACAAATGCCTCTTCCTAAGCATCCTCTGGCTCAAAATTAATCATTACGTCAGCGCAAAAATACTTCTCACAAATTATAACAAAAAATATCTTTAATAAATAAAATGTATACATATATCATATATTTTTTATACATTTATATATCTATCATCTAAAATTTAATATTTATAAACACTTTTCTATACATGAAATGATATATTTAACTTTAAAAAAGTTAAGTTATAGTACTATTTTATATATCAAGTGCAGATCAGATTCCTCTTGAAATAACGAAGGAGAAACTGACATCCAATGGTTAAAAGAAAGAGCCAAATTGATCGGCTAAGGGATCAATACAATATCCTCCCTCCCCTCTCACCAAAAATCAAAATCAACCATAAATGGAGGGGCCCTTCAAGGCATCGAGATCTCGTGACTGATCTTGATTACCAAGACAAGATCTTTTCTTAAAACTCTCATAGAGACTTTTTAATTTATTTTGGAAGTTCTCTCATAGAAACTTAGACTGTTGGGAAATAATGGAGAGAGGAAGTGGAAAAACAGGAAGCCACCAGCACTTTGTTTGCCTCTTTTATCGGCTACAATTATTTTGTTTCAGAGGAGAGAGTTATTCCAAAGGCATCAACAAAGTGGAAAAGTTAAAATAAAGAAAGAAAAATGATCTCTTTAATCGTGCTTGCAAATGGGGACTCAAACATCAATGATTTTTTGTTAAAAAATCGATCTATCATTTTAACTCAAATTAAGTTGAAATGGCTATTAATATATATATATATAGAGAGAGAGAGAGAGAGAGAGAGATAGAGAGAGAGAGAGAGAGATACATAGATAGATATATATAAATTATATATAAATTGAGTTTTATAGTTTTTCCTATAATATAATCATTCATGAAGTATATAAAAAAAATATAAAATCATCAAATGGCATGTAGTATACCCTTTTAAAGTCAAGGCTCATTTCATTAATCAAAATTATCTAATATGTACAAAATTTCATTAATTTTTTTATTATCATTTTAGACCAATTTAAAACTCTTTATGCTTTGAAATTATAATCACCTCTTCTAGTAATTGAATCATTCATTAGAAATTTTTTGATATATCATATTAGTAGAATTTTTTGATAAGAAAAGAATAATCATTCTCTTTTTGTTATCTTCTACAAATTTATAAAATCTTAACTATGAAAAACTCTTCATTAATTTTAATTTATAACATAAGAATTACATGTGCAATAGGTTTCAACAATTTTTGTGATAGTTTATTTATTCATCTATTATATAAAAGCATATAAGAATGTTTAAATAGTACAAAAAAACCTTTCAAAAATTTTAATTTACACTTTTATTTAACCAATCTACAACACCCAATAGATAGAAGATTTCATTAAAAATCCTTCCATTTGAAAGTCGCCTATCATTGATTTTCTAAATCAATTTCAAGATTAGATGATCTTTATTTAGCACTTCATGACTTAGGAGGCACTAACTCTGATACCTAATACCTAGGGATCTTCTGAAATACTAAGATTCATCCTCGTTACTCTATGACCTATTTGACCATTATATTTATGTTACTTCAATTATAGTGAGTAATCAATTGATACAATTATAATAAATATAAAATTTATGGATATCTCCTAAAAATATAAAAATCTAATAACTACAAATAAATGAAGGGCAAAAGAAAAATGGTGTATTTCAATTATCAAGAATTTCTAAAAATGACTTCCCACATTCACTTGTTTCTTGTTCTCTATTTCTCTCTCTCTCTCTCTCTCTCAGTACAAACACCAAGGCAAGGAAGTTGTCAAGATTCCTTTCCTTTGCCTCCACGCTGTTAGGCCCCAACCCTCTTGATGCTATCATGCTTCACCAGCCTTCCTTACGTCTCCACCCTCTATATGAGATGCCATTATTATCTTTCTTCCCTCCAACGGCTAACACCTCTCACCTTCTCCATTTTGTTTTTTTTCCCCTCTTTCCACCTATTAATTATTATAATGCTTGGCTCCTGTAAAATGATTTTATTGCTTTGGGTCACACCAGCGCTTGTTTTTTACCTAAAACTGAGGAGTCATGGCAAGTTGTTCAAACCTCATCATCACGCATCCACAAACCCTTTATCATCTCTCTTCCCTACATTTTTTTTTCTTTGGTTATCCTTCAAATTTCTCTTTCAGAGGTGACAAGAAATAATGGAAATTGACGACATGACGATTAAAAGAATGTTTGATTTTGTTTCCAAAAAATTTGAAATAAAAAGATAATTCTTACAAAAAGTTTTATCGTTTTTTTCCCACAAATAAATTATTAAATAAAGTAGGGAGGCTGATTTTGTTTGAAATTTTAAATTTGCTTGATAAAGTTCAAAATTTAATTGTCTTAAAATTGAACTTAATTTGCTTTGACTTCATAAAATTAAAGATTAACTTGATTAATATAAAAATATGCATTGATTTATGTCTTCGTTTATATATATATATATATACATTAAGCATATTAGTTTTGTATATAGCCTTTAAAAAGTTAAGTGCAAGTAAATATATAATCTATAAACTCGAAAATAAAGTTTTGATTTTAGAGACTAACTCACTTGAACTCGGTTCATAAGTTCCAATGCTAAAAGCAATTATCAGATTTATTGAAACCAATACATAGAAGTTATATATTTTAAAACTTCAAATTTTCAAACAGCTTAAATTAAAAAAATAGAAAATAAAAACATTTTTTGTCTGCGGCAGGCTTCAGCAGAAAAAAAAAAGCTTAAGGCTATATTTGGTTCCATTTTTCGAGGGTTAACTTTCCTAAAGCGGCTTTAATTCATCTAGAAAATATGATTAAAATAAAAAAATTAAATCAAAATATCCTAATTAAAATTAATCATATTAAATCTTAAAGTATTTAAATATATATTAAAATGAGTACAATACAAAATTTATTATATATTATACTTATCTCAAAATAAATGTAATATTTTTAAAACTCTAACTGAAATATTTTTTTTTCTCTTTTAAAACATCTTCATTTTAATGGTGCAAGTTTTCCTTAGCTTCATAGCATATAAACTGATTCATGAAATGAATTATATTTCTTCAAGAAAATATGATAATTTTATTTCTCTCTTTGAACTGCTTGATTCCTAAATACATTACTGTAACAGCTATAATACTTTGATCAATCATTGCGTCTGCTTCATTCACTGATAGAAACAATTATTACAAAAATATTCTGAAGTTATCAAGCCGGCACAAAATAATAATTGAGAAAAAAAATGTCTGTGTTCTCTCTCTACACAGTAATTTGGCCACATTCATGGTTTTGGGAGAGAGTATATTGGAAATTTATGTGCACATGGTGTCATCTGATGAGCTTCCCACCACCACAAGTTTCTGGTTGTTTTATGAGTTTTGGACTGCTAAAACTCTTCATTTCTCTTTGTTTGATGTACAGATCTGGTCAATAATGGCCTAAAGCTTTCTGTAATGGAGATGAGACCCACCGTCTCTAGCTTATTGATGTAGGAAGGCGAGAAACCTCTCCAGTTCCGAGGCCTATACTTGTGTGAGTGACGACACGTGTGGGATGAATGTGCCCGCGTGGATTAATAAAACGATATTCTCACCCACAAGATAGGTGGGGTGGGGATACCCATTCCAAAAAAAAAAAAATGGTGAGAGCTGTCCCGTGCAATTAATATTCATGCAGCTCATATCAAGCCCTGCAGATACAGCCATTGTTAAGGAGGGTTAGGCGCATCTATCAAGAATGACTGTGAATGTTCATATGAGGGATCTTCCAAATTTCATTTGAGACAAAAATATCTTCTCTCTGATATTTAATGGCAGAAAAAAATAATGCTTCTGCAAACTTAAAGCTGAAAAAAATATTAAATAAAATCATCTGTCATTGGATAGGTTTTTTAGTTGTGTTTTGGGAACTCTAAAATAAGAAACTGGACATGTGAAAGCAAGTTATCGAATCTATTCCATCATCATGCAATTATTAGAATTGATAAGTACAGTGAAAAATTTTTAAATGAGTGATTAAATGCTAAATATTCAACAATTTTTAGAAAGTGTAGTTAAATACATATTTAAGCCTCATTTTTAAAAAATTTTCACATCATTTTTAAAATTCTAACAAATATTTATATGATAAAATTTTTGTCGCATAAAAATATAAAACTCAGCATCGATATTAGCATAATCATGAAAAATATAGCTTACTCAGAAAATAATTTTTCATGCATTTCCCATCTTAAAATATAATAATAAAACTGTCAAAGTTTTAATTAAGATAAGCCAAATTTTAAACTTCTGTTTATTAATTAATAAACGACAGCTCAACTAACATAATGCTATATCTTCTTTTTTTTTTTTTTGAAATGGGTATCCACCCAACACCCCACCCATCTTGTGACATGGTGAATCCCAATTTTGAGCTACCACATTCATCACCCACACGTGCGCCCACTGATTTTCCACCATTACGATATGTACACCTCCCCTGAGAGGATTCAACTCCCAGGGTTCCGAAAGACGCCCATCAACCGAGCTAAGAGACGGTGGGTACATAATGCTATATCTATCTTCTTTATTTCAAACGACAAAGGAAGCATCAACTCCTCTCCAAAATTAAAAGATAATCATTCAGAAGCCAATAATCACATCAACAAGAGCTCAAGTAGGTCGCCTGCCTCATGATCAGAGGATAAGTTAAATAAAATAGGGTGCCATTTTCATCAGTGTGAGGATGGAGACTTCACATGTTAGGTATAATCAACTTTATTAGTGCATGACTTGAATAGGATCGAGATCTTTCTGTATTACATTTTCCTCTATGATTCCCCCTTCACTACTCCTTTATCCCATTGGTTCCATCACTAGAATTGCTTCCTCACTAAACACATATAATGCCTTTATGTTGCCAGTTGTTGCATGAACAAAAAATTTGTATTTTTCAGCTTAATATCCCTTGATTTCGTAGTAAAATCATTTTCATATTCGCATTTTCTTCGAAAATTTGACAAAACTTAGAGCTCAAAAACCGAACCAAATCATCTCATTGGTAAAGTATGGAGAAGATGAAAAGAAGAGTTGTACACAAAACTTTTAAAAGAAAAAAAAAAAAGCAGGGAGCTGAATTAAGAGAAACAGAGGGCGTAGAAATGAATCAATAATATTTGCTCAAAAGATGAAAATATAATACGAGGAAGAGAAAGAACAGAGGGTGATTTTTGATAATTTTGCTTGTCTTTTTGCTTTGAACTTGGATAGGTTCTTTTTGGAATTGTTGGCTGATCCATATTTAGAATTTGGATTGGTTGGCCTCTCGTCGTTTTCTTCCTACTCTTATTAGGCTAATCTGAGACAAGGATGGGTGATCTCAACGGCTCTTTCGTTTAGTTTAACTTCAGATTTTATAATCTACTCAACAAATTTTCTAAGTCCCCTTTGTTTTATTTCTCTTTCATTTTGGGTCTGTTGTTTTTCCTTTTTTTTTGGGTGATAGTGTATCGTGCTTTGTGTTGCCCCTATTTTTGGTGGAATTTTTCTTTTTAGAGCTTTTAGCTTTAACCATAATGCCTGTTTTCTGAGCCCTTTATTTGAGCTACTTGAGTCTAATATAGTCGTTCTCGGTTCTCCAATGTAACATTTACATTTTATTGTATATATATATATATATATATATATATATATATATATATATATATATTGATATTTGTGCAAATTTAAAATAAATTATATAATGAGATTAGATTAACTTCGAACTTAAGACTTTGTTAAAAGTCTAAGTTGTCAACCACTAAGTGTATATTTGATAGTTTTTTGAAAAGTTGATGATAAAACTGATGTTGAGAAAATTTTTAAAAAAGCTACTAAAAAATCTGATTTTGAAAAAAAATGTTGTGTACAAATATCTTTCAAAAAATTCAAAATAACATTTTCGACACCCACACTCTAATAAATAATTTTTTCACCACAAATTTTTTTGAAATATAGCCAAAAGGTGATTTGTTGTTTCTACTACTTATAAAAAATAAAGAATCGAAAAATATCAAACACATCCTTAAGCCAAAGTGTCTTGCACCATTTTACTATAATTAAACTTTGTCTCTCTTATTATTCCATTCTCTCCCAAAAATAAATATTTAAATAAATAACATAAAAGTTAAATTGCATAAGGTTGCCCTACCAACACATAATTTATTTCTATAATTTCACATAAAATTTTCATATGTGAAACCAACCATTATATTATTGTTATTATTTAATTATTCATTGCATAAAAAAATAGGAAATGAAACAGGCATTATATGCATCCTTCTCACATAGCCAATGTATCATCTGCCTTCTTCAAGATATAGCTCAAGAGACCATGGCGTCCATGGATTTCGTTATCAGACAGAAATTCTTAGAAATAAATACTGAGCTGTTAATCTTTGCTGAATTTTATAAATCTAATTTTGAATTCAACATTATCTAAGAATATCATTAAATACTAGTAATAATATTAAATATTGTAACAAAAAAAATAATATTATTAGTAAAATATTTAATGCATTTGAACTTCCAGCATATTGATTGTAAATAATATATATAATTATTTTAAAAGATAATTATATTTGCAATTAAGAATTTTATGGTTGATAATATACAACAACAACAAGTCTTAATCCCACTAGGTGGGGTCGGGTACATGAATCCTTCGTCTCCATTGTGTCCTATTATGTGTCAAATTCTCATTTAATTCAAGATACTAAGATCATTTTTATACATCTTAACCAAGTCTTTTTTTTTGCGCCTACTCTACCTTTCTTAACATAAGCAAATCTAACGCATCTACTCTAATCGTCATCTGACGGCTTTATGTACCAAACCATCTGGGCGACTCTCCCTAATCTTATCTACCACCTGAGCTACTCCAACTTTTTCCAACACTCATTCATTATATCTCTAAGGGTAAAGCCACTCATCCACCGAGCATTTTCATCTGTAAATAACTTAACTTATTGCTTTCTTTTATTGGCCAACATTCTGCATTAGGTCTAATCATCATTTTTTATACAATTTTTTTTAAATTTAAGTAAAATTTTTCTATCACATAATAGACCAGATGATAATATATATATATATATATATATATATATATATATATATATATATATATATATATATATATATATATATAGCCAATCCAAACTGTTCTTGGCAACCCAGGCCTAAATTATAAGCTATTACCAAAGTGGTCAAGACTATTAATTGCCAAATAATAATTAAATAATTAAAAAATATATGAAAATGCTTATATGCTATCCTGTTCTCTTTCCAAATTGGGACAGCAAAATATTCCATGAGAATTTCTTCTGATCTCCTCCTATTAAAATTTTTAATATTATAACCAAAATTTAGCTCAAATTATACATCCTTTTTTATGCCAATAAAATTAATTACAAACATGATTGTTATGCCTCAAAAAAAAAAAAAGTTTAAAAAAAAAAGCACGCCATATAATGATACCTACGCTTTACCATAGCTCCTGATCAATACAGGAATCATATGCAAATAAAAGATATTATTGAAGAACATGGAATAAATAAAGTTCCATTAAGGAGCCAGCAAAGAAACTCATTGAAAACTTGTAAAAAAAAAAAAAAACATTTGGTTAGAAGAAGCAATTCTTAACTTGTAATATTATTGTGCCTATGGAGATGCCATTTTAGAGAGAGAGAGAGAGAGAGAGAGAGAGAGAGAGATTAGCAATAGTTGAGTGGAGAATAAAGCAAAGAGAGACAACAAGCACATGAAGAAGATTTCCACCTTCAAGCTAAAATGGTTTCTTGAAGGCAACTTTGGAGGTCAGAAATTCTCTCTTTTTCTCTAATAATGTCTTCCATGTGAGATTCTTTGGTGAGCATCACCACCAACAACTTGGGCTTTATTTGGATTGAAGGAAAGGAGAGGAAAGGAAGGAATAATTAGGTTTGGGCACAATTCGGGTTGACTTTAAATCAATTATGCTTTGAAATTGAATCGAATAGATTCTGTCATAAAAAAAAAAAGAAAGAAATTTGAAATTAAGCTGAATCTAAATCTTTTTATTTTAGTATTAATTTTGATTAATTTATATGAATCTAGAAAAGAGATTATGTAGGTTGTACCTTTAAGATATGCACTTTATTATTGATTATATGAATCGTATTATTTCATTTGAAACATATTTTAATTTAACTTAATTTTACTAAATTCCAAATCAAATTCATTCGCTCGTGAAAAAAAAAGTATAAACATAAATGGAATTTAACTCGAATCAAAATTAATCAATATTTTTTTTATTTGATTTGATTTTTAAATTTTGGTGATATTTTTGCTCACCCCTAAAAATAGTAACAATGTTATTATTTGTTATTTATTTTTATGTTATTTTTAAAATTATATTTGTTTAATATATTTTAAAATATTTTTATTTATAATTTTAAAATAAATCATATTATTTTTAAAAATACTAAAATAACTTTTGTTTGAAATATTTTTAAAAATAATTATCACTAGTAAATATAATTTAATTCTAACCAAAATGTAAATAAAATAAAATAAAAATAAAGTTAGAAAATAAAAAAAAATAAAAAATGGTCTCAAACGGCTTCTTAGCTTTTTATTTTTATTTTCTTTTAATTTCACTCAAACTTCAACAGCCAAGCATAGATGTAGAATTTCACTCAAAACTGGATAATTGAGTCGTGGACATTGCAGTGCATTCATGGAAATGGGCTAAATTAGGCCATTTATATAATAAGCCATCCAAAGCCTATCATGAGTTTGGGCTTTCTATTAACGCGTCATTGGAATTTATCCAAATTATAATATATTTCTCAAATAAAAAATAATATGAAAACTCATTAAATGTTTTTAGTCAGTTCCAAATCAATTTGATTTAAACTTCAAGTAAAACTTTCGACTTTCGACCTCAATAACAAAAATTGGGTTCTTTTTCAAGTTTTAACAAAAATATTTAAATTTTATAAAGATAATAATATTTATTTATAATTTTTAAAATTTTATTTTTATATTTATTATTTAAATATAATGTAAAGAAATGATAATTGTTTGTCCTAAGTAATAAGAAATTAAAAAAATAACAAGCACTTTCTTATAAAAGAAGAGGGCTTACTCAAGCTCATATAATGAAGAGGTAAATAATCTACTCATCAAATTAAATTTGAAAGGAAAATTTTTATGCATTTATATATCTAACACTTAAAGTTTGATATTTACTTATCTAATAATTTTCTATGCTTTGAAATGTGCACTTCACTTTTAAAAAGTGAGTAATGATGGTATTTTTGATATGATCTTGAAAATTATAGTATTATATATATAAAAATTAAAATTTAGGTGTTAGATATGTAAATACATAAGAATTGTGTGATATATATGTAAATCTTCTTAATTTAATTCATAAAAATTAAGTTGATTTTAAATGCATTAAATGTACATTTTGATACTAAATTTTTTAAAATAAAAAAGATTAATCTATAGGATTGGCACTGTACTTGACTTTCTCGAGAGCTCGACCTCTGTATTGCCCTTTGAATTCAAAACTGGGGCGCTAAAATCCAAGATTCTCTGATCACCTAACAATCTAATATTTCATAGCTATCTAACTACGCATTTATTGACTTCTCCACTCCCAATAAATCAAACTAATCATACTATTATACTATTATGTTTTCTTTGTTCTTGTGATCCATAGAGAGATATGATTATTCATTTAGTGATATTTTGCATATTCATTACAATAAAATGGAGAATCACTTTATCTATATGATAATGGACAATCTTTTAAGTAGGGTTGTAAATGAGGGAGCCGAAGTACAAGCTTGTTTGAGTTTAAGGTCATTTATCTTTATTGAGTTTTGAGTTTTGATGGTGCTCAAGCTCGAGCTCATTTTAAAAAATCTTGTTCGAACTTTTTGAGCTTATTCGAAAGCTGTTCAGAGCTTATCGATTTGTTAAAGTTTAATAAATAAATGAGCCTTAATCGAGCTTGTTCGTGAGCAGCATGTTGAGAAATATAAATGATACTCTTTATGAATAAGCTTTAATCGAGCTCCTTATTCACGAGTTTTAAATGATACTATTCATGAACATACATGATCTGAACAATAAATTGCTCGTTTTAGTAATCAAGATTTACAAAAGTTGCTCAAACTCATTCGATTAGTTAAATGAACAGGTCTAATAGAGAGTCATGAGTAGCTTGTTGAATGCCTTTATTTGTAGCCCTATTTTTTGACTAATCAAAACTAACTTAATTTCAAAAAAAATTATGTCAAATTCATAAAGGAAATGAAAATATCATAAATTATGCAATTGTTCCGCCTTAATTTTTTTTTTCATTGTCTCTCAAATTGTTTCTCTTTTACTAATTTTGAGAGATTTGCAATTTGATCTTTTTATTATTATCTTATATTTATTACACTCACTTTTGAAGAAATTTCGATTAAAATTAGGCACTTCTTTTAACACTACTTTCATAAAACTAAAGGAAAAAAAGTGCATTCTCCATTAGCTGCCCTAAGTATTGTATTTATAATAGCACCCTTTACTTGCAACTGCCGCAGTTATTATTAAAGGTGGAAGCTGCTATTCTTAGAGAAGAGTTAAAACACTGCAAACAATAATAGACTTCAACCATTGACTTCAATTTCTTATATCACTTCGATCTTACATTCGCTTTAGAACGCATTCATCTGCTTTATTAAGTCAATGAAATATCCACTATGCAATTGATGTAATATTTCTAAAATTGTGATTATGAACAATTCAAATGGTTGAAGATATTTGATATATCCCTCTAAAATTTATAAATTAAACATGGATCTCAATTTAAAACACATATATAATCAAATTAAACGACTTCGAGAAGTCCAATCAATGTTAAAGTAAAATCAAGTCCAAATGAGCTCAAATCCTCAAATGTTATATCTGAAACTTCGAAACATTGAGTGAATGATCAAATGACTTCGAAATTTGGCGTTCTTATAGTCGAATCGAGCGGCTCAACGAGAAGAATCCAACGAGCCTAATATCACTCAGATCGAAGGTCATTTCAATAGTCAAAATGACAAAAAAAACTATCTATGATCAAATGAATCAATATGGACCGTCCGATGGAGTGTTTTGAGATTTTGACTACAATAACCAAAATGTCCGCTTAGAATCCTATAAATAGAATCTCATTCTTATCCATGAAGGAAGGGAGGAGCTAAGCGAACTTGGGAGGTCAAAGAAGAGAGAGCTCAAAGCTTGAAGATCCTCCAAGCATAATCGTTACCCGGTCGACGGTCACCGACCACGCCGGTCGCCGCTGCGACCCTCGCGATCATCATTGCTCGACCACTATTGGTCACCGCCGCGACCACCGCCGTTGGTCGCCGCCAACAACCGCCATTGACCGCGTTCGCCACCGCCATCTTGTCGGTCGCCGTCTTCGCCGATCAATATTATCGCGACAACCGTGGTCATTACGCCAACCACGCCGCCCGCCATTTACTATTATTGGTCCGCATTACCGATCACCCGCCAGCCACCATCTAACTTGTCGATTCACACCAATATCGTTCACTATCGCTATCATTTATCGTTGCATAGTATTACTGATTCGATTTCCATTGTCATGCTTTCTCATATACAACTGTAATCCCTACAAGAAAATTTAAACTTTATACTCAAAACAGACATATATGGAACATTTTATTAAAGCCGTAGTTTTTTCCCCTTCTTTCTGGAATTTTTCCACGTAAAAATTCTGGAGTTTCTCGTTCTCTCTTCAAATATCTGTGTGTGTACTGGATTTCCCAATGAAGCTAAAGTGTGAAGTTTTATTCTACTACTGGTTTTCAAAGACACAATAATAGCTGTCGTGGAAATTGATTCCCATTATTTCATCATGTCTGATGACCAAGTTTCCCAACAAGATCAAAATCACCAGTCATGTGAAGCATTTCATGCTTTTAAGGAGTGCATGCGAAGAATGGAGATTCATCAAACTTCGAACTTTCAGATTTTGTTAGAAACTGGGGGGCAACTCTTAATCTCAAAAGATCATTCAAATCAATATTCTGGATATCTAATTGATTATTAGTTTGAGAAGCAAGTCAGGAATCTCATGAAAAAGGCAAAGATCAAGGAGCAACTTTAGCTAGCGATATTTTTTGTGACCTCTTCCACACAATTAAATGTCACTAAGTAATACTCGACAACAACCTGGATATGTCATAACTTTGTACCTACTTCACACATATTAACATCATCAGTAACACTCTGAAAAATAACCTCATATAGGTCATAACTTTGTACCTACTCTATAGAGGTTACGTCACCGAGTAATACTCGGCAGATAATCTAAGAATCAAAATATTTAATATTTTTCACACACAAGTTAACGTCATACCTTGATAAAATAATCATAGATGAGTTAAAACTATTGGCTTCTTCCACTTAAATGTCACCGAGTAAAACTCTGACAAACAACCTCGGATAGGTAAAAAATCCTTGGTGGATTCAATTTGATCTCTTCGATACAGGTTACTATCATCAAGTAATACTTTGACAAATAACCTAGGATAAATCAAAAATCCTTGATAGATTTGATTCGACCTCTTCCATATAGGTTAACGTCATCAAGTAATACTTTGACAAACAACCTGGATGGGTCAAAATTCTCGGATTCAATTCAATCTTCCATACAGTTCTCATTAAGTTATACTTTGACAAACAACCTCGGATGGATCAAAAATCCTTGGCGGATTTAATTCAACCTCTTCCAAGTTAACGTCATCAAGTAACACTTTGACAAATAATATCGGATGGGTCAAAAATCCTCAACGGATTTGATTCGACCTCTTTCATACAGGTTAACGCCATCAAGTAACATTTTGACAAACAACCTCGGACGGGTCAAAAATCCTCAGCGGATTCGATTTGACCTCTTCCATACATGTTACTCTCATCAAGTAATACTTTGACAAACAATCTCGGATAAGTCAAAAATCCTTGGCGGATTCGATTCGACCTCTTTCATACAGGTTAACGTCATCAAGTAACACTTTAACAAACAACCTCGAATGAGTCAAAAATCCTCAGCTGATTCAATTCAACTTCTTCTATACAAGTTACTGTCTTCAAGTAATACTTTGACAAACAACCTCAGATGGGTCAAAAATTCTCAGCGAATTCGATTCTACCCATTCCATACAAGTCAACAATATCAAGTAACATCATGAAGAATGACACTCTGAAATTATTTACCTGAATTTCTGAGTTTTCTGAAGAATGGTTCCTAATCAATGCTTCCCCACCACCTTGGAAATTGCCAACTATTAGAGTTTCAAGAAAATCAATTTTCTATGAACTACGAATCTTGATCACCTCCAAACCCGGTAGGTCCGACGATGACATTTGACGCCTCTCCGAGCGGAGCCTCGTCTATGAACTACGGACTTGACTTGGCCGATCCAATGAGGATAGTTGACACCTCTCACGAGAAAAAATCGAAGGCTAATTGTATGAACTATGGGTCTTGATCTCCTCCGGCTCGGACGGCGAGGGGCCGGTTGGCGCTCTTTCAAGAGAAACGGTCTCGTATGAACTACGAGCCTTGATCACCTCCGAACTCGGTTAGTCCGACGAGGATAGTTGATGTCTCTTTCGAGGGAAAATCAAAACCTCGGCCAGACGAGGACACTTACACTCCGAGGTTACGTCGCACCGCCGTTGGTCATCGACCCGCCACCGATCATCATTGCCATTGACCACCGTTGGTCAGCTCATTATCGCCGCCAACCACCACCGTCGACCAATGTCGCGCCATCGCCATTATCGCCGGCCGTCATCTCGTCATCTGATCCGCCGGCCCGACAGCCGTCGGTTGCCATCGCCAATATCGCCGGCGCCACTTATTATTGTGGTCCGTAGTCACCGCCGGTCCGCCGTAGTTACCCACCGACAATCGCCGATCATCGCATCCGTATTCACTATCGCCGACGCCACGACGGCGTTACATCTATCATCGCATAGTTGTTACTGATTCAGGATTTGGTTGTCGCTTTCTCACAGAATCCCGCTATCAAAACTTAAACTTTGTACTCCAAACGAGATATAAAACATTTTACTGGTTAGGCCTGATTTTTTCTCCTTCTTTCGAGATTTTTTCGTAAAATTATGGAGTTTCGTTCTTCAAATATCTTGTGTGTCTTTGGATTCGAAACGAAGATGTGAAGTTTTATTCTACCGCAACTGAGTATTCAGCACGCAATAATATTAAAACTTTCACTGAATTGAAGAAGAGGTAAAGAAAACTGAAATTAAATTTGAAGAATTTATTTGATTGATTATGAATCTTTAACTACTGATTTGAGCTTTTTTTTTCCCATTTTTTTGCATTTATTGTTACTCAAATTGAAAGCGTCCAAACACAAAATAAGAGATCATTGCATGAGAATATATGACGATTTTACGACTTCTTGATTCACAAGACAGCAATCAAAAGTATTATGAACTATTATTTGTTATAAAAAAATAAAAATAAAAGAAAGTCCCCGCTACAATGGCGAGAATTGCCTTGTAGGCTATAAATAGTTTTTTTTTTTTTTTTTAATCTCGTTACTTCTAAATAAAATTCTTATTTGTAATTTTTTATTTTACAGCTCAACCCTTGCAATGCAAATTGGAGAAAATTTCTCAGCTGTTTTCAAGGCTCAAATTTCTGAAAGCAAAATGTTAAAAATAAAAATAAAAAAAACGGCAGAAAATTCCTCGTATCAGAGCCAGGTTTCGATCCTGGGACCTGTGGGTTATGGGCCCACCACGCTTCCGCTGCGCCACTCTGATTTGTTTATATAGGTGGAGAATATTAAATATATAATCCTTTTTTGCAAAATATTAGTTTTATTTATCTTTTTTTAATACACATATTTAAATTTAGAAGTATGATTATACATAATATAAAACATTTTATTTAAGTTTTACAAAATAAATCTTGTCCTCCAAACTTTTTTTTTTTGCATCACAATTTTAAACAATTATTGAAAATGGAGGTTAGAAAATTGACTCTCATAATAAATTCTAAACTTTGTAGAAAACTTTTATGAAAAATGCCACATAATTATGATGAAATAATATTATATGATGAAAAGCAAATAGAGCAGGGAAACAATATGTTTTTATAGCAACAATTATTATATTCAAATTTAGTTATGTTAACTGTCACATAATTATCTTATTTGGCTCAAATTTAAATGTAAATTAATTTGAAAGTGTGATAATATTCAAAATAAGAAGGCTTAAGTACAAAAAGGGTGGGTATTGATTTGTTAATAAGAAAAGGCTTAAATTTAAATGTAAATTAAATTTAGGATCATCTATTTGATCGATTTCAGCTAATTTATATAATTAAACATCTAATGATGAAAATGCAATGATATCAAAAGCAGTTAAATTTAAGATTAAATGAGATCAAATCAAACGATTAAAATATAAGCTTCAAAGTATTAATTGAAAGATAAAATACTTTTTATATTTGACATTTTATAATCAAATCAAACAGCTCGAAGAGATGAATATAATGAGTCTAATATCACTTAATGTTGAAGTAATTAAGTTATTTAATAACTTAAAAGATGATCTATGATCGAATGATTGAATATGGATCATCTTTAAGAATTTACTAAAATATCTCTCAAAATTTTATAAATAAGATCTCATTTTCAACATGAGGGGTGAGGAATTAAGAGCTAAGCTTTAGAGCATAAAATAAATTACCTCAATAATCATCAGCAACTACCATCAATAATTATCAGAGTTTAATCATCAAAAAATAAGTAAAACACAAGTCACAATTTTATAATCTCATCATATTCAAATGGAGAGAAGAGTGAAATTTTATAACTACAAATACATAGTAAACTATTTTGATTGTAATATACCTATAATTTTTTAACTTTCTTAGAATTTTCATAAAATATTTTGGTGCTTTCTATAATTCTTCTTTATTATATATGTGCATAATAGATTTTCATATAATGATGGCATATAAATTTTCTATTCTATGAACAAATTTTCTAGCACAAAGCACCATAATTTATTCCCCTTGTTATTGTTTGCTCACCAAACTCCATTCAACCAAGCTAATCATTTATTCTTATTATTTTGTGTAGTCTTAGTCCTATTCAGCTTAACCCTAGAACCAAAATAATTAAAAACATAGAAAATTTCTTGAGGTCATGTGTTCAAGATAAAATTTTAAAATTATTAGATTTAATTTGTAATGATATAAATATAAAAAGTAATTAATCATTCATATATTATGTTAATCTTAAAATAAATTTAAGAGTTTCAAATTTTTTTATAACTAGATTTTTATCACAATCTTTTCCTTTTTTTCAGTGGGGATTGATCAAGATGGCAATTTAGAAGTATTTAAATATTTTGAAATTTATTTTATTTGTTAAATAATTTGTTTTAGTTTATTTAAATATTTGCAATGGTTCAAGTTAAATAATTTGTTTTAGGTGTTAGATAAGAATAAAATGGCAAGCAAGTAAATTCCACAAAATACCCAAAAATAATAATAATAAATTAGGGCATAGAAAATTTTACCTACATATAAAATACTAATTTCTTGCTCTAACTTAAAATTACTTACTAAAATCCTTAATACATCTTGTTAATTGCATTAACAGCTGCATTTCATTTCGAACAGCTACTTTTAAGTGTAAATTAAATTGTAGGTATATTATTAATTTTAAAAGAAAGCACTATTACTAAATCATATGAAACAAAAAGCTGGATATAGAGCTTCTGCAATTTCAATTTTCATTCCCTCCATAAATTATTTAATAGTTCAACCCATTGAAAGCTTCATATTCGCTTGAATTAGCATCTGTAATAATCCTCTCATTAGATCTTTTACAACACATTTTGTCTCCGAAATAAATTTTAATTTTAATTCAAATTAAATAACATAGAAATTAACTGCATTTAAAATATTCTCACCAACATTTCCCATAAAATAATATTACAACTAATCGGAATCACCTTAATAATCTTATTTAAGCCGCTTAAGCTTAATCTGGTACACAGAAAATACCTTCCCTAATATCGTAATAAATTTTTTTTAAAATATTGTTATTATATTTCTTCGTATCTTATCCATAAATTCTCTTAAGGAATTACACTAGCACTGATTTTCTTCAAATCCCCATCTTCCTTTAGGGCAATGAGGTAAACAGACTACTGACGCTCAAAACAAATTTAAACTAAGCACAGGATCCATAATTTAAGCAAATTTATTATAAAGAAAAAAAAGTCCTTAATTAAATATAATTGAATCGTAATAATTTTGAATTTGAATCACAGTAGCACCAAAAACAAAGAATCAAAATAAATTTGGCTATGAATTACGGCAGGACAGTTATTAATTTAAAAATAGTAAAAATAGTAAAAATAGTAAATCCATTCTTTAAGCAAATAAATCTGAATGTGATAGTTCAACGCCAAAAGATATCAGTAATCTCAAGGAACCAAATAAGACCATCAATGGTGGAAACACTATCACCCTTACCTGCAGGTTCATAAGTAAGAAAATCTCTCTTGAATTCATTTCTTTTCCTAGTTTCTTTCTGGAACATTCCTGGAAAACCTTTGCAAAAAAAACAGGCCAGGGAAAAGAAATTTAAATTTACAAGAATGACATAAATATAAATATATATACAGAAAACTATAGAGCGAAACTAGTGCCGAATCTCATATAGCCCAAAATTTCTCCGGGTCGCGGCTAAACACTGTTACGTCTTGAATCTCCAGGTTTGCAATGTGCCAATTGATTAAAGCCGCTTGGAATGACTTAACTAGTGGTAGGATTGTGGGCAGAATCCACCATTCGTTGTCCTCCCTACTCACAGATGAATGAGAAAGTATTAATTAGTGGTGTAATCTCAACTGAGTGTGTGATTAGTGCCTCATTGGGGCCAGCTTTTGTCTGTTATTAGGTGAACGTTATAACATTTGAAATATAATTGTAGACATAAAAAAAAACCAAAGTTTTAAGATTCTAATGCTTTATCCAAACATTATTCTGAAAGCTTATTCAGCCTAAATTTTCACTGTTGTTTAGGTGCAAATATAAGAGAAGAGCAGTGCAAGTGTATCATGCAATTGGCCATTATTTGGGTTGTCTACGCAGTAATGCAGGTCAGCCTGTTAACTTTAAAATTATAATAATAATAACATATTGAACTTTTCATTGATCCATGAAAAGCAAATATGAATTTGCTCTCCAGGCCCGCGATCTCCGGCCATGGCAGCATGATTTGGACATTAAGGCAGAAAGTGAATTGACAAGTTCTTATGAATGCTTAACAAAACCATAATAAGAGTATAGGAGGATTCAAGCACTTGAATACAGCAATTTGTATTGAGGGTATAGGAATGACACCGTCTTACAGTTGATGTCCATTGTCCAGCAGCCGTCTCAGATGAAGAAAATCCACAATATACAATTCCACAAACAAAGGCCACAATCTGCAAGAATTCACTCTTAACTTTTAGAGAAAATATGAGGTTGCTAGCAGTGATATCATCGAAAAAGAGGTAACATTTCGAGTATCTTCTCAAAGATTAACAAACATTCAAGTCATGCTATCCATTTTTTGTCTTGAAACCATGCAAATGCAGATACAGAACACACCTTAAGAGCAAAAGGTTTTGGTTCGGTTGGGTACCAGTTTTACAGATGGTTTGAGTTCAAGTCTCATTTGTGCCATTTATTTTAAATATTTTATGCATATCTGAGCCGGAAACAAATTAAAATATATAGTTTCTCCCAGGCCATAAAGTATGAGCTTGAGCGTTTAAGTTTGCCGGTAAACAGGGTTTTACCATAACATAATATATTCAAAAACCACAACAAGATCAAACTAGTCACAAAATGGAAAAATACATAAATAAATAAATTAAAAAAAAACAATGCTCGAAGGAACATAATATAAAAATAAATCTTTGAGAGCATTTGGTTGTATGAAGTTCAAAATCAAGTTTTGAAAAGTAATAAAATTTATTAAACACATCAATTGGCTGAATTTAATTAAACGCTAACTTAGATTTTAAACTCTATAAGCTTCCACAAAACTCCCACCAAAGGATTTCAATTTCACACTCAAAATGAATGAACACAAAATCCTCTAGAGGTGTAAATGAGCCAAACTTGAGCGACCTTTGTTATTATTCAACTCAAAATTATTCTTTTGTATTATTCGTGTTTGAAATAGCTCGAAATTTCAGCATTCGTGTTTGATCCGTATTGTTGAAATAGCTCATATTAGCTGAAACAATCAAAAAAATATAGAGGGTAGAGGATTTGAACACGAGATAATTTTCATAACAAAAAATTCAACCAATAGTATGCTTATTACTATGAAATTATTTTTATTTCGAGCTAAAACGAACCGAACACGAGCTGTTCATGAACACAAACTTTTTTGATAGCCCTAATCCTCACATGATAAAACATGCTTTGCATCTACAAGCAACTAAATGAACTCCTAACACAATCACCCAAAATATTTAAAAGCATTCTAAAAGGTCATTTCTCAAAAGAAATAGGTCTTCAATAGTTGAACTCTGAAATAATTGAAAAATAAGTGGCATTCTGAACATCTCATTGAAGCTACTGGAAGTGGTACAATAACAAGGCATCAAGAACAATAACCACAAACAGCAACAGCACCTATACAGAGGCTAAGGTCCGTTTCACAGAATATCATGATATCTAAAAAAGTGGCATTTTTTTAATAATAATAAGATGGCCTCATGGTTTTGTTGACTAAAATAGAAAATTAGGAAAACCAACATCAGAATGCAGGGAATGACTCTCAAGCATGCTGTCAATATAATAGCCTCCATAAAGCAATATATATACCTTTTCAAGCGTGCTAATAATTTAATGAGGATACCAAGTTAGCAACCACATTTACCAAGTGCTTAGTTCCCTTAATATCTAATTTGCACTGATTTCTCCATCCAAGCTAATTCAACCATTACAGAATAGTTATATATGGACGTCAGTGGCAAACAGCTTCAATAAAACAAGATTTTACTTACACGCTCGGAAAATAACTTCAACGAGGATAGATAAACTATAACTAGATCGCCCTTTACAAAATGTGGGCACTGAAAATCGTGTCCAACCCCTTAATGAGAAGAGTTTGTATTTATTGATCAAATTTCAGAAGGCAGATGAGATTTTAGATAAGACATTGCATAGAGATTTCACTCTCATTTTGTGAGAATTTTAGATATGTTATAGATTTCCTATGGGCACAAGCACCTATAGTTAATTACTCATCCTAATTATAAAAGAAAACTTTCGATTAAAGCTAATCATTAGATCGTTAATTACCTAGTGTATAGTAGGAGTAAATAAAATTTAAATTAATGAAATTCATTATCTTTTAACTTAAAGTGAATGGTGACAAAAATTATGACGTGCCCGATCAAGATCTCATGGTTCTGTCGTCCCGAGTTATCGTGATCCTTTGTTTACATAGTCAGAGATAATAATTGACCCAACATTACCAAAGGATCCATATCAGCGATCATAGGTTACATCAGCCAAAGTAATCTTGTAGACTTTGGTTGATATTTATTAAAGAGGATGAATTTAAGTCCACCTTAACTAACAAATAATTTTTTGTCCCAACAGATGCACCATATGATTCACAATTGAATGGGCAAAGTCATTAAAAGAAACATCTTGTCGTGGAGTAATATAATGATGTCGTTTAAACGGCAAATCATCCGTCAAAAAACTTTGATTGCTTCATATAATGGAGCTTGGACAAACCCGGATAGAACAGTGTCACTACTATATAAGATTGTTTGATAGTGAACATAATAACACACTTGACATTGACTGTTTTGTGAGTAAAAATTTTTTTAATTTATCACTTCCAATAAACGGTTGCAGAAGGTGGATTACGTAGATTTTTGTTTAAGTTTTTAGATAATGAGTTTCATTAGAGCATTTTGTGCTTGACAACTTATCAGATTTTGTATCTGCATAGATATTTGATTTAAATTAATTTGATCTTAAGTTTTAACCGCATTTTTATGATAATATTCCCTCCTGTTGAAATCTCTATCCAACACAATCATCATCAAAGTGTGAATGATTTGAGCATTACACTATAATTTGATAATTTTATTTTGAAATTGAATTCAACTAGTTGAAATCTTCAATTAACATGATTATCATCGAGGTATACATTGTCAACTCCACTCGTCGGATTGGGTCTAAGTCTTGTATTTTGAAATTTTGGATTTGAAATGATTTAGCATTAGGAATTTTGAAAATTTTAGTAAAAGTAACCCCGTTGGTTGAAATTCAAAATCAATACGGCCATCATCAGGGTGAGATGATTTGAGCATTCACATTATAATTTGATAATTTTATTTTGAAATTGAACCCCTCGGTTAAAATCATCAATCAACACGGCCATCATTAAGGGTATAAACCTTGTCAACTTTGCTTGTCTACTAGTAGGAGATCGTATAGAGCTAGAATTTATAATCATATTTTAAGATTTGACATGGAGAGCTTACATTCTTGAATATGAAAATTTTATTAAGACTATTGATGGCTGTATATAAATATATAAATCAAATTTTCTTCTGAGTGATAAGCATTATCAACTTTGGTATTCGCAAAGAGGATAGGATTAGTTATGTGAGACTTACAACTACAACATTTAAGTGAAGCGGCCCATTAAAAGTGTGCACATGCATAAGTCTTTAATAATTAGACTTATGAGAGATGTATATATTTCCAAAGCAATAATTAACCTGTAAAATGTTTGCATGCTTTCCGATGTAAGATGGGATTTGAGTCTATTCAGTTCTAACCCGCAACATCCTCAGACACTAGATTTAAGCTTTTAGCGTAGTGTTGACGCTCATGCGGGTTTATTTAAAAATGCTTGCATGCACTTCAAACATTGAATATGAATTTTAATCTTGTCTCGTAATGTGTGCAAAGTTCATCCAACTAGTTTATTTGCATGTATCATGATGCAACAAATTTAAGCATGTGATTGCCTCATGATGCATTCACTGCTTGTTTCATTTATTTGCACGACACACATTTTGATGCAATGAATTCAAATGCAAGATCACTTCATGATGCTTTATTAACGTCATTTGTTCATTCTTACGTTGTGTTTCAAATACAATGGTGTTGGGAACATTCTAGGTTTCATCAAGTCATCTAAAAAAATGTTGATTTATTTACATTTAATCAATGATTTATTGAATTCTTGAATTTCAATGAAGCTGAATTGAGTTTTCAAATTCACTTCAAGTATTGTTCAACCAGGTTTGATTATTTTCAATTACTTCATTAACATACTATCTATTTATTGTAGACAGACATTTGAATATCTTATGAGCCTTTATGTGCATTAGATCTTTGTAAAATTATTCTTATTTCAGAAATTTTATATTTCATATTCGATTTGATAATGATTTCATCTTTCAATTCAAGTCACAAATGTGCTATTTATTTTATATTATTTTGGTCACCTATCATTGCGAATTTAGGCAACATTTTATCAGCATCTCAGCATCGTCCTAGCATAGGGAGCTACATCGGGAGTGTTAGGCCTGCCCAGCATGCTAAAAAAGAATACACCATGATAAAATGCATCATCCCATCACGCTAAGAAAAACGTGTATATATCTTTGTACCTGTACAAAAACACAAATTTCTCCGTCACAACAAAGAAGACGTGTACGGATACTTATGTACCTGCAAACAAACACAAATTTTCCCGTCACACTAAGAAAGACAAGTACAAGTACTTATTTTGGCAGCCGACAGCCTTCCTCATCACCGCGTTAAGAAAGGCACGTATAAAGGTTTTCACCTGCACAAAACACACAAATTTCTCCATCATGCTAAACAATACGTTCGTGTACTTAATTTGCAAGTTTCCCGGTCACATTAAAACAAAGCACACAAGTACTTAAGTGATTTTCAGGCATTTTTGTGTTTCATACCTTTAGCAAGTAAATTAGTGCGATGTGACATTGTTGACCTCATTTTTAGAATGAGCTTTCAACACCTCTATCTTAGAAATAGGACCCCTCTTAGATATTAAAAGTTCTTTAGTCTTAAGAAACTTCTAGTAATTAGGTGAACACTTAACTTAATTCTAAAGACTTAGAAGAGTTAGCTATAGGAATAGGTCATGACTTAAGGGTATTAAGAAATCTTGCCTACCCTATAGCTTAATCCAAATCCTCACAAACTCAAATCAACCTCAACTCCAAATTCAAATCAACCTCAAACTCAAATCAACTTCAAATCCAAAACAAACCTTAAATTAATTCCAATGGATTTTCTCAAATCATGAATCAATTCCAAATGATTGAAACCCATGATTGAATTCCAAATTCTAAAACATTTCTTAAGTCCCTTTGATCCCATCTTATGGATTTAGCTCAAATCAAATCCAAACCACTTCAAATTCAAGAAATTTTCTCATAACTCATTTATATTCTCATTTATATTCACAAATATAAATGAAATATAAATTCAAATAACCAAAACTAAATCCAAAACTCAATTCCAAGTTCAAAAATCTTTCCTAAATTCCTTTGATTTCAATCCTTGGATTTAGCTCAAATCAAATCCAAATCAATTCAAATTCAAAAAATCTTCTCATAATCTATTTATATTCTCATTAATATTCACAAATATAAATGAAATATAAATTAAAATAATCAAAACTAAATCTAAAACTCAATTCCAAGTTCAAAAATCTTTCCTAAGTCCATTTGATTTCAATCATTGGGCTTTAGCTCAAATCAAATCCAAATCAATTCAAATTCAAAAAATTTTCTCATAACTCATTTATATTCTCATTTATATTCACAAATATAAATGAAATATAAATTCAAATATCCGAAACAAAATTTAAAACTCAAACTCAAATCTAATCAAAATCCAACCTATACTTCTTCAAGTCAAATTCTTGAACTTAGCCAAATCAAACTCAAATCAATCAAAACCCTTGGATTTTCTTCATGATTCAATCAATCTTTCAATCATGAATCCAAATATAAATATAAACTTCAATCATCAAACCAAAACTAAATTTAAAAATCAAACCCAAGTCAAACTCATGTTCACCCTTTGAACTTAAAATTGTCAAATGAATCAAAACCCATTTGACTCCAAATCACTGAAATGGTTTATATTTCAATCATAATTCATATGTGAGTTCAACCAAACTTGAGTCAAGTCTTGATCAAGTCAATTGACCCACTTAGGCTCACTTGACCCAAAGTGACCTAAAGTACCTATTTTGAGCCAAATTCTAATATTACCCAAATTGGATTGAACTAAGCCCACCTAAACCTCACATTGTGAGTAACAATCATCATAAGATGATCAATCACTCAAATTTGGTCAAATCAAGTCGAACCTAAGGGTTGACCAAGTCAACACTTAGCCAAAATAAAACTTAAACTAACCAAAATCAACCATAGGTCAAATTGATTGAAGCCATTGATCAAAATCAATTCATGATCAATATTTAAACTTGACCAAGTCATCATTTCAGCCAAACCCAACCCAAGGCCAAAACCGACCACCCCACTCAAAATGAGCACATGGGATCACCTCCCACACCTCATTTTACACATGAAAACTTCACAACTACCTCCCTCTGTCAAAACCGAATCATGTGCCACCTCAAACGACCAAAACAACCCACTCAAGGTGATCAATTTGATCAAAACGGCATCTACACTCTCAAGTCCGATCCTTGGAGGGGGAGATATACTCCCCCTCATTTCACTTGAATCAAGATCACTTGCATTCGATTGAGTGATAGGAAGCCAGAGCAAGCATTCCCAAGCTTCTCCAAGCTTTCTCGAGCTAATTTGAATTCTCCATTCCTCGGTTTGCCTAAACCGAAAACAGGGGAGGTGAGTGAGAGTGCCAACTTGCTCAATTCTCTATAGAAGTTCAATTCCTTCTTCAAGCACCATCAGAGGACCCAATCGAGTTGATCCAAAACTTCTTCCAAGCTTCCAAGGCACGAGAAGGGAGAGTTTGATCAAAGCCGCAAGCCTTTGAAGGGTGTTTTGGCTAATAGGAAGATCCAATCTCAAGCCTTCAAACTTTCGACAGGGCTTCGTCTCCACTAGATGAAGCTACCTCGACGGTTGAGAGCGCCGGTGATAGCCTCCGACAAGGTATAGATCAAAACCGAGCTTTGGGAGAATTTTCTTTAGTCATTTTTGAAGGGAATTGTAATCCCATTGCATTTTGACAGTTAGATCTTCATCTCCTTATTTGTTGATGGTGTGGGTTCAATTTTAGCTCAATCCGAGCTCAATTGAGCTCGGATCAAGCCATGCAGGATGGACGGTTGCCATCTCCCGTAGGCGAGCACAGGGACAAATCATGGACCGTCCATCCCATGTGTTTTGGATGGACGGTCCTGATTAATCCACACTATATCGATGATTTATCCTATTAGAACCTGGGTTTAATCCTGACCATCTAATTTGATTGGACGGTCCAGGGAGAAACTGCGTAGCGCCGCCAGTTGACGCGACATAAGATGTGACAACTTAAGTGACGAATCCCTTCACGCCACATGGAAAGGCCGTCGTCCATGTGGCCGAAAAGTTAGTAATTGGGGATTTAATTGAGTTTTAATCATAGAAACTTCAAAATTACATAACTAAATGTGAAAAAATCAAAAAATACAAACTCAAATGCATTTTGAAGATATTTCAAAGGGAATAATCTAAAATTAAGTTTGATTGATTTTGAACAGTAAATTTCATGCAATTTTAGTTTTATTGGGAATGTAATTATGTTAATTATTTGTGGGATCCGAAAATTCGCCACCAACCTCTTTCGGAAAAGAAAAGAGTTGTTTAGGTAGGTGATAATTTAGAAAGCGGATGAATAGTAGATAAACTACTGAGATTTCGTTCTCATTTGGTGAGAACTTTATATATCTGGTTTGATTTCCATAAAGCACTAGTTAATTACCCTCCCAATGAGAGAGCACTTTCGATTAAAATTTAGTCAATGAATCGTTAAAAAGTATATAATTGCGGAGTGAGTTTATAACTTATGAAATTTATTATTTTAACTTAAAACATTTTGGAGAACGATGTGGCGATCTAGATCCCATGGTTAAAGTCCAGTCGTGGTCCCCTAAAACAGTCGAGGAGGTAGTCCCAGACAGAAGAATCCTGTCACACATGGGTTACTGCTCAAGGTATCCTTGGGACAGGGGTGGAGTTTGTCAGGGGACATATATAAGTCAACCTTACTAGGGCTTTTTTGCAACCAAATACATTCTACATTTCCGACTCAAAAGCGTTGGGGAACATATCAGTGCGGCAATGTAATTTAGTGGTGTCATATCGCGGCCACGGTCAGAATCAGTCGTGCTTTATGGTCTTGTGCAAAACCACCGGAGGACCGCACGTCGCTACGCTTTAGGAATATTTGAGTGTGAAGAATATTATTTAATTTTGACATTAATCTTTTGTGAGCAAATTTTCTTACAAAGACAACATTGCGGAGGGTGGATTGATTTTATTTTTATTTATTTATTTATTTTAGTTTTAATTTAAATAATTCATTTAGTTTTTCATTTATATTTTTGTATCTTTGAATTTTGATCATTTTATGATTGATTTTAGATTTGAATATATGATCATTTATCATTGAAATTTTAATTATAATTACCCTTCGATCCTAGTGTTAAGATCAATTGATAGGCATTCTACTCGTGATTTTACTGAGGATCGTCTAATTCATTATCTCGAAGTATAATTCTTCAAAACCTTGTCTAGTTTGAAATGTGATGGTTTGAGACTTTTCTTCCGAGGATTTGAATTTTAAAAGTATGTGAGTTGATTCATATCTTGTATTATATGGCAATTAGTACCGGATATTATTAATTTTGAAATTCTTATAATATCACATTTTAGGTTTTGTTAACTTGGGACTCAGAAGACACGGATGATGTAGCATCTGTTCTTTTTTGTATTTGATTTAGTATTTACTCCAACATGCATCGGATATCGTTCTTTGAATTGTATGGGCATTAGAATGTCAAGTTGGAGTTTATATGTAATTTTGATTTTGAGTTTTTTGTTAGCCGGACTCAAGACCAACCGGAAGATGTAGCATCTGTTCTTTTGTTTTATATCTAACTTGCACATGTCCCTATTGTTTGGACATTTCAACATACATACGGGTATCTGTTTTTTTAAAATGTTGTATGAACATTAAATGTCTAGTTGAAATGTAGGTTCAATTTGCAAGTTTAAGTTTCAATATAACATTTTTGGGTTTTGTTAACCCGTCAAGACAAACCGGAAGGATAAACTTATCAACTCGGCTATTTTCTTTCGAGAGGATCATCTAGATTATTATTTCAAGATATCATTCTCCAAACCTTGTAACTAGATTGTACATGAGGATCGGGTTTGGGACTTTCTTTGAGATCTTGAACTTACAAAAATATATTAAGATGATGGATTTATCTTTAATCATTTAGTGATAAATTAACTTACATTCTGATAGATCATTAGATTTTTTAGGTTTTGTTAAGGACCGGTCCAAGACCAATCGGGATGATAGACTTGTTCTTTTGTTATTGACATGATTGATGCTGCATGAGTTTTAATCTGAATTTTTAGGTTTTGTTACGGTCAGAAGACCAAACCGATATGTAGATGTTCTTTGGAAATATGATATGCATATTATTTTGGCCAAAACCCCTTTTAAGTCACAAATCAAGGGTATGATGAAATAAATTATTTTGAGCTTTATTTGATCAAATATAAAGTGATGACTAGAATGAATTTAGAATTTGATTTAAAAAACCTTTCCTTATGTGTAAATCAAGAAACATAAAGGTAAAAATAATCATTTTGAAGGCATATGATTAAATATAAAGTGATGGGCTAGAATGAGTTTAGGCATTTGGTTTTTTTAAAATCTTTCTTTCTTTATGTGGCAAATCAAGAACATAAAGGAAATAATCATTTTTTGAAGGCGTATGATCAAATATAAAGTGATATGGCTGAATGAGTTTAGACATTTGGTTTGCTAAAACCCTTTCTGTGGAATCAGAAACATAAATGAAATAAATCATTTTTGAAGGCTATGATCAAATACCCCGCATGTTTTTTGATAAAAGGAGACAAAGATATGAGTAGATGTCATGTGTCATTTAAGAAGCAGTGGGTTAATTAAAATCACATCCTTCACGCAAGTCTGAATAAGTGGGGGACAAATACTCATTAAATTTATTAAGAAGATATGGCGAAGAGTTTATTTTCCTTTTTTGAAAGGAAGTGATAAGGATCTGAGGCGTCATGTCCGTCGTGTGCATGCGATATATAAATGACATTAAACTAGATCATTTCCTTGCATACGATTTATGACGAGACATCACGTGTGATCTTGTAGGAATAGATGATAAGAGGAGAGAGCTGAGGCTATAAATAAGAGAATTTCCTTTCACAAAATCTTACATTTCTACTCTTTTCTCCTACTACAAGTTTAAGTTCTTTCAATCTGAAAGGGTTGAGTTGTCATATATCTTGTGAGTTTTTTTAACTCAACCATTATTTTGATATCTTCTTGATATATGTCATGTCATATGGTAGATTTAATTTATTCCATATGTGTTTGTTTAGTCTTGTATGTCTCATGTATGTAAATCATGGTGGGAATGACAAGTAAAGTGAGGTATTTATGTTTGAGATATGTCAATGTATTCCATAACACGTGCCGTTAGATAGAATCCCTGTGAGCATTATCTACGTGTAATATCTTGGCCAAATAAGAAAATAGGTTGCATGATATAGATTCAACAAATGAGTATTCACATTTGAGATAAAGAAAATTTTAAACCATATTTAAGCATTTCTTTTCTCTCCTCTTTTTTTTAAAGAAAATTTAGAACCTCCGGCATCATCGCGTAGCTACTTGTCTTCCCACCATGAAAGGTGTATGGTAGTGTCGTGAGACATGGAATTTATTACCACGCCGAAAGCGTGTATGGGTTCTGCAAAGACATTCCTTGTCGCGTTGAACAACGTGAGCAATCTATACAAGATTTCCGCGTTGGAACAACAGCAGTACTTATCAGTTTCCCGTAGCGTTGGACGATGTGAGCAGTACTATAGCGTAAAGATAAATTTGCATTCACATGTATATGAAATTAAAGTATAAGCATTTATATATGACATATTTCACCTCTTTTTTATTTTGAAAATTTCCTATCGTCGTCCATGAGATTTAGTGTCTTCCCACCACGCAAGAAAGGTGTGTATGGTAGGTGTCGTGACGCATGACCAATTTATTTACCCACGCCAAAAAAAGTGTATGGGTTAAGCATAAGATAGTGACAGTTTCTACCATGTTGGAGCGTGAGTAACTTATAAGTAATAAATTTAAAGCTGCATTTATATATATAAACAAGTTCTTGCGTGTATTTAATTAAGAGCAAAATAATCAAAATTTACAACCTCCGACTCCCATATGTTTGTTGAAACTCACCAAGAAAGGCATGTATAGTTTATGTCAGTGAGACCTAGAAATTTTGATAAGATAATATTTCCTACCATGTTGGAGAACATGGTAGTGCTATATCACAAATTTAAAGCTCGCATTTGCATATAAACAAAAAGAAAGCTGTCTGCATGTATATTTGATTAGATAATAATCAAAATTCTTACCTCCACTCTCCCCCCACATGTGGAGGTTGCCATGAGGCTGGCCGCCCAATGCGGCATGTATGGGTGTATGTGGTGAGACACCACGTAGAATTTTTGATAGCATAACATTTTCCTACCATGTTGGAGAACATGGTAGACTTATATCACAAATTTAAAGCTCACATTTGCATATAAACAAAAGAAAGTTGCACGGGTGTATATTTGATTAGGGGTAATAATCAAAATTCTTACAACCGCTCTCCACGTGTGGTTGAAATGAGGCTACCCAAATGCCAAGAAAGGCGTGTATGGGTGTATGTGAGATACGTAGAAATTTTGATAGCATAATTTCCACTCATGTTGGAGAACATGGTTTATATCACAAATTTCAAGCTTGCATATAAAGAGCATGATTTATATATAATTCCCTTCATGAAACCAATTGAAACAAAGTAGAGGAATGAAATTCATGAGAACATAATGGTATGATATTTAAGCCATACATCCTTCCCTATCGATTTTCAAACTTTCGAAATAAAAGAAATTTTCAGCAAGCATCACATCTTGAGATAACTAATTGATTTCCCCTTATATAAAATAAATTTCAGCATGCTTTATGCCTCTAAACAACAAACTAATAGTTTTCCCCTTTCATAAAAATACTTTCAGCATGTATCATACACATTAGAAGCAAATCGATTCAATTTCTCTATAGTAAAAAAAATATTTTCAGCATGCATTATCCTTTTAGAAAAGCCAATCAATGGATTTCCCCTTAGGTAAAATAATTTCAGCAAACATTGCATCATTCCCATACTAAATAAAAGAATTTCAGCATGTATCATAGCGAGAGGAAACTAATTGAAGCCAATTGAGACATGTAACCCGTAGAAGAACAACAATTAGTATGACATTTAAGCTACACATCTAAACTTGTCATATCCCCATACTTCTATCTTAACTCCATCTCTCCTTGATTTCAGATTTTATGTGCAAGAGGCAAAGCAAATGAAACTCATAGGAAATAGTAGCTACCCATAAAAAAAAAAATTTGATTCAACCTCCCTTAGGTAAAAACCAATTTCAGCAAGCAGCTAAAGAAAATGTAGGCATCCACGGACAAGAGAAAACAGCAAGAAAGAAACAAAAGATTTGGGCCATAGATTATCCCAAAGCATTTTCAGCAAGCATGAATACCATAAAATCCATAGATAATAGGAAATAAAAAATGAGATTTGGGTCATACATCATCCCAAATCTCCAAAAAAAACTCTTAGCATCATTTCAACCAAAGAAAGGAAACATCCACTTCATTTTATCACAAGAAATGAAATTCTACATATATAAAAATAAGCTTAGGGTTGAAAGTAAACAACCTAGAATTCGATTGCAAAGAAGGAAGAATGAAAAGGGTTCCGCTAGGGCTCACTGAAGACGGAAGAAAGGAAGAACCGTGGTGGGTAGAGCGAGAGCGAGAGAGTTGCAAGGGAGAGTCGTCGAGGAGGAGCATTTCAGAACAAATGTGAGACGTAGAGCAGAACAAGAAGGAGCTTTCGTGAGAGGGAGGATCGTCGCCCAACAAACGAACGAGAAAGCCGATCACGCGGGAGTCGACGAGCTTCAAGAGCGCAGAACGAGAGGGGAGTATGTCATGCCTGAGCTTCAATCCCGATAGCAAAGAATGGCCGAGAGAGAGAGACCAGAGCGGAAAAAACAGAGAGGATCGAGAGAGGAGATGCCGAATGAGTCAACGAGGGATAACCTCGTTTACTTAATGACCGCCTCTTGATTGGTTGAAACGTGGCGGGTTAGGTAGAGATTAATAGGATTAAGAATATTTATGATTAATCTAATCAAATTAATATCATTTAGCATTAAATTTTATGGATTTACTTTATGCAATAAACCCCAATATGGTGTCAATTTTAGGTGTTTGATTGTATGCCGAACGCGATGCGCGATCAATTCGTGATAACGCGTCGGCGTCGAAGTGAAGTTAGGTCTAAATTGTGCGGCGTCGCGAATTGGCCGATTGCGCACACTTTTCATCGATCGCGGCGTCGTTTGATAGGTTTCGACGTTCGGCAACAACGATCAATTTCGACGAAGTCGTCGGATGTCGAGGCTTCCCGACTTCGATATGCGCGTAATTTCATTAAAAATTTGATTTTAATTATTTGATTCGATATTTTCTATTTAATTAATTTTTATGTTTTCGACACATTACGAAGTCGAATTTCCAAATCAAATAGAATTTAATTAATTTCGATCGTGATTATAGCATTTAACCTCTATGTCATTTACTTGATTTTAAATGACACATAGTTGTAGGTCAATATTATTCCCTAATTATTCCACTGATTAATTCCAAACTTTTTAAGCATGTTTAGTGTGATGACTTTTGCCTCCCCTAATTTTCTTAGAATTTATTAATGGTTTAATTAAGGGAATTGCTTGGTTCACTCCTAATCACTCCCTTAATCAATTAAATGGTTAATTAACCTATTAAACAGTGATAAATTCATTAATTAAATTTGCTAATTACTTCAGAATAGTGAATGAACTTAGGGAATGAGATTAAGAGTTCTTTCCCAAATATTTTCTCCTAAGTGTATTTCATTTGAATAAAAATCTAATTAAGATACAAATTAATTAAATAATTTAATCACTTCATTAAAATGGCTTAATTAATAAAAAATTTTAAAATCAAAACATTCCAGAACTTAATCAATTCATTCTTGGATAGATACTTAAGTGTTCAATAACCTAAGTAGCTTAAGGAAATCATATCTAACCCATATATGTGGGAAGGGTTATGAAAGTACTTAAATTAAACTCTTTAACTTAATTAATAATTAATTGTGAGCCAAATGCATTAGGCCCCTTTCTTTCTTAGGTGCATTGCTGATTTAAATTTTTTATAGTTTTATGTCATACATTGGCTCATAATTATTTGATTAAATATGTTAAAGGGTGTAGGTAAGGGGTAATTAATGAGCTTAATATACACCTTAACTTAAGCAAAGCATAAAATTCATTTAATAGTTCAAAAAATTAAACTAAATTGATTCACATATGGGGAAATGGATTAGGACCAACAAATATTTTCACATTTCCTAAAATCAAATCAAATCAAATCAAATTTAAACAAAAAATGAAAAGCTCTCTTTAAACAATCTTCATTTTCCTTAAATAAACTTATTCCATAAAATTGTCTTTAGGAATTAATTAAGGTGAATAAAATTGCATGCTTGCATCAATTTATTTTTTCCTAACATGATAAATGTTGCTTGCCATGTGAACCATGCTTTCATACCTTTTGAAAAATCAAATATAAATGAAAATATTTTCTTTATGTCAAATTACATATTTTGGCTAAAATAACAATATGAATGGCTAGTATCACTTCTAAATCAAAAATTATTTTTAAAACTTATAAATCAAACATTACAAATGAAAGGTATGCTACTTATAATTACTTATAAGCTTGTATGTGGTTATAATATAAAATGTGTATTATGTGCTTCCTTCTCTTTTCTTAACATGAATTTGGATGGATTTGCAAAGTGTATAGTTCTTTTAAAAGAACACAAAACTTGCTTGTATCCTTTCCTATCCACTTCCATGTTATGAATTAAGAAGAATCCTCACATTTACACATATAAATTGCATAACCAAAACAAAAATCAAACAAAAATTTCTTTGCATAACTCTTCATCCATTCATTTGCTTTTGTACATGCACATGTGTTTAAGAAAAATTGTATATTAGTCACGGACATCTCGGATTAAGAAACTAAGTATTAAAAGTAGGTTCTATCTTACATCTGATATAACAATGTACTCACTTATGTCTTTCATACATATAAATGTGCATTTGATTAATGGATAAAAGAGTCACTCTTTTCTACTTAACAAAATCATGCATCATGAAGCATCCAAATTTTCTTAAGTAATATCCCTTAGCATTCATCGTTAAGGTGTGCTAGCATTTCTACATATATGTATAGATATGCTTAAGATTCATCCATATACGTGTTACACATGTTGAAAGAAATAAAGTATTGTTTATTTTGTGATAAGTAATTCACTTTAATTAATCTTAAAATACATTTCTTATTTGAATAAGTTGATTTAGAACAAATATAAATTTAGGACTAATTAAAACACATAATAAAACATTTACAAAACAAAAATTATTAATGAATCAACCTTAAAAATTACTTAAGGTAGGAAAGAAAAAGAAGTTCTCTTATCTTTTGCTCTCTTTAAAACTTAATAATTAAGTATAGGTTCATTCAAACCAAATCAAATCATCAAATAAAAATAACCAAATCAACTAAATCACTTAAATGAAACCACTCTCTAAGTTGAACCATTTCACACTTAGAAAGTTTCAACCTTAAAGCTTAACTAAGCATACCACACAAACTTTAAAAGACATACACATTAAACAGTCACCACTTTGGGTTAGGGCGTGGTTTGATGTTTATTTTATTTGTGGTATAATATTTTAGTTTAGATGTTGGGTGTATATACATGATTGAATGGTAGGGCGACTTTAGTAATCATTAACTACGTAAGAGATTGTCTTAAGGAGCTATAATAAAATATAAATATTTTTTTGCGGTCTGTTACTTTTATCTCTAAGCATAATCCAAATCAAGCAGGTGGACTTGGTTATCCTAGTGTGAGGTGCTAAGTCCAATTTATTCATATACATGCTTAGGATTATTTGGATTTGTTTAGCTAATTTTTATTTTGCAGTTTTTAGTTAGATTTACTTTTCCTATTTTCATGTAATTTTACAATTAGGATTTGGAATGAATGTTATGGAGGATTAGGATGAACATTGGTTATAAGATCAAATCTTATGTACCATATGAAGCCTTGGAGCAAGCCACATTCCAACCAAGTCAAAATGAAGAAAGAACCAAATGAAAAAAAAGACCCCCCATAACATGAATTCATTTCAATTGTAATTAATTCAATTGTAATCCGGGTTGTATAAAGATAGAGCTCGGCTATTCACATTTTTCTTTTCGGGTTTGTGCGGTGGAGCCCGACCATAATCGATCTTTTATTCTTTTGCGCTAGCTTTATAAATTGATTGATGTTTGTTTAGCTTGTGCATTAAGATAATATATTTTCCTAGTTTCTTCTTTGCTTTGCTGAATGGCCTAGATGCAATTAGGCACTTAGGAAAATAAATTTTCTATCCAACATAAACAAATCAAAACTAAAAATAAACAACTCATAACCTCACATAAAATCTAGGTTATAAATCAAGATAAAAAAAATTAACAACTCCTTAGCTGGATGTTCTATTTTATTTCTCGCATCATACATAAAAAGCATCTTGTTTCACTCTTGATTTGGAGGCTTACCGTGTGAAATTTCGGCTTTGAGAGTCATGGTAGAACCTCCTTTCTTGCTGATTTTGGCCCATAATCCAATTTCTCATGCATTAGGCATATGAATCATATAAGCCTGTGTCAAATCAATTGTCTAAAATGAAAATACAATATAACAAAAATTTACATTAGATTTAAGTCATCAAATCATGTCATACATGATCTAGTCTCTTAGGGAGTGTGTTTAAGAACTTAATCTCTTTCTAAATAAACAACAGCTTAGCTATATTACAAAAGCATATGACTTGCCAACATATATTTAAAATCATAGGAGAAGTTAGTAGACAGACACCCCTAAGCGGTTGTAAGTCCAAACAGTCGGGTGGTTTGTCCTCTCTTGTGGAGGTAAATCAAATACTCATTTTCGCCTTAGATTTAAGTCGTGCTTTGTCTCTAGCCAAAGCTCCCTAAATTTAAGTTCTGAGGTTGCTTCACAGATGAAGACCTTCTGGGGGACATGGAGGACGGGTGGACGGGTCTTCATCTGTGAAAGTGACTCATTGGGCTTCCATGGACTAATGTGTCTCCTGTCCAACAGCGGTCAGCTGAGCTAAATATATTTCAGGATCAAGAAGAGCCTTGATTAATGACTCCCTCATCTCTTTGATTAAGACAAGGGCATCATATATGCTTAACTTAGATGACAACTTTCTTAGGTGAGAGAGCACATTGTAATCCACTCTGGGCTGATCCTCCACAAGCATGTATAAGGGTAGAGCATCCTATAGAGGGGCTTCTCGATCATCTGAACCAATGACTTTTTTCCCTCTATCTTGAGGTGCTGCCCTAGGAGGTAGAACATTGTCACTACGGAGGTTGACTTCAGTGATCACTTGTGACAAACTAGTGGAAGGTTCTACCTGCTCGTCAGACTCACCTACAGCTTCTCTTATGGGACTCTCAGAATCAGATGATTCCAAGTCTATCTCAAGAGGTGAACCCGTATTATTCAAAGAAGGAAAGTCCAACTCTAAATCAGAAAGGGGAAGATCGGAGTTGTTATAATTGTTGTTTAAACTTGAAGAATTTTCTAAAAGAATAAAGTTAGACAACTCATCAGAAGTGACACAGATGTAATTCAAACTAGCTTTATTCCTTAATTTCTTGGATTTTGAAGGAGATACATAGTAGAAATCTAGTGAAGTGGGGTGAGGGATTTGATGCCCTCATTTGCCGATACAAAATGTCTACTAAAGGAAGAACTAGCTGAAGTAGAGGTGCTCGCCGAAGTAGTAGCACATGTGGGTAGAGGCTGGGCTTAGTCGTGGTTCTTAGCTATCTCGGGCGGCATAGTTGGTGATCAAGCTCTACCTTCCTAAGTTGTCTTGGACAACTTACAAACCTTCCTTGATGTTGGAGGTTCGAATTGTCTCAGGCACCTGCAAGGAAAGTTTTTTTATTTTGAAAATAATTTTCTTAGAGGTTCGAGATAAGGAGATATCCCAACCTTCTTTGATTTTAGAAGGATCGCAGGTATCCCCAAGGATTACCCTAATGGAACTGGATGGTTGTTCCACAAGGTATTCCTTCGGGATAACTATGGTGCTTATCTTGAAGCTATGCTCAAGTCAGTCCTTGAATGTAAAGCAATCCTCCAAAACATGACCTAGCATACGGTGATAGGGGCAAAAGTTAGGATCATTGCTCTTGCCCACTTCCTCCGGCCTTCTCGAGTAGTTGAAAATTAGGTTTCTTTAAGAGATTGTTAAAGATCTTCCTAATTACCTCCCTCTTAAAAGAATAAGACTTATTAAGTTTATCCAAAAAAGTAGGTGGATGGTAACTACCTGGCGGCGGGTATGTGTACTGCTGTTGCTGATGATGTGGCTGAGAAGGAGGCGGTGAAGGCCATGGAGGCTGCTGTAGCGGCCGGTAGGATGGCCTTGGTGGTGGTATAGGAGGTGGCCGGCGAGCAGGTCTCATCGCTCTCGGCCTTGTTTTCCCTTGTCTATCGCTATCACTACCCTTGGTTTCTTCTCATAAGCTTTCTGCGGCTTAGGCTTTGTTGATTGGTTGGAAAAGCAGCTGCCTTCTCCTTATGCGGTTAGTATTTCATACTGAGTAATTCATGTCGAGAATATAATCAACGAGGACTCAAGTGGTATTTGTTGAAACAGATGCTTCTGATCACCACTGGAAGAAACCTCTTGAAGAGTTGCTCACTTCGGTAAAGTCTTTACTGAACTATTGGAGAGTTCAACGTACCAATCGAAGGCTATGCCCGCTAAGCTATTGACAAAAAGTTGGAAGAGTAACGCATCACTGCCACCGGTGTTGATACAGCTGGCTCTGAAGTGCGCTATGTGCTGCCTTCGGCTCCCACTGCCATCGAAACTCTTGAAAGAAAGTGACACGAAACCCTTAAGATACTGGATGATATCAAATTCCTCTGAGTAGGGTTTACCCTTTGGAACCGATAATCCTCCTCAGGCTTGAGCCAATGCTTCTCTCACTTGCTGCTCAACCATAATTTTAATATCCTTTTCCTATACGGAGGTACTATCCACTACCTTCCTATACAAGCTGGTGCTACCCTGCTCTACTGGAGGTAAAGTTTTGACTAAATCCAAGACATGCAATAACTCTGGTTGACCAGTCTCTGCTATAGTAGGATGCACTACTGGAGCTTGGTTTTGAAGTGTCAAAACTACTACTAATAAGTCTTCAAGCCTTTTCCCCATCCTATCTATTTGTTCATCCTTTTGGTTAATTTGTTGTAGGAGGTGTTGGGTTGAGTGGGCTGTATTTTCCTGCTCGGCCACATCACCTTCCAAAGTCTACTGATCACGAAGAAGAGAACTCTTGGTATCTGCCATGTGTACTCCCGCCGAATCCTCTAACAAATCATCTTCGTTAGGATCAAAACTGACCTTCTCATCCTCTAAATCATACCAGCATATCTTTAGATCTCCTTCTTCTCCACTAGATACTGAGCTACAATGTCATCTAGGGATCGGTCCAACTGAACAGATACAAAAGATCGAGGTTGACCGATAGCGGGATCACTAGTCATGAACAGATAGACATCTAACCTCTGCTGCTACTGGAGAGCTAATCCTATGAGAGAGCTACGAAGAAAGATGCTCTTGGTCACTGATGGGATGGAGTACTCCTGGAGGATCTATGGCCATGGGACGGCGACTATCTCCTCATTCTGGTAATCTCCATACGTGGTGGTGGTGATGGGGCATAATACTCAGAGATCGCCATTCCCTCCTCACCCCGGGGCGAGAGGCGAGCAGAGAGCCCGTAGGGGTGTAGATGAACGGATCTCTTGGGCGTGGATCACAGTGGAGCTTTCTTCTCCCCGGATGCGGCCTTTATGGCCTTTGCTAGAATGGTAGATGATAGAACCCGTATCGGAGATGGTGGATGGGGGTAGAGCGGTGTGGCGGAGGCATCACCGACTATCCCAGGGCAGGAGCTCCTCTCCTGTGATGGGTAATCCCCGTCAATAAGATGTTGTCGATATGATCGGACGCGTCGATCCAAAAGTTCACAAGTCAGGTAGTTGGTAGGTTGTACCTCTGGCTCCCAGTAGTAATACGCATATCGCCTCTAATATGTCTCTGTGGGTATAACCGATCTCAAATCAAATTGAGCCCGGATCCGATCATCCGTAGCTCAACTCAAGAACGACCTCCTCGTCGACCTCCTCCTCTCATTGATAGGAGCCTGATAATGAACTGCTGGAGGAGGTGAAGCTGAAATCCTCCTAACATCCTCTCTATCAGATTCAGAGAGGGGTGAAACCTGTTCTCTATAATAGGAGGAGACACTACCCTAAGTTACTCCTCCACGGCAACCTGAGACACTGCCTCCAACTCCCTGGCTATGCGAGTATGATATCACTTGATCATGTGATTCTTGTTTAGTCACGAGTGGCGGTATGGGAACTAGACAATCTTGAAGGCAAGGCCAATCCCAGGAATCGGGGAGCCTTCCTCTTGGAAGGATGAGTGGGTGCTAGCTTCATGAGGGAACAAGCGCGGGCGCTACTTGTTGTGGGAACTGCCACAACATTCCTCTTCAGTGAAGGAATCTCTGAATCAGATGGTAACTCAACCTGGATGACTGGCTTCTGCCCGGTCACCACGTTCCTGCTGATTGTGGTGAGGGTGGTCCCTCACATGTGATCCTAGCCCCCACAAAGCCTCGACCAAAGTGGATGAGTTGGGCGAAATTAAACTGCAGGAGGCTGGCCCGATCCAAGGCCAAGTCCATCCCGAAAAGGAAATGTAAGACAAACTTTTGTGTTACCATTGATACTGAACTGACAGAAAATTGACTGAAAGTCTGCAATGTTAAAAAACAAGTTTGAATCAAATTTCAACTTTGTTTGATTTTTGAATTTTTATTTAGAATTTGAACCCACACTACTTGAAAGTATTAAGTGAAGCTCAAATGAATTTAGAAAAGAGATTTTTGAATTGATTGGAAATGAGATTTTTGAATTTAGAATCCATTTTCAACAAATTTGTGTATGTTGGAAATGATCAAATATTTTTGAAGAGATTGATGCTTCCATAAGTTCATATTTGAATTTTGATTTTTGAGTTTGAGGACCCTTCATTTAACAAATTTAAGTTAAAGTAAAAGGTCAATTGATTTTATTTGGATTTGTGATTTTGAAATTTACTCACTTAGCAAATTTGGGTATACTAAGTGAGGTGTTTGAAAATAATTTTCTTCTTTTGCTTATTTTTGAATCAAGTGTGAATTTGAGAATGGAATTTTCACTTATCAAATTTGAGTATGTCAAATGAATAATCCAGATATTTTGTTATTTTTGAAAAGAGGAACTTTACTTAGCAAATTTAGATATGCTAAATAAATGATCCATGTGTTTTGTTTTTGATTTTTTTATTTTTTTTTGAAAAGAGGGTTCATACCAAATTTAGGTATGCTAAGAAGATCCAAATGTGTTTCATGCTCTGATGATTTTGGAAATAAGATTCTTAGCAAATTTAGGTGTGCTAAGGAAATCTAAATGTGTTTCATATTTTGATATTTTGAAAAGAGGATTCTTAGCAAATTTAAGTATGCTAAAGAAATCCAAATGTGTTTCATATTTTGATGTTTTGAAAAGAGGATTCTTAGCAAATTTAGGTATGCTACGAAAATCCAAATGTGTGTTTTGATTTTGTGATTTTGACTCTGAAAAATGGATCTTTAGCAAATTTAGGTATGCTAAAGAGATCCAAATGTTTTGTTTGATTTTTGTGATTTTGATTTTGAAAGATTCTTAGAGAGCAAGAAGTGAATTTCTTTGTTTAGAAAGATAAAGATCTCTCTCTCTCTCTCTCTCTCTCTCTTTCTCTTTAATTTTAGAGAGGGAAACAAGAGATGTGATACAGAGGACAGGAAGGAGAGCACCTCTACATAGTGAGGGGATCATGGATTGTTGCTTGTTGCAGGGAGACAGCTTCAACTCCTTGGTGTCAAAGCTAGTGGAGCTCAGTTCGCGGAATAGAGAGAGACGGGCAATAAGAGCTAGGAGGAGAACGACAAGGTCGATCGTGGTGGCGGTGGGGAGTATGAGCACGTTGATGGATAACGGAGACGGTAGTTGGGATGGAAGGAGTCGACTTGGGGTTTGGCGATTGAAACCGATAGGGCTCAAGTGGAGTAGTGGGTTCAACAACTTGGAGATGGGATGGACTGGAACATGAGAAAGAGAGAGAGAGATAATGTGGAAAAGCAGGGAGGCTGGCTAAGGAACAAGAGAGAGATCAAGAGGGAAAAGAGGTTTCCGCCAAAGAGAGTGCGTGAATGGGGGATCGAGACTGAGGAATGGGGCTTAAGGCGTGTGGCGTGGGAGCAATGTCCGACGGTATGAGGGGTATGGGTGACGGGATTTAGGCATGGACTTCAAATATTTAGGCGGCTAAGGGGATTGGCCGTCGAGATTAGGCATAATTAAGCAAATTTTCTCAAAATTTATTATGTGTTGCCCCTGGTCAATATGAGTGTTGATTCAATATAATTTTGATATTCCAGATGCAATGGTGCAACCCATTTCAGGATCGGACGTTGTTTGGATGACTTTGACATCAATTGAGTCAATTTTAACTCAAATCACGACATCGCATTCATGCTCAATACTCGCACAAACTCGGTCTAATCGACAGCGGACAATCTAATTTAATAGAATTTGACGTTTCCATGACATCAGCATAATCAATTTCACGAATGAAGGTAGTTTGGATGTCGTCGATGCCTCTTGAATCCGATAAGCGTGCAAGCGCATCGATGACTAGCCTTCTTCGTCGATCGATTGTCAAATAGTGAGAAATGTATATTATGATCAATTTCAATATTCCGGACAGAATAGGCCAGTCCGTTTTGCAATCGGAGGTTATCTTGATCGATTTTGCTAACAATCAGAGTGTTTTAGCTTCGATCTGCGCATCATCGTGTCTGTAGTCTGTCAAATTCACTGTATTTGCTCGATTCAATGTATATAACGTATGTGGAGGTCAATACATAAAGCAACAAAAAATTGTCCATTTTTTTCAACATAAGAAATATAAAATTCCTTCGGGATCCAAAACCATAATTTGTAAATGAAGCACATTAGAGAAAAAAATAATCTAGGAATCTAAAAAAAATTATAGCATTGATATGTATATGTTTTAGTCCAAAATAGCGTTTAACAGTTATACAACACCTGATGCTATGTGCATAACTACCATAAAAAATAAAGCCAAAGATCTATTTTCTAAGAAGAAATCTATGGAAAACAAATAACAAAAAACTAAGATATCAAAATGCTACATTCAACTTTGTTCTTAAACTGTGTAAGGAGTTGCTAGAATATCTTTCTAAGTAAGTGACAAACCACAAGTTAACATAATTATGGTGACGATTGGGTAAAGATTCATCGGAAAGTCATCCACAAGTAACTTAACTCCATGATAGTGAAAAATGGGTAAATATTAATCTCAAGCCAATCTTAGATTTTCCAACAACAACAACAAGCCTTTATCCCACTACGTGGGTCTGGCTACATGAATCCCTTCCCCATTGTATCCTATTAAGTGTCAAATTCTCATTTAATTCTAATAAATAAATATCATTTTTTATACTTCAAATCTTTTTAGGACTACCTCTACCTTTCTTAACATAAACTGAATCTAATACATCTACTCTCCTAATTAGGTCTTCAGATGGCGGATGTTTTAGGTGACCAACTCATCTAAAATGACTCTATAATCTTATCTGCCAACTGTTCATTTTGCATTTTATCTCTAAGTATAAAGCCACTCATCCACTTGAACATCCTCATCCTTGCAACACTTAATTTTATGCTTCTCTTTTATTGGCCAACAATTTGTGTCATAAAACATAGCGGGTCTCACCACGATCTTATAAAATTTTCCTTTTAAGTTTAATTGTACTTTTCTATCACACAGTAGACACTAAGGTGAAGTGCAACCAGATTCTTTACCCTAGAATGTCTACATGCCCAATGCATTCCTCCACTTCAACCATCCAACTTGAACTATACTAATCATGTTCACATCTATTTCACCATCACTTTGAACAATAGACCCAAAATATCTAAAATGTTCACTCTTTTTAATGGCTTAATCACCCGTTGTCACAACTCCACCACTAGATCTTCTACAACTAAAATTACACTCCATGTATTCGATTTTAGATCTACTCAACAAAAGCCTTCTTCTACAACTAAAATTACCCCAATCTTAGATTTTATGTAGGAATTTAAAACTTAGAATGGAAAGGTAACTAAATTAGATAGACATTATTTGAAAAATAAATAACAAATGAGCATTGGCATGTAAGAGAATCAAAGTTTTAAAATTCAATAATTTGTGTTTGAACTGTTTGTACTATCATTGTCAAGACAAAAAGGTCACATCAGGTCAAAAACTTACTATGTTTGACATTGATGTAGCATTCCACAATGCATAAATTCGAGCAAGTGAAGATCGTCGAAGCCCTCTACTGAAAAGAGCATTTAGCCCGGCAGGAAAGGGTGATAGCAAAGATAATGGGAGAATCAGTAACACAGCAAGGAAAGCCCCCAAGGAAATCCAGTAATACTGGACCAACGTGAGAAGGGTTATGGTGAAATCAGCCAAAATCATCATACAGATGAGTAACTGTATGGTCTCCTGAAATCATAATCATTTTCATATAAAAAATGTAAGTTGAAAAAGCATTCAATAGCCAGACTGGTTCCAGTGAGGAACGGATAACTTTATACCATAGAATTACCTGGAGACCGATGGGTCTAGTATTTTGCAATAGAAGAGAAAATGGGAACAGGTAATCCCTTCTATAATTCAAAGACTTCAATGTTGCTTCATTTATTATGCCTCCATTCACTCCACCAGTCAATCTCTTGCGTGAAATTACTGGGTTAACTGAAGGTTGGGTCTGCTGAATTTGCTTACTGATCTTACGTGAAACTGGGATACTTTTCCTACATAGAAACGCCAGGTGAAAAGATTGTTAATGATTCTAAAGCAGCAGATATGCACATTTTTAGAAAGAAAAAATGGTTTATAAAATATCAACAAGCAGTCCCCAACTTCACAATTAGAAAACTATTGATATCAAAAACAGGTACTACCTTGCATCGAAGATATCTGCATTATGCACATTGTTGAAAAATTGTTCATTAACAGTAACCACGATTCCTAGTTGGTAATAGCCAGAAGCCGTTGCCTGAAACCAACCAAGTTCAATCCTAACACCATGAGGCTCAAGCTGTGGATTTCCGTGACTGTTGATCCATAATATAACAGGGATTAGGGCAGAACGAATGTTTCCTTGTCTTACAGTTCGCAACTGAGCATTTAATCCAGCAACAAATCTAGTCCAGATAGCTGTAGATAAATACTGCAGTCATGACAATTTTTCCATTATTAGAGTTGAGGCAAACTTCATGGAGTCTGCATGCAGCATAAAATCAAATCCAAAAAAGGTACCTGGCCAAGAAGATTTGTCAATAACATGTCACTATGAAGATGATACGGTGACATGTAGCTTCCATCGCCACCAAAAATAATACACATTGGGAATCTCTGCATCATAGTTGATGCTACATCTAGCCGTTTTTCATCACCACCGAGAAAAAAGTCAATGTATGCCACCATTAAATCAGGAGTTGAACCCACCTGCAATCACTAAATCTTCAGTTGAACATCATGAAGATATTTGTTAAGTCAAATTCTTCTACAGGATAACATCCATAAGAAATTCTAATACGCAAAGCTTTTTCCTATTACAGGTATACTGAAACGAAAACAAAACTAGGAAAGATACTTTCTTCGGTAAAATTCGCCATGCTTAGCAAAATATAAGATGTGATACACCTTCGTAAGCTGACCAACATTGACCAAACTGCTAGTTGCAATTAATTTGTGCTACACAATTTTAGTTGCTAGAGCCAGGGTTGTTCCCCATTTAAGTAATCCACAATATTTATTATCTTTCACAAGCATACATTTTAATAATTTAAGCATAAGGACTAATTACACATTATTATATGCCTATTGAAAATTAACACAATAGAAATCACCTTATCAACATTATATTTACCTCAACAATTTTATATTATAATTCTCTATTCACCACTCTCAAGCACCATTCAAGTTGATACCCTTTGAATAAAATATAGCTTATTACCTTTGCTAATGTCCCTAAATTTCTCCCATTATTATTTTCTAATAAACACAATTATTGATTTTTCTTCTAATCATTATGTCTATAACTTCTATAGCCTTCACATTAAAGTACCTAAATTCCATCTAGTAAATCTAATAATAACTTATAATTTGATCAACTCTTACTCATTTTTCACCACAAGTTGTTATTCATAGCAATGGTGCAATCATTTAGAAGCTGAGGGTGGCATTCTCCCCCCATCCCTTAATTGACCATAACCCTATTATAACTATGTGCAATATGAAACCATTGCCTCCCTTGAACTTGTGGCAAATCCTTCAGCTCCTCTCATGTAGTTCTAGTTCTACCACTATGTTGAAGTCAACCAAGCCTAACAATGTAGTATATTTTAGGGACTAGTATTCCGAATGAGACTACATAATATAATGAACGAAAATCACAGACACTAAATTAAAATTTGTAGTTAACAAACCACTAGACAAACAATCACCTCTTTTAATGAAAAATAGAAAATATGTATGGGTAATAATTTAATGATAGTTTAATGAAAATTTTTCATTGAGATTTAGGATAAGGAAAATCATGCATCAATTAAATATCAAGCTGCAATCAGAAAATCTGGAATGAAAAAATTTTAATAAAATCAAATCACACGAAAAGAACAACTAACAATATACAATAGAAACAAATCAAGAAATAAAATCACCAAAAACAATCCACTTATCTCACCTAGAAAGATCTACAGCCAAACGCACAAGCACAAAGATGAAACAAAATACTACATAATTATTCTTTAAATTATTTTTATATGCCTCAACAATGCCTATTTCTAATCAATGAAAATAATAAAATCAATAGATAGAGAAGGTGGTTTTATCATGTAGATATATGTCTAAATTCATGGATCTCAAGATTAACAAAAATAGAATTGCAAATCTCATAGAACAAAGACCAAGACACCTATATTCTTCCATAAAAAAATTGCTTTTCATGTTCGAATAATCAAGAAAATTAACAAAATAGAGGTGCTAAATCATGAACAATACATGAACCCACCAAGCCACAACCCATCAAAAAGCTCAATAATAGCAAACAATAAGCACTAAATTAAAATACTAAACAGTAACCAAAATCCATGAAGACCCAAAAAAGTTTAACTGCAACTCCAAAAAGAAGATAACTGAATTGAGATCAACGAGTAAATCATAAGGAAGCTAGTAAGACAATAAAATTAACACAAACATTAAAGAAGACGTGATGTCTGTAAAGATCATCATTATGGGAATGTTTTTGGAGAAACCAAAACAAAAATAGAAATTTACATATATATATATATAGCACACAATTCTTATGCATTTACATATCTAACACCTAAAATTTGATATTTATAAATATAACAGTTTTTCTATACACGAAAAAGTGTATATCACCTTCAAAAATTAATAATAGTATTATTTTTGATATAAAATTTAAGCTTTAGGTGTTATTTATGTAATATGAAAGTTTAGGTGTTAGATATGTAAATATATAATAGGTTTTTTGATATAAAATTTAAGCTTTAGGTGTTATTTATGTAATATGAAAGTTTAGGTGTTAGATATGTAAATATATAATAGGTTTGTGCTATATATGTAAATGTCCTAAACAAAAAACCTAACATTTAGAAAACTCAACTTATAAAGACAAATTAAGTTAAGAGATGTTTTAAGTATCACTTTGTTTTTCCTAATACGCACTTGAATTTTCACATTTTCAACAAATATAAACTAAGGTTTAAATCGAATTTATCAGGCTTTGGACAATTTGACTCCAATGAATTAAACATTTGACATTATTCAAATAAATATGCACATAAATGTTGTGCTTCATCTAAAGTAATTTATGAATCATTACAATTAAATATGTCAAACAAGTGTAAAACGTACCTCTAGCCCTTGTAGAAAACATTTCAATCATTATTTTATCATTAATTTTAAATTCCATATACCTCTTATTGAAAATAGAAGTTACAATTGTTACAATTAACAATTAATTTTCTATAAATATCTTCATGTAAGTACTCCCATGAAATGAAAATTATTGTGCATACTCATTAGACTCAAACTCAATATGGAGATCAACAGAATCTATATGTTTTCTTGGTTTAAACAATGTAATTATCTCAAATGAAGTCAAGCTTATAAGACAAATGGTTGATGCATTGTGTGATAACTAAATTTCAAGCAAAATCAAATTCCAACTAGAAATATCTGCTTTAAACAAAAAACATAATAGATCACCAAAATATTAATTAACTAGCTCAATTCCTCTATCAATTTATAAGTGTTAAGCAGTTTAAAATTTGTATTTAAATTTATGCTTTTTTCACAAAATTTTTAAAAAATAACTAAAAAAATTCACATATCCATAAGATTATAAGCCATGTAATTTAATCATATCATTAAAAAGTAATTTTATTATATTTAAACATTTCAATAAATTTATTATATAAATGAAATAAATCATTATACAAAAATAATCCACCATAATATAGATAAAATCACATTTTTCTAAAATATTTTGACAATCCAAGCACACTCGGTGTTAACATCTTTAAGGCTTAAAGAATAAGTGAAGGTATATATAAACAACTGCTATTTTTTATTTTCTATTTCTGATTTGGAAAGTTCTATATTTTGAAATAATTCAAAATACATCTCCTCTTATATTTAACTAGTATTACCTATTCTCAATCACAACTATAATTTTATGCCAACCCTGTAGCACCACCAACAAGTAGTTCTGAAACAACAAAATCTCATAAAAATAAATCTAGAATTCATACATGAATTCCCTTAAGAATATAATCATCCTGATATATTTCACTCAAGTCATTACAAATGGCATATTCTTCCTCAATACAATCAAATCTAGTCACATTTATTTTCATCATGTACAAAGTAGCAACCCTACTAAATGCATAGTCACTTGGATTCAACCCCATACATAGTATTTCAATACAAAAGTGTATTTCTACTAAACCAATTTAAAATGGCTGTCATTTCTTTTGTGAATTTAGATACTTTTAAGGTTGATGATCAAAATATAAACAAACACTTTTAAGTGAAATAATATCTCCAATATTAAAATGATTGCACAATTGCATAAAAATTATATCATATTTTAAATAATCTGTTACTTAACGTTATATAATTTTTAACTAAAATAAGAAATCAAATATCCTTTTTGACTTAAAATTCCCCCAATACCTACACCTAACATATCACAAGAAAATTCTCAACACCTTATTAAAACTAGGCAATTAAAGCACAAATGCATTTGCATCTCTCTTTATATCCTTAAAAGCACGAACAATAAATTTCATTCAATTAAATTTTTATGTAATTAATGTAATTATAGTACTAAATAATCTAATAAATCAACTATTAGATGTAATTGAACCACAAAAAACTCTAAATCTCATGAAATATAGGTTCTGTGTTCGATTAAGATTCATCAAGATCAATAGATGGTCCACAACCCAACACAATAAAACCCAAGAATATCACAAATGAGACAAGAAAATGGTAAATTTCAAATTAAAATACAAATTTTAGCTTTCAATACATCAAAATTTTTGAAAGATGTAGAAAACAATCCTCTCAAGCCATACAATAAATCAAAATATCATCAAAGTACAAAAAAAAAATAATTCAATTAAAGATCACAAAATATGATTCATTATTCTTATAAAATTACTAGGTGCACTAATCAATACAAAAAGCAACAAAATCATTCATATAATTCATTCTTAGTACTTAAAGTAATATTTCAATCATCTCCCTCTCCTTGTTTGTTGGTAACTACTCCTTAGAACATTTTCTAAAAATATAATAGCTCTACTCATAATATCTAACATATCATCTAATCTAGGTATGAGAAATTGATCTTTGGATCTATTTCCCATTAAATAAAGAGACCTTAATTGCAACTTTATTAGTTATATCATTTTCTATGTTAACAATTTTATGTTTATAATTTTTATAATTTGGATTATAATGCACTATCTAGGTTGTATCAAACCTATTCCTCCCATGATGAATTTTTTTGGGGCATTTGACTGAATTTTATAGCAAATTTACATACACAACACATATGCAAAGCCTTGAACCCAAGACCTCTTGGTTGGAAGTCTAAACTCTCAACCATTAAGTTAAGGTGGCTTGCACATTCCTCCCATGATGAATTTTTTGTCTTATATTTATGTTACCATTCAAGAGAATAGGTTTACCATTGTGATTAGATTTAACTTCTAGATCATGGGGGACAAATTCATTAGTTTGCAAGGTGTCAATTAGCTTATTGCCTTGATTTACACAGTTATTTAAGTATATTTATTAAATTAGCCAATTGATTTTACAAATTTATCAAAAAAATATTTTTGAAGATCAACTTACTTTGACATTGAGCCTCAATTCTAGATGACACAAAGTTAAATTCTAATACCAAAATTGATTTAAGATGACATAATATCTATGATTTCATAATGCAAATAAAAATATAATGCACGACAATCACACAATAAAAAACTTCAAAACTCACCTGATTTCATTAATTTATAATTAAAAAAGCAATCTTCTCTTTAGAAGAAAACAAAAAATAAATAAATTCAGCAAAACAATAATTTAATGAATGATTCATGAAAATTATTAGTTAAGACATTTAGGAACAAGAAAAATCAATGCATCAATCAAAAACCACATTGTAACTAGAAAATTTTGACTGTAAAAAATATCATCAGAAATCAAATCACATAAACTAAAAAACTAAAAAAAAAAAAGATTATAAAAAGATCAAGAAAGAAATCACAAAATAATCCAAGCCTTAGTTCTTACAAGATAGCTTTCCTCGAAATTTGATAGTCAAGTCTTGTAACACACTAAAATAATTCACATCTAATCATCACTCAAACACAAGGAGAAAACAAACTAACTCAAATTCAACATTATTGAAAACATATTTTTTCAAATCTCAAAAAAACCCCAATTTATAATCACAAAAAATAACAAAATCAACTAATAGGATCAATGGCTTCCTCTTGCAATTAAGATCATTAAATTCCTAGACAATACTATTAGCAAACATGGATCACAATTCTCACAAAATAGAGCTATAAGACCATAATCCTCCCACTATAGTCCAATTGAAGCCCCAACAATAGCTTTAAGTCCAAATACTAAATAACACAATTGATTTCCAACGAGCAAATTATAGAGAATCAACAACAGAACCCAAATAGGAAGATAACTAGACCAATATGAGCATTTAAAAATATAAATCATTCTTTATAGAGATCATCATCATGTTTTTAGCAAAACAAAAACAAAAATATCTAGAAAAATCAACAAAAAAATAAAAGTCAACTAAAAAACTTAACTAAATTAAAGTCAATGCTTCAGTTATCACTTTGTTCATCCCAAAGCGTATATATTGTGTTCCAGATAAGTATAAACTTTGATGGTTGCACCACCTACTTTTCACCATAACTATATGGTACATGTCATTATAGCTAATGCCCTAGCGAACTCTTGTCAACATCTCACCACAATCACAAAAGATTAGGGCGCAGCACTTTGCTAACTCCCAAACAGTAGCAAATTTTGCATTTGCATTCACTTCATAAATCTAACAAAGAGTTTTATGATTGGTTGTCAACATTACATCATTCCTCAACTCATTGAAAAATGGTGGGTTTTAAATCATCAATGACATGAATTAGAAAACTAACTTTCTACAATCTACACATATTTTTGGGATTTATTCTATCAAAAAAAATACATGTACCTTTTTAAACTACAGCAGAAATCAAAAGCAGTTTATTGTCTTATATCAGTTCTTCAATCTGCATATTTTTCTAATTACTAAAATCAGCTCAAAAGAAAACCTTGAATTTGAAGTTCAGAAGCAAGTTTAATAATACAGAATTGCTTTGATCTGATGAAATATTATTGTTTCCTAAAATTAAAAACCAAAGTTGGTTGGGTCCTTGGTATAGTAGTATGGTGCCACTCACTCCCATGACCTCATTCGATTCAAATACGAATAATAAAAATTACAAGAACATGCATGAAATATTATCATGCTATTTGGAGAGAGATAGTCTGATGAACAATGGAACACTAGAATGCTCTATAGTTCTGATATGCCATTGAAAAATCTCTCAATTCAAACATGAATCTTGATATATGTGTTATTGAATATCTCTTAGAATTAAGATCTTAATCTTTTAAACTCTCTTATAGCCATCATAGAGCCAATATAAACACCACGATGACATCAAAAGCAATTCAATCCTGAGTTCAGACTAAGCTCAAATCAAGCACTTAAAATATAATTAAAAATTTTGGGATATCATTTAGATCACTGAATAGCTTCCAAATATGGCATATTTATAGTCAATTGAGCGTCTCGATGAGACGAATCTAACGAGCCTAAGATCTCTTAATTCTGACTTTATTTGGCATTCAAATGCTTAAAATACATCTCATGATCAAAGGGATTATTTTGAGCCAGTGATCGAGTGGTTCAAATTTGCCTGTATTTTCAAGAAATGTCACTCCCATAATCTATAAATTGTCTCTCATTTTCACATGAGGGGACCGAAGCTGGAGATGGAAAAGAGCTCTAACGCTTGAAGAATCTAAAGCATGTCGGATAGACCCGTCGTCATCTCGATCGCCGCCCGCCGCTCCATCGCCGGTTGCCGTCCGCATAGCCCTGCCGTCGATACGATCATTAAATCACCACTAGTTGCCCTCCCACCACCGGCCGTCACTAGATTGCCGCACCGGACCGTCGTCACCATCACCGGATTCGCCATGTCATTGGCGGATCGTTGCCGCCCAACAATTGTAGGATCACCGCCTTCAAACCACCGTCTAACCACCATTGTCAAATCGCGCCGCCGCCCACTACCCAATCACCACCATCGATCGTGGCCGACAGCTCAACTATCGTCATCGAATCGTCGCCTTTGTTACTAATCCCGTGATATTTTTCGCAGAAACCTCCTCTTGTAAGCTTACCTTCTCCAACTTTGGAGACAAGATAACAATTGTAACAAACACTGATATAGCGAAATCATTTTAACTGAGTCAGGCCCCGTGATTTTTCATTTCTTAGATTTTCCACGTAAAAATCCTGGTATCCTTCAAATTATTTTTCTGTGTGTGCAGAATCTTCGTGCAAAGCTAAGACATTAAATTATCTCTCTATAGACACGAAACTTCCTGCATGCAACAAGTTCCAAAATGGAAAATCAAATGGGTGTCGGGAAAAATTCACCGGCATGCATTTCTCTTAAGACTAAACAGCTAAAGGGGATGTCATGGAAGAAACACCACAGTTTTGCTTAAAGGTTTTGAATACGGAAAAACAAAAGGTGCATAAAAGTAAAAAATGAGTTGCTGATCAACAAAAATCAAACTATAGTCAAAGTTACAGTTGATTGAACAATCATTACTATGCAAATTAACCATAGAGAAAAAAGACCAATGCATAGAAATCATATGGGCTGTGCTACAATAATCAAATTCAAACCTTCATCCCTTTATAAAGAGCACGTGATCTGCAAGACCGGAGGCATGAATGGTCATACTCTGACTTGACATATTCCTGAAGGTGATGAATTTTCTTTCTTCGGCGCCATTGTTTCCAGGACCAGGCACAGGGGTAGGCAAGCACTGAAAGAATGCTATGTACCGATCCTTCCCACCATTCGTATGCAGCAACTGAATTGATCTCATCAATAAACCGGTTGAAAGCATCTTCATACCTAAAAATGTTATTCTTCAAGAATTAAACAAGCAGACACCAAGAGTTAATTTAAAAAAAGACCATGCTGCCCTGAAATCTAGTTTTTAAAAATGGTAGTTTTTCTAGCCAAATTGTAAGAAAAAATCATCTCAAATGCTCAATTTTATACTTCAAACTTAGACTTATTCTGTTACGAAAAATAAGTTCAATTCAGGAAAAGACATCATCAAAAGACTGCAAACTTTTCTGGATATAGATTTACCATTAGACATAATAGGAAGCCTAAAAGGACCAAACAAATAAATAGAGTTCAGCATCCATCCTTTGTATCACTCAGACCGTTATATGTATATGTGTATGTATGCATGCATGCATGTATGTATGTGTACACACACATGTTTAGCCAGATTAATGATTTAATTACATATAAATTAATTCTCATGGCGGGATCACCTTTAACAGCATGAATGAGCATCCACTAATTAATAGAAAATAAAGGACAAACATTTCTAAAACAAGGATTCCGAATTTTGAGATGTTCTTACACAATTCCGATAATTGCATCTGGTGGAGAGTAAGGAAGATGCCAAGGTTCTCTGAATGTATTTGGACCCATGAAGAACAGCCTATGCACATGACTTTGAGTTTCTTCAGCTCTGCTAGTCCCAGGAACCTAGTTTATTGACCAGAAATCATTTCTACCCGATTCTAAGCAATATTTTTTTCATACTAATAACCAAATTTGGGCATATTTGCGACCAATTTGATAAATAAAATGGTACCTCAGCCAGCGAAAGTAGGTATGGAAAGGAGGCTGAACCATCATTTTGAATAGGATTTGAAGTTTGATATCTAAAATCAGTTCCTACCATTTTGATTCTTAAAGCACTTAAAAGAAGTGCCAAGAGTATCAATATGAAAGAGAGGAGAATTGCAAATGGCCAAGGACCTCCAAAAGTATATATCAATTCTTCAAGTGGAGTATAGCATTTTGGCATCTTGTACTTGTCTGATAAACATTTATATGGGCAGAATGGCTGCGTGACCCCACCTGCATAAATCCCATTAGAATATCTACCTTACAAAAAAAAATATGGTGCAATGTAAGAAAAGAAACCTACTGGACATATGTCCCAAAATGAGAGAATTTTGTTTGAAAACAATTAACACATTGGAGTTAAGGCAAGAAACTACCTCGTATATATATGAAATCTGCTCTCTGGGGAAGCACGTCAAGCGAGCAGGGAGTACAGAGTGATGGATCAGAACCAACAGTTTCTTTGTACGTACCAACCGGGCATTCCTGAAAACATAGCAGAACACCATTTCATATCACTACGGTAGAAGCTCAATCAAGTGTGGATATCTCAGAAACAAGAAATAACATTCTCTATCATTTTCATCGTCCTCATTTCTAGCCTTATTCCAAATATTTGGGGCAGTTTCAATAGCATCACCTATACAAATGACTATTCCAACTTCTATACAAATGATTATTCCATAACTTAAATTCCATTTGGAAATTTTACCATTTTTTTTGGCTTTATCATCTCTTTTCACATTATGCACATTTTGACATTTTTTGTGAATTTAGTTACCAGACTGCACCATCACCAAGTAATGAAAGAATATGTCAACTATCCGCCCAAAAGAACACAAGTCATCTAGCCATCTATCAACACAAAAGTATACCATACTAAAAACAAAAGATTGTTATAGTACCCTAGACATGTAATTTCTGGAAACACCAGATGCAAAAAATTATCTCCTCCTATGATTTCATGGTAACCAAATAACACCATATACAGAATCAAGGAGCTTAAGTTCCAAACCAAAACTTCAACCCATCACAGAATGAATCAAACTCTACAAACCATGTTTTGTTTCTATTAATGAAGTAGCTGTATGCACGCTTACATTCAAATGATCATTAGACTAAAACTTGCAATTGCAAATATGAACATAACTCCAAGGGCTGATTACTGTTGAATGTGATCATTCAGACAAAATATGACACCAAACCATGTAACCTACTCTAAACCAAATATTTTTCTCACCATTACTCATAGTCTATCGAACGTCTCAGTTAGCTCCTTTATCTCTTTACAGAGCATCATCCTTGAGTTTGTGCTTGATGAAGAGAAAAAAAATTCCTGTTCTTTTTAATTTTATAAATAATGAGCTATTTGTTTGTGCCTGTGTATGGTCCTGCATGCTAGGCTAGTGTAGTTCAGAACCATGTATGCATGCATGTTACATGGCCAGTAACATATGATGCATGACTTTTTTTACAGCTACACAAACTCAGAAACTGCACGGACATGCCATACTAGTTGAAGTTAGCTGAAAAAGTAACATGATACCTTAAACAGGGCATAGTGTGGAAATCATAACATTAAAAATAGAAAGGAAGCAATGCAAAACAAATAATAACCTAGTTTTTTATTTACTCGATGTTAGAACAAAGAGGCGCCCACTAGATGCACACTTGAATGAAGTGAGGGGCTAAGAGAACTGTCTATATTACTCAAAATTTAGTTTAATTAAAGTATAATGCTGGAGTTTTTTTACGTATAAAAAAACAAATCAACATAAAAAAATAGTTTTGGAAAAATAATGAATCTTCAAATTCTATTACATTCCAGGTTTAAAAATGTTGCTATATAGTCCAATATTAGATACATAAAGTTTGAGGCATTATAGCTTGGGGATAATAAAATCTTCATTACGTCATCATCCATGTTCACTCCTCTATCACTGATTTTGTAGCCCTCTATTGGTTCCTTTGGTAATACAACTTCTCATTTTCATCCTCAAGATTTACTATGCTAGAACTTCAAGTTATTATGAACAAATGTCCCAATACAAGTATCATCATCCAACTCACAATCAAAGAAAGGCACACACCAAAATTTTAGTAATGGCATCCAATTGAGAGGCATATGCATGGCAAAATGGCCTTTGCAATGCCTTGCTCGAACACCTAGGCAAGCCCTACTTGCCTATAACAAGAATGATATGACATTAACCTTGGATGTCAAGCAAAACATTTATAAATGAGAAACTTTAAACATGTCACCCAAAGTAAAATGAGGAGTTCTCACTAACATAACACATCCTATGTATTTTTCATGCATGTCCCCATACAAGTATCATCATCGAACTAGCAATCAAAGAAAGACATACACCAAAATTTTAGTAAAGGTGTCCAATTGAGAGGTATTTGGCAGGCAAAATGGCCTTCGCAATGCCTTGCTCGAACACCTAGGAAGCCCTACTAGCCTTTAACAACAATGATATGACATTAGCCATGAACGTCAAGCAGAACATTTATAAATGAGAATAACATGTCAACCAAAGCAGAATGAGGAGTTCTCACTAACATAATAAATCCTATGTCTTTTTCATGCATGTCCCCATACAAGTATCATCATCGAGCAGGCAATCAAAGAAAGAAACACACCAAAATTTTAGTAATGGCGTACAATGGAGGCATTTGCAAGGCAAAATGGCCTTCACAATGCCTTCCTCGAACACCTAGGGAAGCCCTACTTGCCTTTAACAACAATGATTTGCATTAGTCATTGACGTCAAGTAAAACATTTATAAATGAAAAACTTTAAACAAGACAACCAAAGGTGAATGGGGGGTCCTCACTTACATAGTACTCCACATGTATTCTTCATACATGGGGAGACCTCACTTACATAGCACATCCTATGTATTCTTCATACATAGGCAAAATGGCCTTTGCAATGCCTGGCTTGAACACCTAGGGAAGCCCTACTTGCCTTTAACAACAATGAATTGACATTAGCCATCGATGTCAAGTAGAACATTTATAAATGAGAAATTTTGAACATGTCAACCAAAGCTAAATGTTGAGTCCTCACTTACATATCATATCCTACGTATACTTCACACATCCCTCCCCGCTCCCCTCTTAAAGAAAGAAATCAATTAAATAAACTATAATGAAATCATACATTTGAGGTGTGTACAACAATCAATGCATCCCATTGATTACAAAGCAATTGCTACAATTAAAAAACTTCTTCATATATTTGTAAAGAGATTTAGTATAATGACATTTTATCAATTTTAAAGGTTAAATCTCAAAATGATCCCCAAACTATTCATATGTGGCTAATTTAGTCTCAGAGTATCATATTTCTCAATTTAGCCTCTTAACTATACAAAATTAATCCAAAATGATCCCTCAGAGATTGAATAGGGATCAATTTTGTATAACTAAGAGACTACATTACGATTAATTTTATACAAGAAATTAAATTAGAACAATGTGATACTTTAGTACTTAACTAGCCACAAATAAATATTCAAAGGACTATCTTGGGACATAATTCCCATTTTTAATAGGCATCAATTTCACATAGAAGAAAATCACAAAAATTGATATAATAATTTGATGTCAAGATTATGGAATGTAATCTATAAAAAAAAACAATTATGAAAATCCATCAATATTAAGATAATCAAGCATACAATGCAAAAAGTGCCATAAAGCCCCTTTGGACACTTCTTTCCAGTAATTGTTCCCTCCTCGCCCTGGCAGCCACCAGTATTACCAGCTCCTCCACTGCAAATATAATAGCTTATTAAAGTATGTAAAAATTGACTCTAATAGATAATATCATCATAGTTTTTGTATGTATGATTCTTATGTAAATAATATATTTTATCAAACTAATATGCTATCTATTAACAACATAATATTAAATTTTATATTAAAAAAATAACGAGATGAAGCCTACATACATAAATTCAAAACCCAAACTAAACTTTCATTCTTCAAGTGGCACCTCAGTGCAAAATAAATAAATAGAAGTATTAAACTAAGAAAATCTTTTTAAAAGAGTTGTTATATATATCATCAAATTTTCTTTATCTCTAAACACAGATAAACTTAAATGTGGGTTTATTCTCATGGATTTCTTCTTTAAATTTGTAAATGTGATGATTAAGATTTCATTTGTTAAATCATAGAAGGGGTCCATGTGCAAATAAACAAATTCAAAGTTATGAAATCATAAAGGGCATGCAATATAGTGCTTTCAATCACATGCTCAGACAAATCAAAACTGCGATATACTAGATTTTCGAATAACATGCAACTAAATGACATTATTGAGCAAGCCTAAAACTGATATTTTGAAAAAATAATCATAACTTGGGTATTTGCCTAGAAAGATTTCATTCGGCAAAGATTTATATGCCCAAAGTTAAGATTTCTTAAATCATAAAGTTGATAGTTATAAATAACATAATAATATTAATATATTAATTGAATACCATATTCTAGCTTTCTAAAACCTAAGTGTTAGATGACTATGGTTATCTTAATAGTTCGTATGATAGACCAGAAACAATCATAGCATTTACTAAAAAATACTTCTATCTAGCTTGTTCATTTTTCCACCACTTTGTGTAGTGAAAATATGAAATTAACAACCCTTTGATACATGCTACAATGTAAGTCCCATATTTTAAGCTAAGATTCAACTCGAAGTGCTTGTTTAATGTTATAGAGGCAACAAAGGAGACACCAAGTGTTCCTAATGAGCTAACTTAACTTCAGAACTAACTGATTTAAAATGGGACAACAACCTAAATGTTCAAGAGGTCCTAAATTAAGTTAATTAACTATGGATCAATAAAGATAGGACATTGTGAATGAAGACTATCAAGGTTTTTCTTATTCCTTTTTTTTTTTATTGGATTGAACAAAAAAGTGGAGAAAATTGTGAAAATAAGAAAAAAGAGGGTTGAGAAGTTGAGGAATAAAAACTTCAATATCAAAAAGAAAGAGATAGAAAGACAATCAAGATGAAAACCCCAGATGGGACAGCCAACTTCCAATGGAAAAGCTAAAAAATATATTTTCTTTAGTCCATCAACTCTCACCAAATTATAAGTTCCTGGGACCCTTTTATAAATAGAGGCTTTATTGAAAATGATGAAATTAACTTTAAGCAAGTATAACCAAGTCAAACTAGACCAAAAAAACAAAATATTTTATCCTTCAGAAAAATAACAAATAAAAATAAATAAATAACTAATCACTTCAACAAAAAAAAAAGACTCGATGCTAATAAGTAACATTTTAAGCATCTTGCACTACATTATTTCTGCTGAGCTGCAGAAAACTACATACAAGAAAGATAAATAATTGTTGGAGTGAGAACAAAAGGGTTACTGACTGTATTGCAAAGTTATATAAATTTGTTATGAAGAAGAGAGATGAATGGGAAATATATCCTAAATATGAGATTACAAATGGGGCATTCATCCTTAAGTGAAAGACGCAAAAGGAAAGAACACCACTACAATAATATGTAATATTAATAGAAGGCCCTTTCGTAGATCCTCAATAACATGTTCAGAGCTTTCGAAAGATATGTTTGAAAGCTTGAAGATCTTCATGGATACCACAATGCTTACCTGATCAAAATGAAGAAACACCTTCCAAGAAAGTGAGTTGAACATGTAATAAGTGTCATAGATGTAAGTTTGCTAGGTGAATATGAATAACTTCGTAAGATAATAGCAGATGAGCAGTTCCACTAGAGAGGTGGAGACATGATACAATTGAGTGCATAGGCAAAGGTGATTGCAAGAAAGATGGCCTACAAGTAAATATAAGTGAGTAGGCAGAACACATAATCAGGCGAGTGCAAAAGATGTATGTGATTGTTGAGTGCAAAGTGATTATGTGAGCAATGAAATGAGCTAGAGAAGCAATTGTGAGCAAAACGAGGTTTGTGGGACACCACATGGCAATTGCGGTTGCACCAGATATTACGGATGTGTAAAACAACTTGCCAAGAGTTCTTAAGGGTAGTGCAAAGGAGGTTATCATTAGGGCCAAAGAGGTCGAAGAGCTTATGGAGCATAGGGCCACGATGATCTCAACCTTAACCAAAAAGACAAAGGAGACAGAATGCGATAAAAAAGTGGCAGCAAAGAATGCAATCTGGATTGGGTGTTGAAATCAAGCAACAGAAAACTTAAAAAAAAAAAAAAGGTTTGGCCATGGAGATATAAAAACTACAATTCAAAGTAAATTCTGTCACTGCGTTCAAAAGGGATGGTTCACAACCATTAATGGATGTAGAGAAGAAATACAATGATAAAGATAAAGAAGATAATAAAGCATTGATACAACAACAATCAAAAAATGAAAAAATAAATTAGGAAAAATTAGAAACGAAAGTTGAATAGTTTGGCTAAGACTCCAATTAATAAAGACCAAGATAGTGAGAAGTGAGAACAAAGATTCTAATGTTTTTTCTTTTCTATTATTTTGAACAATTAAAACCGAGAAAGCATTAAAAAAATCTTAAAAAGGACAATGAATCCCCAAAGAGGAAACCAAAAGAAATTTTTTTTATTACATCAACGTTGACTGAGTTATAAAACTCGAAATCTCATTTATAGGAAGTATTTTTGAAATTGATGAAACTACCCCAAATACAACAAAAAACAGTTAAACTAGTCATAAATGATAAATGACAATTTTATCATTTAAATAATAGGATAAAGAATATAAAACAAATGATTAAGTTTTGGACAAAATACAACTCAATATTAAAAACTAAAATTTTCAGCATCTTGCACTACAACAATAGTTCTAACTATTTTATGTCTGATTCAGTTACTATGCCTTTTTGCTTTAAGTGCCATTCCGATGTTTTCCAGCATGGTGTAATTATCAACTTTATGCTGAGAACTCGCCAACAATTTGTTTTAGAGTGATTTGTATCTTCTGATTTAGTTAAATTGTTTCGTTTGAAATTCAGAGGTCTGACATGACTTGTTCACGGTCTATAGGTTTCTGGCCAGTCTTTGTGTTAAAGTCAATCTTATTTATTTTAGTGAGCTCTTGAAAATCCAATTATTCAGTGAATATACTTGCAACTATGTTAAAGTACCATAATTTGTGGCAGTCTCCTGATTAGTCAAAGAGAAGCTTAGATGAATATTCAAAAACCTGGGAGTTTGACCTGTAAGATTGGGGAATCATTAAAATAGTACATACAATGACAAGTACTAAATTTTTCACCCCGGTAAGAGTTTAAATGTATGAAACATCTTACATAAGAGATAAAAAATCCCTTGAGATTTAGATATATTTTCTTTTTAACGGAACTACTAACTAATTTTGTTGGATCCCAAGTAGAAACCTTCTTCTAGAGTAATGTTACCCCCAATACCCCTCACCTATTCCCCCTGATCCACCAAGATTATATTCAAATTCATGTTTCAACATTTTGTACCCAGCTTTATTAATCTTCCAAAGCATTAATAATTCTATATACTGCAACTGAATCATTATTAGCAGATAATATGTTACCAACCTACATGATAAGATCATTGTGATAAATAAACCTTAGCTAATATATTTTCTGATCCTTCTGATAAACTCCATTGCACATATCTGGGAATAGCAGAAATGTTGAAAAGGCCATGTCGAGATTGAGAATTTCAGGGCAGAGTTTCAGTTTGATAATAGAATTTAAAGTTGACATAGTAAAGGATGACGAATCTAATGTAGTTTTTCAATCATACGAGATGCTTGAAACGAAGGGAATTTGTAACCTCATGATAATCCTAAAGAAAGTAAACTGCAGGCTAAATATTAGTTGCTCCATCCTAAAAAAAAATTAAATCATTAAAATGAGTACCACAACAACAAACTTTTATCCACTAAGTGGGATTAACTATATGAATCTGTCTTCTTCATTGTGTCCTATTAAGTGTCAAATTCTCATTTAATTCTAATAAATTAAAGTCATTTTTTATACATCCTAACCAAATCTTTCTTCAATCTACCTCTACCTTTCTTAATATAAGGTGAATCTAATTATAAAATGAGTACCACCAGAAATGATAAATATTATGCACAATAAAATGGTTTTAGTTGTCATTATCAGAACGAATTGACATGCCTTGATGTAATTGTACCATTGACAGCAGCAAATTGTACGTATTCATCTCCAGTAGCCATATTGGACCAATCAAAGTGAATCCTTCCCCCACCACCTCCACCCCCACCAGCTGGACCACCATTTCCACCAGCTACTGACAAACTAGAATTTTTTTCAAGTACAAGCCCTTGAAGGAACAAAAGAATAGTGCCACCAGATCCACCACCCAACCCACTCATCACAGATCCATTGTAGTTGATAGTTGTGTAGCTTTGACCATCTGCCTTCAGCGATCCATGAATATCTAATCTGGACAAGGGCCACTTCATGGAACCCATAACTGTAAAACCCCACATTCAATCATAAAAAAAAATTTCAAACATGCAAACTTTATGAAGAGAAAGAAAGCATGTTGAAGCAATCAATTCAGGAATGGTACCAATGTTGATGAACAGGGAGAAAAAAATATTTATGGAAACAGTATTTAGATAAGTAAGAAACATTAAATGAAAGATAATGCGGTACATAAGCTATCAACTTTAAATTAATTATTGAACTGTTATAACTTAAAATAAAAAATAACAGTATTGCTAAGCATTAACAGCATGCTCTAACTGTACACAGTTGTAACAACAATTACTAGCATGTTATAATCACTGACTTCGATCTATCTCCCATGTCATCATCTCATCATTATCATTGGGCTTATCCAAACTATCCAGGTCAAATATCTTCACAACAAAACCAAAACTGAAACAGAAGCATATGATGTTCATAAGACCTAGACAAATTTTGATAGGGGATAATAACTTCAGAAGTAATAACAGAAGAGGCTTGCTCTCTGTCAATCAATTGCAATCTACCACAAACAAAATTCCAATAAAGGAAACTTCTCTCAACCATCTAAATAGGATAAAAAAAAAGAAATCTTATAACTTCAAAACAGTAATTTGATGGGTACATAAAGGCCGGTTAGAAAATTAAAAAAATATATTTTGCTGTTGTATTACAAAGAAAACTTGGTTGCAAAGACTATTCACCATAAAAGCATGCCCGGTAATAGATATAATGGTACGAAATTAACAATAATTCAAAACTAAATATAAATGCATCAACTATATCACCAACACTATTATGAAAAGTTCAAACCTATCATTCCACCACCAGCTGCACCATTTTCATTAAATCCGTTGGATACTCCACTCCCACTGCCCAACTCACATGGAAGGTCAGCATCTCCATATGCTTGGCCGCCTTCAATTCGTGTTCCATTATAGTACCCAGAGCCACCTTTGCCTCCATGCCCAGCACCTCCACCAGCTCCATGTTTCAGAAACTTCCCTTTACCGATGCCCTCTTTGCAACCTAAAACACAACTGAAATTAGTTTTACTTCTAAGGTGGGATTGCAAAATAAAGGGCAGCTGACCTCACATAAAATCAACAGAAGAAAACCATTTTAAATTTACATTTTTATTCCTCGAATGGATTGAGGACCGCTAGGGTTAGCCTGGGAGGAAGAGAAAGAAAACAGACTGAGGGTAGGTTAAGCCTGTTAAGGGGAAGGTCAGCGCTGAAATACCTAATGAAAAAAAAAAAAATAGGGACCTTTTGAGTTTGATTAGGAATTGAAATTTGAGATAGGTTGCAAGCTTGATAACATGGGCTAGAGTAAAAAAGGAAAAGAAGAACTATGCATTATTTTTCCACCAGTTAAACAAAATACAGTGAATTACCTAACCCAGTTCCACTTATCTCGCCATCAGTATGAATAACAACTGTCCTAGCCCTATGGATGTGAATTATAGTCCCTTTCACTAAGCCATGGATGGTAAGGTCTTCAACACGACATATCTGCAAATTTATAGTTATAAATGATGGTGAGTCTTCTTACTGAAATTATGTAACAAACTCAATGAAATGAGATAATTTACTCTACAAGAAAAAATTGTGAGCCTGTGCGTGTGTGCGACCAACCCCTCCAAAATTATTTGGCGATACACATTCTTTACCTACACATAAATCTTGATGATTTAATTTAGAAATGCATAATTAAACCATAGTATTTTATATGCAATCAACACAAACATATACAAATATTATTATTTTTTCCTTGAGATAAACAAAAATCTGAAAGCAAAATATAGCAATCATTGCAAGGAAGATAATCCACATGACCAATAAAAGGCTTTCCAGTAATCAATCCTGGCTAATCATTACCAGTCAAATGTTCAGCTATCAACAACAACAAGCCTTTATCCCACTATGTGGGGTCAACTACATGAATACATCTTCTCCATTGTGACCTACTAAGTGTCAATTTTTCAATTAATTCTAATATACTAAGACCATTTTTTATACATCCTAACCAAGTCTTTTTAGGTCTACCTCTACTTTTCTTAACATAAGGCAAATCTAATACATCTACACTCCTAACTGGGTCATCGGACGACCAACGCTTAATGTGACCAAATCATCTAAGGTGACTCCCTCTAATCTTATCTGCCACTAGGGCTACTCCAACCTTTTCATATATATATTGATTTCACATTTTATCTCTAAGAGTAAAGCCACTCATCCACCTAAGCATCCTCAAATGTTCAGCTATGTGACAAATTATTTCCAGTAACAAAGTAAGCAACACGGATTTCGGACCTGAAGATGAGATGTCAAGTATAATTCACGTCAAAATTAGAAAAACCTACTTGCAATGTCAAAGACAAGGAGTTGTTCACATGGCAGTCATCAGGAGGCATGAGTAGCTCTTTTGGGCATGTTTGACTCTCACAGCGTGCTTGAGCAGTCCTGAGCAAGGTACATTTCAAGCTAATTGAGTGTTGTGAAGAACACAGCAGAATAACCAAAAGATGAAAACTGGAAGTCTTTATTTTGCATATGATAAGCAAAGCAAATAACTCACGAACTGCTTCTAATATCATTATCTACTGGAGCTTGCAGCAACGAACCTGGCCCAACCTGCAACAGTGAAAATGAAAGATCATGTCTGCGGTGTTTTAATATTGCATCAGTTTAGGTACTCTGGCATTACTTTTGAATTTGGAAAATGGCAACATCTATACATTTTTGGGTGCGGTGCACCAAATGAACTATTTTCACTGATTTAAATGGTCGACTGAAAAGCATGATCTTGCTTTTAAACAGAAATGATTGGCTTGAACTATATATCTTGCTGTTAAACACAAGCTTGCCAAATAGATTTTCTTGAGCTCAATTTGTTTCATAGGAATCATATGCATGCTTTAGTTATCAATTTCCAGGATAATTTCCGTCCATGATGTCAACAGCATTTCCGAAACATTAAAACAGTGTTTTTTACTCGCCAAATTTCAAGATGAATCGCATAAACCTTAGTAACGGTGGCAATTATGAGATGTCAATATTGAATAAAAAGATGGTCATTCCCATTACAAAAAATCCATAAGCAAATAAAAGCATGAAAGATACAAACAGCATGAAACCCCAACTGCAACTAGAAAACTCAAATTATCACTATATGAGCAAATTTCCTTCTAAAATAATATAACAATATCAAATAAAATACATAAACACATGCACAAATGTTTACACCTATATTACCGCATTTCATTTCTCTAAAGAAAAAAAAAGTTCTTCGTATAAAACTTTTCACATACATGCATATGAACAAGCACGCACATCAATGCATGTGCATTGTCCCCAAATTGATATAGTTCAGGCTTGCAACCTCAGTAACTTAACATGAAAAAAAAAAATACAACTATACGCAATGGACCACACCTCTATATTATAAAATAGTGACAAAAATAGCCTCTGAGCTTCAATTACATCACCCGAACCAGACAATTTGAGGAGTCCTTGACCATAAACCCCCAAATCTCCATTTGAAGATATGACGGAATTTTGCTGTAGCAGAAATATAAATTAATTCTCTAGCAAAAATAACCATCAGAACTACATACCAACTAAATTAAAGCAATTAAACTAACTTTAAAATTCATACCCTTAGAACAATAAGGTTTCTAGCTTCAAGCATGGATGCACCGACATCATGATTACCTCCATCATCAATCTGAATTTTAGAATCCCACATGAGAAGCATTTTGACGTACATTCTGAAAGCACCATAAACCTGTTTAGATGAACAATCCAATGAATGGGGGAGATAGAGAGATAAGCTGCATGCGAGAGAGATAAAAGAGAGGAGGGGGGAGAGGAGATGGCAAGCCATATTTCTAAGGCCTCTTATCTCAGAGAACCAAAAGTAGTTTTCAGTAAGCATTGTCATTGGGATAGAGCATAACAATCCATAGTTGTTTTTTCATGCATAAAGATGGGGAGGGGGCTCTTATCTCAAAGAACCAAAAGTATTTTCCAGTAAGCATTCTCATTGGAATAGAGTTTACAGTCCACAGTTGTTTTTTTCAGTGCAGCTGTGTGCGTGTAGATTACATTGTTACGTATGGACTAAACAATAAAATATAAAATTGGTGACCAAAAAACTCATTATGATGAACACTGGGGAAAGGTTAATGATATACTTTGCAGAATAGGTGTTAAGTGTCCTACACTTGCTAAAGCACTCAATGGAATCAATATAGAAAGAAGATTCATAAAACCTCTATTGATGATAAGGCTAATGAAGATGATGATTGATCTAAGGATTGTCTTGTTGGCTAGCACATGAAAGGGTTTTGATTGGCAGTAGTCATGATAAGTATTAAATCTATTAAATCTATGCTTCTTAAACACTTAATATGAAAACAATGCATATCCTTTTTCCAAACAGTAACATGGTCAAGGGATTGGTAAAAAATGTAACTAGTTCGGAAAATGTTAATGATGAATGAATGGTTTGAGGATTGTCATGTTGGCCACTACACTACAGGGGTTTGGTTACCAAATGTCATGATAGGTATTAACCTAATGCTTCTTGAACTCATAATATGGTTACTAAAACAGTGCATGCACTTTTTCCAAACAATACATGATTCATAGCCTTGGTGAAAAATTGTACTAATCAGGCAAAGCAAATCAACATCTGCAGCAAAGGTGGTGTATAATAAACTGCAAAATAACTGTTCTCACATAAGTTAAGCATACACTTCAGGGATTCTTAGCACTAGCACGCTCTACAATCTCCAAGAGCTTTATTCGTTTAAATTTATGCAGCAATTAAGAAGGTTCCTTAGGAACAGTTTTTAAAAAAAGAAAAAATGCAAAGGCATGCAAGTTGCCCTAGTTCAGTCTATTGTCAAGATTCATCAATTCATTCAAGAGACAGAATCAAAATTTGGAAAATTAATCATTTAACAGAAACATAACAGAAACAATAAAGTATAGGAACCACACTTCTGTCATGAAAAGTCTTTCATCTTCTCAAGTTGAATGTATAAATTAATACGAGTGGGAAATGCAGAATAAAATGATATCTAAAGGAAGATACATGCCTTTATTATGGAGTCACTAATTAGAAGTTCTTCAGCAACCAGTTCAAATTCTGAAACTGGATAATCAGATAACCCAAAGCAAATGCTGCCACCATAAAGTAGTCGTATTTGACCTCTAACCTTTAAAACAGAATTAGCACATAAATTTATTAGTTATAAAGCTACAACCGGACTTGGCATAATTTTTAAAGCCGAGTAAAATCACAAAAGCATAGTATGAACATGTAAGAAGTAAATCTAATCTGATAGATGTAAAGCCAACAGTATTTTTTGCTTTTTTATTACTTCTACAGGTAATTTAACCACAACCACTTCAACCAAGAAATGAAACACATTTTAAGCATGAAATATTTAAAAGAGCCTAGCAATTTTTAAATGAACTGATATAGAAATGACAGTCGATAGCCAATGTAAAACTTATTGAAATAATCATGACATGAATTCTTTAATATATTGTATTAATGCTATGGTGTCCCCAGATACACTCTATATACCTAATACAAGAAATGTAAAGAGTCACGATCGACGCTAGGATGCATTGTTAAATAAGTAAGGGTTCTCACATTATGGACAAATGTGGGTAAAGAAGTTAGTCCATTAAACTAGGATTAGATTAGGTACTTCGAATATAGGTACTCTTACATGTAAATCAATGAAATTAATAGATATTTTGGTTCATAAGAACATAAATATTTTATATATTCAAGAAACTAAATGGGTTGAGGAGAAGGCCAAGAAAATTGATAGTTTAGATTTTAAAATTTAGTATTGATAGGAGTTGAACCAGAAATGGTGCAAATGTAATTATAAATAAAATTTGAAGAATAATGTTATAAATATTAATAGGATTTGTGACAGAATTATAGTTTTAAAGATTAGTATTGATACTAAAAATATTAATATTATAAGTGTTTATGCTCCTCAAATATTTTTAGATGTAAGCTCAAAAAAAATTTCTAATGACTTAGAAGGGTTAATACAAAGAATATCTTTTGAGAAAAAGGTATTTATTGGAAGAGATTTAAAAGAATATGTCGGTATAGTTGTAGAAGATTTTAAAAGCATTCATGGTGGCTATGAATTTGAAGTGACTAATGAAAAAGGTAGGATAATTTTAGATTTTGGGTTAGCATGTGATTTTATAGTTGCTAATGCTTTATTTAAAAGAGACGAACAAATTATTACCTATAAGAATGGACTTAGTAAAACATAAATTATTATTTTATGATAAGAAAAATAGATGGTTTGGATTGTAAAGATTATAAGGTTATTCCAAGTGAATGTTTAAGTGCCCAACATAAACTACTTGTTTTAGATTCTAAGATGAAGAATTGTACAATGAAAAATAAATCAAAATATTATTATAGGATTAGATGGGGTGCCTAAATAATAGTAATAAAAATATTTTAAAGAGTAAGCTATAAGATCTTAAAATTTGGGATGCTCATATGAAAGCTAATGTTATACAAAAAATAGTAGCAATTTGCAAAAAAATATTCTTAGAGAATTAAAAGGAAAATATTCTTTTTGTAAAAATAATTGGTGGTGGAATCAAAATTTGCAAAAAAAAAATGAAAAATAAAAAACTTTTTTATAAAACTTAGTTTAGATGTAAAAACTAAGAGAATTGGAAAAGATATAAAGTGGCTAGTAAAAATTCTAAGAAAGCAATATGTGATACAAAGAATTTAACTTTTAGTGATTTATATAATAGATCAGATACCAAAAAAGGTGAAAGATGTATATATAAATTAGCTAAGCAAAGAGATAAATAAATAAATATTTAGTTCAAGTGAGATGCATTAAAGATGAAAATTATAAAGTATTTTTCTTAGAAGAGAATATTGAACTTAGGTGGATGAGATATTTTGATAAACTTTTCAATGAAGGTTGTGAGGATACGATTGACTTTAGCAATATTAGTACCCTAAACAAAAATATAAAAAATTATTTTTATCATCGTATTAGTAAAATTGAAGTTATCGAGACTTTAAAGAAAATCAAGTGTGGAAAGGTAGTAAGACGATAATATTCTAATAAAAGTATGAAAATACTTAGGAGATCAAGGAATCTCTTGGCTTACTACTTTTTAATATTATTTTAAAGATTAAAAAGATGTCCAATGAGAGGAGAAAGAGTTTGTTGATTCCTATTTTTAAGAATAAAGGTGATGCACAAGAGTGTGCAAATTATAGAGGAATTAAGTTAATTTGTCATTAAAAAATTATAGAGTAAGGTTATAAAGATGATACAAATTTCTCAAAATTAGTTTTGGTTAGGTCTACTATAGATGTTATAGATTTGTTGAGAGGTTTGATGGAGAAGTACAAATAAAGTAAAGAGGATCTACAAATAATATTTGTTGATTTAGAGAAAGCATATAATAAAGTTCCAAGAGAAATGTTCTGGAGAGTTCTAAAAAAGAAAGGAGTTAATATTGGTTATATCCAAGTCATTAAGGATATGTATACTAGAGCTATTACTTGTGTCTAAACACAAGGAGGATTGACAAAATATTTTTCTATTTCAGTTGGATTACATTAAGGATCAACTTTAAGCCCTTATCTTTTTTGCTTTAGTTATGGATGTTCTTACTAGGCATTTACAGAAAAATGTACCTTGGTGTATGCTTTTTGCTGATGACATTCTTCTTGTTGATAAGACTAGAGAGCGAGTCCAAGAGATACTTGAATTATGGAGGTCAACCTTAAAATCTAAAGGTTTTCATTTAAGTAGATCTAAAATTGAATATATTGAGTATAATTTTAGTTGTAGAAGTTCTAGTGGTAGGGTTGTGACATTGGATGATAAAGTCATTAAATAGAGTGATCATTTTAGATATCTCGAGTCTATTGTTCAAAGTAATGGGGATGTTATTAGCAGAATTCAAATTGGATGGTTGAAGTAGAGGATGCATCTGGCCTATTGTGTGATAGAAAAGTACCACTTAGACTTAAAGGAAAATTTTATAAGATGATGGTAAGACCTGCAAGATTTATATTGTAGAATGCTGGCCAGTAAAAGAGAAGCATAAAATTAAATTAAGTGTTATGAAGATGAGGATGCTCAGGTGGATGAGTAGCTTTCCTCTTAGAGATAAAATGCGAAATGAATATATATGTGAAAAGATTGGAGTGACACTAGTGGTAGATAAGATTAGAGAGCCTGGGATAGGGTCACATAAAACGCCTCATTCTGACCCGGATTAGAGAGTATTAGATTTACCTTATGTTAAGAAAGGTAAAAGTAGGCCTAAAAACACTTGGTTATGATGTATAAAAAAAATAATCTTAATTTATTAGAATTAATGATAAATTGACACTTAATAGGACACAATGGAGAAGAAGGATTCATGTAATCGACCCCACATAGTGAGATAAATGCTTGTTGTTATTTGTTGATATAGAAATAACAAGGTTGTCAAATGTGTGCTTTGAAGCACGCTATCAAAATGAAGTATGAAGCGTCACAAGCACAAGGCCCCTCATGATCATGGTTGTGATATGCACATGTTATGCAACTCATGTGCATTGCAAGGCTCCTCGTGATGCAGAAAGAATTCCTTGCACTCTTCAAATGCAAGCACAAGCACAAGTGAACAAGTGGATAGGTGTAATGCAGCGATAGCTAGAGGGGCATGCAAGCACATGATATATGATGGCATGAAGTGACGTTGAGGGAGGCTCACTACTCTATGAAATGGCTCACTACTCTATAAATGTGCGAGCTATCAAATGGCTTTGCACAAAAGCAATATTCAGCAGTGGCTTCACATGAATGATATAGTAGTAGGATGCATGGTGAAACACGAGTTATTAATAATGATGACATGCAAGAGAAAGATAGGATCGGAAGAGAGAGATGACTAAAGAAAAGAGACATTTTGAAAATAAATTTCATAAATAAATATAAATTATAAAATAATAAAATATCAATAATTGGTTTGTTTCCAATGACTAGAACAAAGCTCTATTGCTTCATTTGTTTTAAATCTGATTAACTAAATGCATATTATTTCTACAAAATATATGCATGCATGATATACGATTCATTAGTGCTTCATTCAACATAATTATAACTTCACTTCGCAGTTTGCAAAGTGATATAAAAATAACCTTTGAGCAGCACATTACACTTCAACTTCAAAAAAACTAAGAATGGTTGGCAATAAACTACTTACAAAGCTTTACAAATATGATTTATACAAAAAATAAATATTGTTCAAAATTGTTTCCCCTAAAATTGAGGCCGGTTTTGTCTGTCAAAGATATTGGTTAATCTCATCAATGAACTAATCAAAATTCTACTAAAAAAGATTAAAATTTCTTCAAATTTTTATACCACATTTTTGTACCCCATGAAAATGATTAAAACTACTTTTTATAAGGATCATATCTATCTATATATATATTTGTGTGTGCATGTGTGAAGTCATTTTTTCTTTTGTTAATTGTCAATTAGGTAAAATAATTTATAATTTAGAAAATAAATTTTTGCTTAGTTTTATATATTTAACTTTATATCTTTTTAAATGTGTATGTAAGGTATTACAAATATTTTATATTGCAAAGTGGACATTATTGTCCTACTAGACATGATAAAAATGATTACACAACATTGAAAGTATTTAAAGTATGTTAGCATTTTATTAAAATATTATATTTCAAGTCGGGTGAAATTGTACATATAAGCTACAAATTAATCCATCTAGTTAAATTGCAAGTGAAATATAAAATTAGTACATAATTAAGTTTTAGAAATGAAAATGAAATGAGTTCAAGAAAATTCATGTAGTTGAATAGTTTGGCAATGACATGTAAATAAAAACACATACAGGGAAAGTAACAAAGGTAAGCCTCTATTGAGGTAAAAAGAGTCCTCACATTGATATATGTTTTGATACGTAACAAAGGCGAGCCTATATTGAGACAAAAATCTCAAATTTATATGTGCATGATAACATGTACAAGTGGGGCAACAAAAGTGAGCCCTTTTATAATGGCCAATGAACCTAGCATCTCAAACATTAAAGTAGAAAAAAAAAACCATCCCTTCCATGTTAAGTAATGATTTAACAGAAAAGAAAAGAAAAATTACAAAAAAAAATTAAACTAACATGAAATCACTTAATATATACCAAGAAAAAAAAATAATAGTGTTTACAACATTATAATCTTTAAATTTCATTTAATTTTTTTTAAAATTTTGTTCAATTAAATTGTCTCATTTACAGATTAGACTAGTTATTGTATAGGTAATATCATTTTGCAATGATTACAAAACATTATACTAATACATTATGCCTATTTTTAATTTTACATATTTAAATTTTGTATTAGAGTTGTTTATCTTATTTAGCTTTTAAACTGATCAAATATTATGTTGAATATAATTTCAAGGAAAAAATAAAATGAGGGGATTTCTTATACAGTTATAATCCTTAATTACTAACTTGTTATAATCCTTAATTACTAACTTGTTATAATCCTTTCACTTTTTTTTCTACAACTCTATAATATTATAATTGTACAGTTTTTCTATTTAATGAGGGGATTTCTCCAGCTTTTCAATAAAAACAAATTTTGGCCTTCAACAATAGCATTAAAAATTTGGATGAAAACAAATTTAATCATGAGACTATCAAGTCCTTCATTGGTCCCAAAATGATAGACTTCCAAACCAATAAGACGATTCGCCAAAGCCTCCACCATCCCATCCAACTTATCCCCTATTCAACAACAACAACAACAAGCCTTAATCCCACTAAGTGGGGTCGGCTATATGAATCCTTCATCTCCATTTTGTCCTATTATGTGTCAAATTCTCATTTAATTCAAATACACTAAGGTCATTTTTTATACATCTTAACCAAGTCTTGTAAGTCTATCTCTACCTATCTTAACATAAGGCAAATATAATGCATCTACTCTCCTAATCGGGTGATCGGACGACCGACGCTTTGTGTGGTCAAGCCATCTAAGGCGACTCTCTCTAATCTTATCTGCACTAGAGTTACTCCAACTTTTTCCCGAACATACTCATTTTGCATTTTATCTCTAAGAATAAAGTCACTCATCCACCTGAGCATCTTCATCTCTGTAACACTTAACTTAGTCTTATACTTCTCTTTTATTAACCAACATTCTATATCATAAATCATTACAGGTCTTACCACAATCTTATAAAATTTTTCCTTAAGTTTAAGCGGTACTTTTCTATGACACAACAGACCAGATGCATTCCTCTACTTCAACCATCCAAGTTGAATTCTACTAATAACATCTCCATCTATTTCACCATCATTTTGAACAATAGAGCCTAAATATATGAATCGCTCCCTCTTTTTAATGACTTGTTCACCCAATATCACAACACTACCACTAGAACTTCTACAACTAAAATTACACTCCATATATTCAAATTTAGATCTACTTAACGAAAACCTTTCTCTGGTTGACATAACAAGGTTGGCATCAATACTGTAAGAACATCCATAACTAAAGCAAAAAAGATAAGAGCTTAAAGTTGACCCTTGATGTAATCCAACTGAAATAGGAAAATATTTTGTCAATCCTCCTTGTGTTTGGACACAAGTAACAACTCTAGTATACATATCCTTAATGACTTAAATATAATCAATATTAACTCCTTTCTTTTCTAGAACTCTCCAAGAAACATCTCTTGAAACTTTATCATAGGCTTTCTCTAAATCAATAAATATTATATGTAGATCCTCCTTACTTTCTCTATACTTCTCCATCAAACCTCTTAAGAAATATACAGCATCTATAGTAGATCTACTTGGCATGAAATCAAACTGATTGTAAGAAACTTTTGTATCACATCTTAACCTATGCTCAATTACTCTCGCCCATTAATTTTAATGTATGACACATTAACTTAATTCCTCTATAATTTGCACACTCTTGTGCATCACCTTTATTCTTAAATATAGGAACCAACAAACTCTTTCTCCACTCATCTGACATCTTTTTAGTCTTTAAAATAATATTAAAAAATTTTGTAAGCCAAGAAATTCCTTGATCTCCTAAACATTTTCACACTTCTATTGGAATATCATCACGTCCTACTACTTTTCCACATTTCATTTTTCTTTAAAGCTTCTCTAACTTCAAATTTACTAATACAGCGATAAAAAATAAAATTTTCTATTATTGTTTAGGGTATTAAAGTTGCTAAAATCAATTGTATTTTCAAATCTTTCATTAAAAAGTTTATCAAATACCTAATCCACCTATTTTCAATATCCTTTTCTAAGAAAAGCATTTATGATTTTCATCCTTAATACACCTCACTTAAACTAGATATTTACTTCTATCTCTTTGGTTAACTTTATATATATATCTTTCCTTCTATCCAATCCATTGTATAAATCACTAAAAATTAAATTTTTTTATCATATATATTCTTTCTTAGAATCTCTACACTTTATATCTTTCTCAATTCTCCGGTTTTACATCTAAATCAAATTTTATAATAATGCTTCTTATTTTTTATCTTTTCTTGCACATTTTGACTCCACCACCAACTATTTTTATTAAAAGAAGTTTTTCCTTTTGATTCTCCAAGCACATTTTTTGCAACTTGTTTAATTTCACTTACTATTTTTTTCCACATAACATTAGATACTTTATAAACATCTCAAATTCTAAGCTCTTGTAGCTTGCTCTTAAAAATATTTTTATTAGTGTTCTTTAAGTGCCTCCATCTAATCCTAGGACAATAATTTGATTTATTTTTCATCTTCCAAATTCTTTAAAATAATTTGATTTAACACTACCTTTGCCGGTCTCAAGTCTGGATGTGAAAAATGGAGGGTTACGATAAGCAGTCGACAGCCAGCATAAAACTTATCGAAATAATCATGACATGAATCCTTTAAAACTTATCCCCTATCACAACCCAAAAAATAAAAATGAACATCCTTAACTTAGACACATAAAGATCCATGCACATGAAAAAGTAAGAATTTAAATAGTAAATAACAACTACTAAAATAACATTAAAATAAAAAAAGTATTAAGATTTATAACCTGAACCCTTGTCCAGAGCAAAGGAACCAAGGCTTTTGCATTACATTCCACATAAACATTAGACCAGAGATGAGTTGTTGGAAAATCCAATAATGGTGTCTCCGTACGTGTTGTGTAATTGTCATTGCTTACTTTAAGACTATGTAAAGTTCTATCAAATATTGTACCAGCTGCACCTGCATTCTCTGGGCATCCAACGCTTTGCCCACCTAGTTGATTCAAGAAAGCATATAATAAAATGAGGTGTAAAAAACAAATGATATTAAGCAATGCATACATGCAAAGAGATAATCATTAGGCATGCATAATTAAGAGATATTCATTAGGTGTAAGATAGAGAATAAAATTAAAGAAAAGAAGTATATGACAATCAAATATATTAACAACGCAGAAAGATCGCTTGAGCATATGGAGAAATAAAAGATATAAATGTCTGTCATTTATTTTTCGGGCAATGAAGATGTTCTTATAAGGTGTAAAGAGCGGCTTCACCAAAACAATCAATAAACCTATAAGAGTAACAAAGCAGATCAATATATAACTAAATAGTCTACAAAAATTACAACAAGATGAACATGAGATGAATAAAAGTAGCAAGGGATAATTATTGTAACACTATTACCCAATATAGGAAAGTAATTCCAACGGTTTAAAATAGGAAGGATTCATTAAGAGAAACAATGGAGAACAAAAAGATATAATGAAAAAATAATTCAGCAAAGATTATAATGCTAAACCTTTTTTTAACAGAATGGGAAGTGCTTACAAAATCATAGTAATAAAATAGCAACAAAAATTACACTAGGTGGCTTATTAAAAAAAATAATACAGAAGCCACATAATAAATAAATAAAACAAAAAGAAACCATCTTATTATGAGGATTGCTTTTAAGCAACTCAATAGCATGCCAAAACAACATTTGAAACATGTTTAGCATGACCTCTGTCAGCTAATTTTGGCAATGAAAATGACAATCAATAAGTTAAAAAAATTATAAAAAAAAACAAGTGAACTTCATCCCATGGAAAATATTCAGTATTTATTTACGCAATTCATGAGAACTAAAAGGCAGTTAGATGTGCTAGAAGTAATGCATTTCTATGACACACATTTGTGCATGTGGATGCTCAAGAATTCTCAACCACGCCAAATAAGAAATCACCATCAACAACTAAAATTTATCCAAAAGTTCAAAGCCTTGAATAAATGCATATGCTGTAACTAAGCTATCCCATTTTAACATACACAGATCAAGATAAAAGAGAACAGCTTGATTTATAAAAATAAATTGTATCATAAGCATAATGGCCATGACTACAAGTAAAAGGCAGTACTTCCAACAAACTATAATTAAACAGAGATATATGCTTAGTGCAAACCATGAACAGTTATTGTTACATCTTGTATGGCATAACACACAAGGGATATCCTCCCGCCGCCACCACCGCCCCATCCACTCCCTCCAGCAGCACTGATAGTACCTTTTCCTTTCCTAGGCATCAAGCAAAAACACAAATCAGACAATTCACCATCCTTAACTCAAAATAAAATTAATATATTTAAATTCTCAAGAATGAGAAAAGCGAAATGTGTCCATTAGAGGCAAAGACTATCATTTTACAGATTAAAAGTACCAAATCCCAGGAAATGTTAGAAGCTTCACAAAAACTGTGTAAAACTTCAGAAAACTGTTCCACTTAGACTTTCACACTCAAATTAATCTGCAGTTGACTAAAGCAAGTCTAGAACAATGTTTCCAAAATAATAAGCATAAGGTGTCATACTGAATGTTTCCAAAATAAGACCACTAAGAGCCATACTTTACTATAATTCTGTGTAACAGTTAAAGTTGTCATCACACCCCATTTTAAAATAAATACAAAAAAGGGAGAAATGCTCTTGCAGCATTTCCTTTTTTGTCATGCATTTCCCCTCAATTATCTGAGGGATATTACTCACATCTCAACTATTCATAGTACAAATTTGATGTATTTAGTGTAGCTATTGGAGAATTTTGAACTGAAAAAAAATGCTTGTATTCACTGAGCATGGACCGAAGTTGTATGTAGCTAATTGTAATGATTTATATATAAAGAGAGAGAGAGAGAGAGAGAGAGAGAGAATATATATATATATATATATATATATAGCATAATACATCCGGAGATTTCTTTAATGTAATTTTCAATGTCGACAAATTATATATTGTAGCCATAAAAAAGATAGTCAATTCCAACGGGTAATTTATAATAGGAAAGCTACCTTATGTAGTATTGTGTTGTGTTGTATCAAATAAAGTCATAGCTAGTTTAATAAATATAAAAAAGTTTCCCTTCCATGTTTTTTCTCTGTTATGAAGCCATAGAGAGAGTGCACGCACAGATTTGGCATTTCAGTTGTGCATTTACAGCTCAAATCAAAGCAATGGCCTGGAAGATTTCTAAAAAACAATGAAGAAGAAATGCACCAAAAAAATTTAAACAATGTTCAGTTTCCTTCATCCTAGCGAATAATGCTGCAGATTCAGCCTGTCACGCTTCACTTTTTCTAGAAGTGAAAAAGAGTGTAGGTAGCAGTCTGCTCAAGCACAAAGAAAAAATTCACAAGTGCCTATTCTATATTTTAAGGTGCAAAAGGCAAGAGTTAGATTTAATGCTATATTCTCCACTCCTTCAATACATTGAATCACAAGTTCTCTATTGCAATCATCAAGAAGGGACGTTAAGGATATCCCAAGGCTACAGAATAGTTCCCCCCGCCTCTTCTTGCAAAAGAGCATTGTCGCGCCCAACTACGCTTCACATCCTACTTCATTTTTTAACCATTATTTAACCAAGATGCATTTAACAATAACCTTAGCTATATAGCCATCATTTAATACCAAAAAAATAAAGCATCCTTCAATAAACCTCAGAAAAGAGGAAGAAGAAAAGATTGTGCAGGTGTAAACATAACTTCTAGAACCTATAAAAGTAACAAAAGCACCAGCATAACTGCAAGTACAAACCCTAACTAATGAATAGAATTTGTGAATCTTCAACAATGTAAAATACAGTAAAAAGATCACACAATATATAATGTAGTACAGCGGCTAAAATTGAAACTTACAACTTTAAAGCATAAATCAAGATACTTCCACCAGAGCCACCACCACCTTTGAGACCTCCTGCACCTCCATCAGCAGTCGCTAATCCATCCACAGTCAGTAAATCCCTAACGTCAAACTTGATCCTGCCACCACCGTCACCTCCATATAGCTTGTCAACTGATGTGCTGCCACCCTTGCTCCCATAACTCCATGGTTCAGATAATGTTGACCAAGCATAAACATCTCCGCCCCAATTTGTTTTGTTACTTTTCAAACAAGAAGCACCTCGTCCACCATGCCCTCCACCAGCTCCATCATGGCCGCTTGGTGTGCCACTCGTTTGCTCAGGTGGTGGCCCACCTAAGGCTCTCGTATTAATGCTTGAATGGTGATCAAGAGTAAGATTGGTTGAAACAAAAATAATGGATCCCGCAATAATTTCTGCATATGAGCCAACTCTAACCATGCCTGAGATATTGATGATCGCACAACATCCTTTTACAGCACATATAATGGAAACGCCTGAAGATATCTCTAGGTTCCCAGTCCCATATATACACAGGTCATCCGTGTAAGATACATTTGAACTTATGACACAAGTTTCATTCAGTGAACCAATACCTTTCAGATCCTGACAAGAAACGGAATTCAAAGAAGATAAACAGGAACCCTCTTCAGCCTGGTGATATTGGTTCCTATAGGAAGAATCAAGTAAAACTGATCCAAAATATGCTTCAGTCGACCTTTCTAAATATAAGCCTTTAACCCCACAATCTTCAAGACTTGAAAAGAAAATTGATATGAAGAAACAACCTACATAGGATGCCAGTATCAGCTTCCACTTTCGAGACCAGGATACATAGCAATTCATGAAACCAAAGAACATGACAGTTTATCCACTATTGTCTTATCATACAAATAGAAAGGCATATGGTTTAAAGTCTGGATTAAAGCATATATTCTGTGAGCATAGAAAGAGTTACTAGGCCAACAGCGCACACTTGCGTAGAGATTTTGTTTCCCTATCAAAAGACAAAGAAATGTCAGCGGTCATGTCAAAAATATAACAAACGACAAGAGAAATTTTAAGTGCTGTTCCAAATTCAGTTTCCTTTAATTGAAAATAATAAATTAATTGAATATGAAACACAACTTAATTTGGAGTTTTTGGAGTTCTTGGAGCAACTAAGCAAAGAATAAGGCCTTTGCTTGCCCAAAATAGTCCTTGATCCCCCTGTTCTATTTAAACTAGCTTAGCACTGCACATACGAAGAAGCAAGGGTGAAATGCTAGTGAAATTCTAACAGCTATGATGGGCCAACTAAAATGTCAAATAACAGAGTCAGCAAAGGAGTAACTAAAATGCTAGTTGGGATCGTTACCTTGAGTTGGAAATAAAAATTTGTTTCACACAGATTGTAACAGAGATATGGACCGGAGAAAAAATGATGCCCAAATTTGTTATTTGATGATTCATTCAAACAGACCAATGCACAAAGTAAACCTCCCATCAAATAAAGTTTGAAAATCTGAACAAACAACTTGACTATAGAAGGGTGTGAACGGGTAGCTATTGGGGGACTTTTGAGAGGTCTACTTGCACAGCAAGAGAGAGAGAGAGAGAGAGAAAGTTAACGATAAGATAATTTTTGCAAGGAAAAGAAAAAGAAAAGGTGAAGCGATACAAGGTATACAAAAAGCATGACAGCCAACAAACTTATTTACAAAAATTAAGAGAGCAGTTAAGCGGGATTGCAAGCTTAAACCAGGGAAAAAATAATACTTGTCCTGACGTCATCCGTTTCAATCAATGGCTTCTTGCTTTTTCCCACAACGTTTGATTCCAAGGTAAGTTTTGTACAATTTTTCATACAAAAGTTGCGACATGCCTTCACTTGGCTAATGTTAGGGCGTGTCCCATAACCTCTCCAAAGTGTAAATCATTGCTCATCCCAGCACGGAAAATGATGAGGTATGTGACGTATGTCCCAAGCCTTTTTTTCATATTATCTTAGATTTCAAAAAGAAAGCCACTCCAAATGCAACCATGGTTGAACCCAAGATGCATCTTCTAGAGTTTTTCTTTGTGCAGGATCACAAAACGAGACTTGCTAGTGATGAATACTTCCAAATCAATTTGTGAAACAATAAAAGTTAAAATGCAGTGTTTGGGTAATTTTCCTTGCCTTTGAATCAACTACATCAATCAATCCATACAATACTCTCTAGATGCAAATTTAGAAAATCAATACAAGTGGATGTAGCTATTGCTAAGCTCTCTGAACCGTCTGCAACCTGTGTTCCTGAGATAGATATTTGCCTCTTTTGCTTGAGAGTTGTGGATTAGCACTTCCTCAACTAGATATTGGTAAAATAAGAAATATGAGGGTTTACCCTCATGCAAGTCTTGCAAAATCTTAGTAAGGATTATGTTAGTTGTTTCATGGCCCGTCCAAAGTTAAGGAAATCATCCACTATAGCTCCTAATATTTAAGTTGATTCTCTTGGTCAGAGCAGAGACAGCATAGAGCCTACCAATTGGTTGCGTGAAGCTCCCTCTAATTCGGTCCCTGTGAAGGTTTCTTATCCTCTAGATACTACTTAAAATTCATCTTATAAATTACTGCCGTAACTTGATGGAGATGATTCCTTGAATGATAGTATTCTTCCTACTCCTCCATCTCTGATCATCAATTTTAGATGTTACAATGTCTTATACCTCAAGAGCCAAGCCTAGGTTAGATATATGCCAAAAATTAAGGGTGTCCTTCAATTACTCATACAAGCTCTTCTCCATGTGAAATTATAACTATGTTCAACAATACTATATTTGAATGGTCTGAAGTGGATGTTTTCGATGATCCAAACTCACTCCAATCTCAAGATTCAAAAGTTCATTTTGGATAGTGAATGAAATCATTGAAATGTTTCAACTTGTATTTTCTTATAGAGGCACTAATCAAAAAAAGTCCACAATAACTCCCATGATGATTAACATTTGGCATTGTGTACTTAACAAGTGTTTGAATGTTGGTTTATAATACGCTACACTTTATGTTATCTTGATCCAATGCATTTTATTTTTCTTTTTATGATGGAAGTCTTTTGTAATTTACGTAAGATTGTCATTGACTAGTTAAAAATTTTTATTTGTTTAAAAAAAATCACATAACCATTCTATCATATCCAGAATAAACAAGCATTTTCATGCATCCATATTACATCCTTGCTTATTGAATCAGCACTCTAAGTTTTACTTGTCACCCTCCAACATTTTCAGTAGGTTTTTGAAGCAATAGTTGGTGAAAATCTTGAAGGGTAAATGCATTAAACTGTTAGAGATCAAAACTCAAACTAAGGGGTTGTTTGGCATCTGATTTAAAGGCAGTATTTAGCATTAACTTAAATCATGCCAGACAGAATTTTGGGATTTTTGAATCCTAATGTTTTGATAAATCATATTTTAGTCATATCATTAGTTAAATTCAGGATTTGTTAAATCCCACCATTCATGGGATTTAATGAATTTAAAGATTTCTCCCTCCCACAAATCTCAAATCCTAAAAAATAGCCAAATAATTAACCAGGATTTAACAAGCTTTAACTTTTATCCTGCCAAATGGATTTCAATTTTTAATCCTCTAAATATTTATTAAATCCGGATTTATAGCATTAATTAAATCCGACTTGTAGCCAAACAGACCCAAAATATACTACATTACATTGATTGGAATACCTTAATAGCTGACAAATTCACGTGCAATCCAATAAGCACATTTCAGGTAGTAGCATACTTTCAATATTCATGAATCAAACTTCTAACCCTCCTACTTGTAGCCCAAAATATACTACATTACAGTGATTGGAATACGTTCATAGCTAACAAATTCACGCGCAATTCAATAAGCACAATTGCAGGTAGTAGCATACTTTCAATATCCATGAATCAAACTTCCAACCCTCCATCGAAATACACGACGGAATGGATTTTTTAACAACTTGGTAAGAAAAAAACTCAGCAAAAACAACAAGCTAGGGCAATTAACGCCAGCCGACTCATCAAACAGAAAGATTTCACATCAGCTAATTCAACGAAAACAAAAGAACCAGAAGATAAAGTACTAAAATCAACAGCTTACCAACTACAGAAACACAGCGATAGAAAAACGGATCGATGCGGAGAAATGAGTTCGAGAAGAAATCACTCCTTCTCGCTCACAAATCACACGGAGACAAAACCCTAGATTCGCTCCAGCGTCCTCACTGTTTCTGTTTACAACCTCCTTTCCTCTTTACCTCCCGCAACTCCTCCGGTCTTACGAGTCGCTCTGCTATTTCTTCACCTTCTCCTTTCGCTCCCACTGTGAAGCTGTACGCAAAAGGGAGCCACCCTCGCATTTTTTGAAAATCACGAGATTACCATCGCCCTAAGCTGCTCAAGTTTTCGCTTAAAATGGCCATTTTAAATCTGAGCCGTTGATTAGCGACACAGCAGGCAAAGGATTTGATCTCTATGCTACCCATTTAGTGGGGTGTTTTAGTATATTTTTTATATTTTATGGCTTCTTCATAAGTGTTTATACTAATAAATATCATTAATTGATACTTAAAAGCTTAACGGAGGGGAGCACCCACACGTGGTTCCTGGCAATTCCGACACGAAGACACGTCTACGCTACGCGATGTCTCCGGAAATTTTATTAGCTCCATATCATCGCATATTCGTTAGTATAATTTTAAAAAATTAATCATGATTATATAAATTTATTTGGATTAAATCGAATTATTTAAAAAATTATCAAATTAAATCTGTAAAATTAATTTTTTAATAAAAAATTAAAGTACGGATAGCGACTCAGAGAGTGGTCGCCAGTTTCGGCGTTTTGATTACCGTTATAATATAGATTGAGGGCAAAGAATTTGACAGCTTATCTTCAAAGAAAGCGAATTCAGGCCTCGGTTAATGGTCGTTAGAAGTAAAGCGCTTATGTTTTAGATTAGGGGTCGTGTGGGTCCACCTAATTGGTCAATCGAAATCCGGAAAAGCAATGGCGAAGTGCCACGTATGAATCTTTTGAACAAATTCCTTCATATTTCCTAAATTATTTTTCACCACAGCATTGTTTAACCGCGACTGCGCCGTCCCGATTTTAGTACAACAACAATAACAACAAGCCTTGTCCTTAATGTCACGTGAATCCTTCGTCTCCATTATGCTTTTTATGTGTCAAATTCTTATTTAATTCAGATACTAAGATCATTTTTATACATCTTAACCAAGTAGGTCTACCTCTACCTTTCTTAACATAAGAAATCTAATCGTCTACTCTCTGTCATCATTGGACGGTAGGCTTTATGTGGCCAAAAACCATCTAAGGCGACTCTCCTAATCTTATCTACCAGCTACTCCAACTTTTTCCTACTCATTTTGCATTCTATCTCTAAGAGTAAAGCCACTCATCCACGAATCCTCATCTCGTAACACTTAACTTAGTCTTATGCTTCTTTCTTTCGTTCATCATAAGTCATTGCGGTCTTACCACCATCTTATAAAATTTTCCTTAAGTTTAAGTGGAACTTTTCTATCACATAATAGGTAGATGCATTCCTCCAATTCAACCATCCAACTTGAATTCTACTAATAACATCTCCATCTATTTCACCATCATTTTGAACAATAGAGCCTAAATATCACAATGCTCACTCTTATTAATGACTTGATCACCTAAAGTCACAACACTACACTAAAACTTACAACTAAAATTACACTCAATATATTCGCTTTAGATCTACTTAAACTAAAACCTTTAGACTCTAAAGTTGACCTCCATAATTCAAGTTTATTGGACTCCCTCAGTCTTATCAACAAGAAGAATGTCATCAAAAAAAGCATACACCAAGGTACATCTTCTTGTAAATGCCTAAGAACATCCATAACTAAAGTAAAAAGATAAGGGCTTAATGTTGATCCTTGATGTAATCCAAATAGGAAAATATTTTGTCAATCCTCCTTGTGTTTGGACACAAGTATGCTCTAGTATATCCTTAATGACTTGAATATAACCAATATTAACTCCTTTCGTTTTAGAACTCTCCAAAGAACATTTCTTGAGACTTTATCATAAGCTTTCTAAATCAATAAATATCATATGTAGATCCTTCTTACTTTCTCTATGCTTCTCCATCAAACCTCTTAACAAATGTATAGCATCCATAGTAGATCTACCGGCATGAAACCGATTGTGAGAAACTTATCACATCGTCTATGCTCAATTACTCTCTCCCATAATTTTAATGTATGACATATTAACTTAATTCCTCTATAATTTGCACTCTTGTGCATCACCTTTATTCTTAAATAAAGGAACCAACAAACTCTTTCTCCACTCATCTAGCATATTTTTAGTCTTTAAAATAATATTAAAAAGATTTGTAAGTCAAGAAATTCCTTGATCTCCTAAACATTTCCACACATCAATTGGAATATTATCAGGTCCTCGCTTTTCCACATTTTCATTTTCTTTAAAGCTTCACTAACTTGATTTACGATGATAGAAATGAAATTCTATTTTTGTTTAGATATTAAGGTTGCTAAAATCAATCGTACTTTCAGATCCTTCATTGAAAAGTTTATCAAAATACATCATCCACCTATTTTCAATATATTTTTCTAAGAAAAATACTTTATTTTTTTCATCCTTAATACCCTCACTTGAACTATGTCTTTACTTCTCCTATCTCTTTGCTTAGCTAACTTATACATACATCTTTCACCTTCTTTAGTATCTAATCTATTGTATAAATCACTAAAAGCTAAATTTTTTTGCATCATATTGCTTTCTTAGAATCTCTACAGCCACTTTATATCTTTCCCAATTCTCCAAGTTTTTACATCTAAACCAAGTTTTATAACAATGCTTCTTATTTCTTATCTTTTTTTGCACACTCTGACTCCACCACCAACTATTCTTATTAAAAGAAGCTTTTCCTTTTGATTCTCCAAGCACATCTTTAGCAATTTGCTTAATTTCATTTGATATTTTTTCTCACATAACGTTAGCTTCCTTATGAACATCCCAAATTCTACTTTCTTGTAGCTTGCTCTTAAAAATATTTTTATTTGTGTTCTTTAAGTGTCCCCATCTAATCCTAGGATAATAATTTAGTTTATTTTTCTCTTACAACTTTCATCTTAAAATCTAAAACTAATAGTCGATGTTGGGTACTTAAAATTTCACTTGGAATGACCTTATAATCTTTACAATCTAAACGATCTATTTTTCTTATCGAAAATAATCAATCTTGTTTTACTAGATCCATTTTATAAGTAATAATATGTTCATCTCTTTTCTTAAATAAAGTATTAGCAACTACAAGATCATAAGCTAAGGTAAAATCTAATATAGTCCTACCTTCTTCATTAGTCACTCCAAATCCATAACCACCATGAATACTTTTAAAATCTTCTACCACTCTACCAACATGTCCATTTAAATCTCCCCAATAAATATTTTTTTCAAGAGGTATCTTTTGTATTAATCCTCTAATTCATTCCAAAATTTTTCTTTTAAGCTTACCTCCAAACCTACTTGAGCATAGACACTTATAACATTGATAATCTTAGTATCAACAATAATCTTTAAGCTATAATTATCTCCACATTAATTTACATTATCAAACTTTTATCATAATCTACACTATTTCTAGTTCGACTTTTACTTGAATACCAAAGTTTAAAACCTAAACTATCAATCAATCTCCTTGGCCTTCTCACCAACCCATTTAGTTTCTTAAACACATAAAATATTTATCTTTCTATGAACCATAATATCTATTAATTCCATTAATTTACCGTAAGAGTACCTATATTCCAAGATCCTAACCTAATTCTAGTTTCATGGACTAACTTCTTTGCCATCCGTCCATAATGTGGGAACCCTTGCTTATTTAACACCGCAGGCCGTAGATGTGACTCTAGCACATTTTTCACTATTCAAGCCATATACGCTGCGCTTCGGGGGCCAAGATTAACACAATGATTTAAAGGATTCATGTCATGATTATTTTGACAAATTTTACAATGGCTGTCGACTACCTAACTCAACCCTCCACTTTTTGCATCCCAATTTTAGTAAATATTAATAATTTTATAAATTTAGAAGTATTAAATGGATGAACAATAAAAGTGTAAGTTAGTCAAGTCAATCTATGAGCTCGAGCTCTACTTAATAAATAATAACTAAAAAGTCAAATTCAAGTCAACTCAAGCTCCATTTATTAATTCAGAAACAGACTCCATTAATAATTATTAATATTAAATATATTTAAAATATATTAAAATTTAATAGTTTAAAAATAAAAACTATTTTAAATATTTAAAAATTATATTTCATTCTCTTATATTAAGTCATTTCTTGTCATTTTTTTAAAAATTTTTACATATTTATCATTTTATCATAATAATATTTAAATAAAAATTATTTTATCTCTTTCATATTAAATGAGCAAACTCATATACTGACTTGAACTAGTAAAATAAAATTAGAGCTCAAACTCCGTAGATTAATCAAGCTCAAGTGAAGGATGAGTTGAGCTCACCTCGACTCATTTACACCCTTATATGAGATTCATAATTTAAACTAAGTGTGATTTCAAAGAAAATACTAAGAAGTTTGAGATCATTTTTATTTAAGATTTATATTTATAGCTCTCTATATATTTTAGAATGAATTTAAAATACACTTATTAGTTTAATTTAGATGTATTTGAAATTTATTTTATTTAGTTAAATTTTAAATATACCGATCGTTATAAATTGAGACTGCTCATTATCATCAGGCTGCGCCCGTCGCCTCCAACCACGACCACTGTCGGCTGTCAGCCAATGCCAACCACTGCAACTCATTACCACCAAACACCCCTACCTGTTATTATCGTCCAACGCACTAGTCAGCAAAATACTTTACATTACTTTAATTTTATAAAAAAAGGAATTAAAATCATACATTTGTAGAGTTTTTGCCTAAATAATTTAAATTTTTAAATACATTATTTTTATTTTGCACTATATTTTTTTATTATATTTCAAATTCAATCAATCAAATAATACTATATAAATTTTAAAGTAACAATATTTCATGGAAAAAAACTAGGACTCGAAAAAAAATAGCTAAAAAATTTCCAATAACAAAATAAAATAAAGGTTAAATATCCAAATGACAAAATATATATTATGGTTCATAGAAAGATAAATATTTTATGTGTTCAAGAAATTAAATGGGTTGGTGAGAAGGCCAAGGAGATTGATAGTTTAGGTTTTAAACTTTGGTAGTAAAATCGAACTAGAAATGGTGTATGTGTGATTATAGATAAAAGTTTGAAGGATAATGTTATAAGTATTAATAGATGTGGAGATAGAATTATAGCTTTAAAGATTATTGATACTAAGATTATCAATATTATAAGTGTCTATGCCCTCAGTAGGTTTGGAGGTAAGCTCAAAAGAAAAATTTTGGAATGAATTAGAGGGATTAATATAAAAGATACCTCTTGAAGAAAAAGTATTTATTGGAGGAGATTTAAATGGACATGTTGGTAGAGTGGTAGAAGATTTTAAAAATATTCATGGTGGTTATGGATTTGGAGTGACTAATGAAGAAGCGGGGCTATATTAGATTTTGCCATAGCTTATGATTTTGTAGTTACTAATACTTTATTTAAGAAAAGAGATGAACATATTATTACTTATAAAAATGGATCTAGTAAAACACTGATTATTTTCTGATAAGAAAAATAGATCGTTTAGATTGTAAAGATTGTAAGGTCATTCAAGTGAAATTTTAAAAACATATTATTAGTTTTAGATTTTATGATGAAAGATTGTAAGAGAAAAATTAAACTAAATTATTATCCTAGGATTAGATGGGGACACTTAAAGAACACAAATAAAAATATTTTTAAGAGCAAGCTACAAGAAATTAAAATTTGGGATGTTCATAAGGAATCTAACGTTATGTGAGAAAAAATATCAAGTGAAATTAAGCAAGTTGCTAAAAATATGCTTGGAGAATCAAAAGGAAAAGCTTCTTTTAATAAGAATAGTTGGTGGTGGTCGAGTGTTGCGAAAAGATAAGAAATAAGAAAATATGTTATAAAACTTGGTTTAGATATAAAAACTTCAGTGGGAAGAAAGATATAAAGTGGTTTGTAGAGATTCTAAGAAAGCAATATATGAAGCAAAAAATTTAGCTTTTAGTGATTTATACAATAGATTAGATATCAAAGAAGGTGAAAGATGTATATATAAGTTAGCCAACCAAAGAGATAGGAGAAGTAAAGACATAGTTCAAGTGAGGGGTATTAAGGATGAAAATAATAAAGTGCTTTTCTTAAAAAAAGATATTGAAAATAGGTGGATGAGGTATTTTGATAAACTTTTCAATGAAGGATCTGAAAGTACGATTGATTTTAGCAACCTTAATATCCTAAACAAAAATAGAGAATTTCATTTTATTGCAGATTAGTAACCAGTTAGTGAAGCTTTAAAGAAAATGAAATGTGGAAAAGCAAGAGGACCGGCTAATATTCCAATAGAAGTGTGGAAATGTTTAGGAGATCAAGAATTTCTTGGCTTACAAATCTTTTAATGTTATTTTAAAGACTAAAAGATGCCGTGATGAGTGGAGAAAGAGTTTGTTGGTATATTTAAGAATAAAGGTGATGCACAAGAGTGTGCAAATTATAGAGGAATTAAGTTAATGTGTCATACATTAAAATTATGGGAGAGAGTAATTGAGCATAGTTACGATGTGATACGAAGTTTCTCACAATGGTTTCATGCCGTAGAACTACTATGGATGCTATACATTTGTTAAGAGGTTTGATGGAGAAGCATAGAGAAAGTAAGAAGGATCTACATATGAGATTTATTGATTTAGAGAAAGCTTATGATAAAGTCTCAAGAGATGTTCTTTGGAGAGTTCTAGAAAAAAAGAATTAATATTGGTTATATTCAAGTCATTAAGGATATGTATGTTGAGTTGTTACTTGTGTCCAAACACAAGGAGGATTGACAAAATATTTTCTTATTTTTGGATTACATCAAGGATCAACATTAAGCCCTTATCTTTTACTTTAGTTATGGATGTTCTTACGAGGCATTTACAAGAAGATGTACCTTGGTGTATGCTTTCGATGACATTCTTCTTGTTGATAAGACTAGAGGGAGTCCAATATAAACTTGAATTATGGAGGTCAACTTTAGAGTCTAAAGGTTTTCTAAGTAGATCTAAAACTGAATATATGGAGTGTAATTTTAATTGTAGAAGTTTTAATGGTAGTGTTGTGACTTTAGGTGATCAAGTCATTAATAAGAGAGCGAGATATTTAGGCTCTATTGTTCAAAATGATGGCGAAATAGATGGAGATGTTATTAGTAGAATTCAAGTTGGATGGTTGAAGTGGAGGAATGCATCGCCTATTATTATGTGATAAAAGTTCCACTTAAACTTAAGGGAAAATTTTATAAGATGGTGGTAAGACTGAATGACTTATGGAGAATGTTCAACAAAAGAGAAGTATAAGACTAAGTTAAGTGTTACGAGATGAGGATGCTCGTGGATGAGTGGCTTTACTCTTAGATAGAATGCAAAATGAGTATGTTGGGAAAAAGTTGGAGTAGCTCGGTGGTAGATAAGATTAAGGAGAGTCGCTAGATGGTTTGGCCACATAAAGCGGCCGTCCATGACCCGATTAGAGAGTAGATGCATTAGATTTGCCTTATGTTAAGAAAGGTAGAGACCTAAAAGACTTGGTTAAGATGTATAAAAATGATCTTAGTATAGTTGAATTAAATGAGAATTTGACACATAATAGGACACAATGGAGACAGGATTCATGTAAATACCTAGTGGGATTAAGGCTTGTTGTTATTGTTGTTGTTGTTAAATATCCAAATGTGAATGTTGACGTCTAGTATGATTTAGGGGCGTCAAAAATTGACCCGACATGAATCTGACTGAAAAAATTCAGGTTCGGGTTAACTCAAACAATTTTAGGTTGGGTTCAGGTTGAAGAAATTAACCCGTTTGATATTTCAGGTCGGGTTCGGGTTGACCCACCAACCCGAAATTAACTCGATTTTGACCCGTCAACTTAAAATTGACCCAATTTTTACCCATAAATTTGATTTTAGCGCAAATTTGACTTGCTTTTGACTTAAAAAATATATATATATATATAAATAAATCATTTGGGTTGAAAGTCGAGTCGAGTTCAGGTTGAAATTTTTTACCAATTTAATAAATGGGTCAGGTTAAGGTCAAATCTATTCGGGTCTGGTCGATTTGAGTAATACCTGAATCCAACCTGTCGATCCAAATTGACACTCTTAGTATGATTGATTTAACTGTACAAATAAGGTAAATATTTTAAGCAAGAATTTTAGGGTGACATATATAAATTTTTTGAGTTGATTTACAAATATTTTTAATCAATCTTTTTTAAACCCTGTTGTTTTTTAATAGCGTCTACTTACTAATAAGAATTAGGAATTGAATAGCCGAGCCAATTATTTGGGGAGCGTACTCCTTCGAAATCTTATAGATTATTATAAAATTGTACGATTGATTTTATCTTGTACCCCCTCAAACTCTTATAATTTCATAAATTGAAATCATTATAATAAAAAATTTCCCTCTTTGAGAAGCTAGTTTACTTGGTTTTTGAAAAATTGCATATACTTATAGTGAGACACAGTATATTAAATGTATATATTGGAGTCATTAATAGTATCAAGCTTTAAAGCACTAATTAAGAATATGTTTGAGGTAGGTGTAATTTTGTTGAAAAGTTTATTATAAAGTTATTGTGAGGAAAGCATATTTTTTGAAAAATTATAGTGTATATTATAAATGTTTCTCTTTTTGAAATATTCAAATAGCCACTTTCTGATAGTAATCATACTCTAATAGTTCTAATTCTCAAAACTAACTTTTCACCTCAATTTTTTTTGAAAAGCAGCAAAAAAGTTGATAGTCAAACATATTTGTGGTTACTTTATGACTACTTTATGAAAAATAAAGTAACCAGAAAACTATCACAAATGATCTCTAAATAAATTGAGTGGGATAGCAAGTGGTGAGGTGTCTTAATGTGTGGAAGATAAATAAGAATTATAAATATATAGGATGGGAATGATGAAACAAATACAAGTGTAAGAAGAAAGCATACGAAAGTTAAAAGTGAAATTTTTGTTGATTTAAATATAATATAAATAAATTAAAAACTTTATTAATAATAATAAGAAAAAAATCATAATTTACTTTAAATTTAATAAACAAAGAATTATGTATATAAAAAGATGGTGTTATTTTTAAATGTATGATAACTCATCATGAAAGTCATGCATCTCTCAAAATAAAAAAAATAGTTGTAAATTATTTGAAATAGAAGTATCACCAAAATAAAATTGATGTGTCAAAAATAATCACAAAAGAGAAAATGAAATCACAAAATAAATTATTTTAACATTTATATAGCTAATCTACAAAAAAAATTTGCATTTGCAAGAGATGAGAGAGTATATGATCCACTTAAAAAAATGTAAGTGATGAATGTGATGTATGAGATGAATGAATATCCATCACATCTGCAACCTCTAAAGTATGTTCAAATCTCAAAGTAATCTAATTTGTCCATTTGTCAATCATCAATGAATATAAAAACCTCTCGGGCTTGTTGAAATGGTCTATTTAGAGTTAGCTATGAGGGAGGGAGGCTCTTGGGAAGGCTCATCTCAAAAGACTCCTCTAAACAATATTCTTTTTCCCTTAATAGTTCTAAATTTCTAAAATTTAGTTCATTCTAGTGATTACTATAACAATATGATGACTTAGGCACGTATAATTAGTATGTCACATATTAATGTCCACGTATTAGAATATTAATCATTTTTAAAATTTTTGGTGTCTAATACATCATGTCTACTAAAAATATATTGTTGACCTATAACAATTCTTAATGAAAATTCTACAAGTCTCTATATATTAATTATATGCTTAATTGAAAGATTTTTTGTTTTAATTTTATTATTGTATGACCCTATATGTTATCACCTTTTAAGCTTGATTCTTCATAAGTGTTGCACCTTATGCATTTCTCAAACCTTATTAAAATGAAATTTACATACATACCACGCAATTCTTATGCATTTATATATTTCACACCCAAACTTTAATATTTATAAAAAATAACACTTTTCATATGCATAAAAAGGTGCATTTCACTTAGAAAAAGTAACAAGGGTGGTATTTTTGATGTAATAATAAAGATTTAAGTACTATTTAAGTAAAAAATTAAAGTTTGGGTGTGAAATATATAAATGCATAAGAATTGTGTGGTATGTATGTAAATCCCCCTTTCAATTGTGGTCGTGCTACATAAATGATAGCATACCTCCTCTCTCTCTCTCTCTCTCTCTCTAAGTGGGTGTGTGTATTCTTTTTTATCTATACAGAAGACTTGAGTAACTCATATGATGTACTTTGATGCTCTCAAATAATGGATATTTACTCATATTCAATCTAATAATAAACATAGATCATTCCATAATTTAAAATCATGTCATAAGAGAAGGGTGAATTTGGTGTGAACTAATACACACAAAAAAAGAAGAAGAAGAAGAATGAGCTTAATGCCCTCCTATCAATATGACATGCATAAGACAAATGTTAGATAACAAAAGATAATTGTTTAACAAATAAGATAATGTATATTTATATTTTTTGATGACATTATAATTATTTTAATGAAAATATCAAAATATTCTATCAAACACCATGTGTTGAAGCCTTTAATCTCATAGAGTTATCTAAGCATAAATGTTTTAATGATATTAGAATTTAATAATTTTAGTTTCTTGGATTCCTCTCATTAAATCCCATTTTAATAGCAAGCACACAAAAAATTCTAAATTCATTTTGCCCCTGAAAAAAGCAACTTAAAATTTTTAATTTACCCTCCAATATTTATTATAGACATATTTGGAGTTCGATGAAGATAAGTTAGTATTATTGGGTTCGCCATATTGAAATGTTCAATTTGATTATAAATTTAATAAAATTAAAATTTTTTGATGATCAAAGACTCAATTCATAAAAAAAAAATAATAATAAAATACTTTCACTAAGATGTAAGGAAAGCTCTCACTAGACTCAGTTTCATTCCTAAATTATAAATTATTCAATTGCTCTAGCACATATGCTGGTTTGACTATGGATGACTAACAAAGATTATGGGACAATGCATTTATTTATTTAGCAAAAGTTATAGTACATAATTTTTATGAAATTATAAATTTAATATTCATAAAAAATATTTTTTTTTGTAAAAAATGTGTATTTAACTTTTAAAAAATTATTATAATATTATTTTTATGTAAATTGAATTATAAATATTATTTATTTAAATTTTAAAAATAGATATTAGATAAATAAATATATAAGAATTATATATTATGCAAGTGAATATCTCTTATTTTTAACTAATAGTTTAGATTATCAAAAAATAAAAATAATAATTTTATATGAATTTTTTAAACAAAATAATTTCATTTTCTTTCTTGGGCGTTTTTTTTTTATCTAAGGATATGAAGGAGTGGGGACCAAGTTGGACTCCCGAGAAAATATTACGTGTGAAGTCCGTATGTAGCTCTGTATTCGGATGCAAATGAAATTTCGCCACGTGTCAACGCTTAAAATAGGGGCTTTTGAGTTTCACATCATCATAACTGCGGGACGTAATGTCGTAAATGTCACCGAGACCCGACCTGGTCCATTAAAATAACATGAGTACTTTGCACGCCATTTCTGACTTCTCCTGGACGCCGTTTAAATGTGCGGGATAGATTAAAAAAATGTGGGATATATAAATGAATTTTGGGCACTCAAATCAAATTTTTTTCAAACGAACTAGAGAGAAGACAGCAAAAATCTGTCATTTCAATTGTAAAAAAAATTGCAAAGATGGAGAACAATTTGAATGTGGTAGATTTCGTATGGATACCAATCTAGTAGATGATATCATAAATATGAATGCATCTGTAAATTTATGAAGTGTACAACTTTTTTTTTAATTTGAAAGCAGTGTCAGACTTCCAATTATGTGGCATTCTAAGGTTTTGTGAGTTCTTTGCAGTGGGATTTTGGTTGTTTTCTTTCTATTTTTCAAGTGTACACTCTGGAGTGTACACCATTTTTTTTTTAAAATCAGTGTGAGACTTCCAGAAATACATGGAAATTGTATTATCAGGAGTTTGGAGTTATTTCCAGGATGATTTGAGCTATTTTCTGTGTATTTTTTATGTGTACACTCATGCACTCAAGAGTGTACACTTGTGCACTCCAGAGTGTACACCTTTTTTTTTAATTGTATAGCAGTGTGGACTTCCAAAAAAAATTGTGAAGTTAGTGAACTAATTTGAAAGTGGTAGATTTCATATGAATATCAATTTAGCGGATAATGTCATAAATATGAATGCATTTGTAACTTTATGAAGTGTACGGCTTTTTTATTTGAAAGCAGTGTGAGACTTTCAATTATGGATCTATATAACATTCTAAGGTTTTGTGAGTTCTTTTCAGTGGAATTTGGGTTGTTTTCTTTATAGTTTTTAGGTGTATACTCCAGAATGTACATCATTTTTTTTATTTTAAATCAGTGTGAGACTTCCAAAAATACATGTAAATAATATTATCAAGTGTTGAAGTTATTTCTAAGATGATTTGTTCACTCCAAAGTGTACACTCTGTGCACTCCAGTAGTGTGGACTTCCAAAAATACATGTAAATGGTATTATGAGGTGTTAGTAGTTATTTTCAGGAGAATTTGGGATATTTTTTGTGTATTTTTTGTATGTATACTCTATACACTCTAGAGTGTACACCCTTTTTTTATTGTACAGTAGTGTAGGACTTCCAAAAATATATATAAATGGTATTATCAAGTGTTTGGAGTTATTTCAAAAATGATTTGAGCTATTTTCTATGTATTTTTCATGTGTACACTCTATACACTCCAAAGTATATACCCTTTTAAAATTGTACAACAGTGTGGGACTTCCAAAAAAATATGTAAATGGTATTATCAAGTGTTTGAAGTTATTTCCAGGATGATTTGGACTATTTTTGTGTATTTTCTATGTGTACACTCTGTACACTCGAGAGTGTGCACTCTATACATTCTAGAGTGTACACTTTTTTTCTTATTTTAAATTAGTTTGAGACTTCCAAAAATACATGTAAATGGTACTATCACATGTTTGGAGTTATTTTCATGATGATTTGGGTTATTTTCTGTATTTTCTATGTGTACACTCTCTACACTCCAGAGTGTACATCTTTTTTATTTTAAATCAATCCAAGACTTCCAAAAATACATGTAAATGATATTATCAAGTGTTTGAGTTATTTTAGAATTATTTGAGCTATTTTTTGTGTATTTTCCATGTATATATTCTGTACAACTGTAGAGTGTACACTCTAGAGTGCACACCTTTTTTTCTTATTTTAAATTAGCATGGGACTTCCAAAAATACATATAATTGATATTATTGGTGTTTGGAGTTACTTTTAGGATAATTTGGTTGTTTTCTATGTGCACACTCTAAAGTGTACACCTTTTTTATTTTAAATTATCCGGGACTTCCAAAAATACATGTAAATTATATTATCAGGTATTTGGAGTTATTTTCAAGATATTTTTTGTGTATTTTTCATGTGTACATTCTATACACTCTAAAGTGTACACCATTTTTTCTTATTTTAAATTAGTATGAGACTTCCAAAAATACATGTAAATGGTATTATTAGGTGTTTGGAGTTATTTCTAGGATGATTTGGGTTATTTTGTGTATTTTACATGTGTACACCTTTTTTTAATTTTAAATTTGTCTGGGACTTCCAATTATGGATCTATATGGCATTATATGTTGAGTTATTTTCAAGATGATTTGGGTTAATTTATGTGTATTTTTCATGTGTACTCTCATACACTCCAGATATCATTTTTTTAGTTTTAAAGAACTGTGACTTCCAAATATATGTCTAAATGGTATTATAAAGCACCCCATTTTGTGTGTGTGTAGGTGAATGAGGCTAACTATCGGTGCAATGATGAAGTTGTATGTCCCATGAATAATTTGTAGGCAAACTCCTTGGAACTACTATACACACAAAAAGGAGGCATATGAACTCTATTATGATTATGCACATCAAACTTGATTCAATGTTCGAAGGATCATTCCAGATTTTGACCAAACTCAAAGGATTCAAAATCAAAGGATTTTTTGTGTGCATTTAAAAAAAGGTCTCGGTTTAGTTAAATTTTAGAAAATAGATACTATGATTGGGTGTCCAACCATGATCAAGTTTTTTATTGATTTAAATGAGAATTGGAAGGTTCAAAAATTTATAGAAAATCATAATCATTCTCTGGCAAAATTGGGTGACCAACATCTTCTAAGATCTCATAGAGGCATCAGCGAAGAGAAGACTGCTGTGTTAAAATCAATGACAGAGGCTGGAATTAAAGCAACTAATGCATTCAACTATCTTATAGAAGAAGTTGGCGGAGTTGAGAATATTAGATTTACAAAAAGAGATGCATTCAATTATATTCAAAAAGAAAGAAGAGCTAGGATTGCGAATGGTGATATTAATGCATTAATACAATTATTCAAGGAAAGATAATCAAAAGATAGAATGTTTGCATGGGATGCCCAAATTGATGAGTCGGATAGTTTGGAGATTTTTTTGGAGCGATGGTATGTCAAGAATAGACTATGACTATTTTTGGAATGTCATAATATTTGATATAAGTTATCGACTTAATAAATATAACATAGTTTGTGCACCTTTTATTGGAGTTATACATCATTGACAAAATATTTTATTTGAAGTAACATTTCTATTTGAAGAAACAATTGAATCATTCACATGGCTTTTCAAAATATTTCTACGGATAATGAATGAGAGGCATCCTATAATAATATTCAATGATTAAGATCAAATTATGAGAGCTATTGAAGTTGCATTACTGCACACTCACTATAGGTTGGGCCAATGGCATATATTTAAGAAAGTGCCTTCAAAAGTGCATTGCTTTAATAGTAATAATACTGTACAAAGTCTCTTTCATACATACATGAGTAAGTGTGACTCAGAAGAAGAGTTTGAAGAAGCTTAGTCTAAGATGATAGAAGAAGGAAATTTGTAAGATCATGCTTGGCTAACTGAGCTACATAAAATTAGAAGCAAATGGTCAACCACATTCAGTAGAGATTCATTTAGCATGGGTATTTTATCAACGCAACGCAGTGAGTCCACAAATAATGTATGCCATAGAATATCTAAACCAATAAGTTCTATCACTGATTATTTTTTGGGATTGGAGAAGGTTATCGAGACATAGCGTCGAAATGAGTCTGATGAAGATTTCAAGTGTAACCACTTAATGATTGTTCCAGTTGTTAGAACTAGTCCTATATTGAAGCAAGCTGCCAAGTTCTACACAAGAAAGTTTTACACATTTTTTGAATAAGAATTCTTGCATGGAGTGTGTGGACTAGCAATGAATATCTCCTATGTAAATCCCATAGAATATTTGATCAAAACTTGGAGGAAATAAACACTCTAAAGGCATGGACTGTTCATTTTGAGAAGCCATCTCTGAATATAACTTGTAGTTGAAAAATTTGAAATGATGGGATTACTGTGTGCCCACTGCATTAGAGTCTTGAGTCAAGAAGAAATTGTGAGGGTTCCAAAAAGTATATACTCATGCGGTGGTCTTTTAGAGCAAAGAAAAATATATACTGTGATAATGCTTTCAAAGACCTGAAAGATATACAAGTTAAGAATTGCAATCCTATTAACATCATTTTTCGGAGCCACATCAGTAGGTATTCATATTTAATAAGCACAGAGCTCAAGGTAATATCGAAGCTGAGCATTATATATTGGATTCTCTAAAGAAATTATCTAACGATGTCAATTTAATATTATGTGAAAATTCACCTCAAATGGAACATATAAAGAAGAAAATAAAAACTAGCATAAGAGATTACAACTGTGAAAACATACTGAAGGATCCAAGAAAGATGTGACCAAAGAGTGTTTCCAATGCAAGATTGAAAGAATATTGAGAGAGAAATAAGAAAGCTAACAATAATATTCTAATAGTTATTGAAAATATACTATGTAAATAATACTATTAAATTTTAAAACATTGTGCTCTCTCTGTTATAGAGAGGAATGAGAAGGTTGCATCACCCATTGCAACACCCTTTTTGTAATGCTAGAGTGCTTCTGAGGTAGAAGGTATACTACTGTATTTTTGCTTTTAGATTATAGCAGTTGATATGATGTTATTACATATCAGGGATTTCACTCCAGCTCAACAGTAAGTCATTCGACTGAAGGATACACCAAGCTGATGATGTATATCATTAGAGGGACACATTATGATGCGTGAAACAAAGAGACAATTATTTTTTATTTTCTACTTTTGATGTCTAATTGAAGCCTTATTTAATGTTCATATGAATGTCTGATTTTTTTTTTCATTCTATTTGACTAAAAGTATTTGACTCTATTATACATAGTTGTTCTTTAATGTTATATCTATTATTTTAATCCATAGTGTTCAGAGTGTTTAGAGTGTACACTCTGAAAAAAAAATCAATTTCTGTTGAGAGCCACCATAGATATCATACAATATCAATTTAACCATGACTAAAAGTCCCATATCATTTAGATTTGAGAAAAATGAGAGTACATGCTAGAGTGTACAGGCTGGAGTGTACAATGTACATTTCCTGAGTGTACACTCCAGAGTGCACACTCTAAAAAATTGAAAAATATGGTTCAATTCCTATTGAGAGCCATCCCCTATAGCATACAATATCAATTTGAACCATAACTGGATACCCCACATCATTTAAGTTTGAGAAAAAATGGGTGTACACTTTAAGGTATACACGTACACTCTGAGTGTATAGTCTAGAGTTTGCACTCTTAAAAACTAAAAAAATGGGTCAATTCCTGTTGAGAACCACCCCCTATAGCATACAATAACAATTTGAACCATAAGTGGATGCCCCACATTATTTAAGTTTGAGAAAAATGGGTGTACACTCTGGAGTGAACACCATGTACACTCTGGAGTGAACACCGTGTACACTCTAAAAATCTGAAAAGAATCAATCAATTCCTATTGAGAGCCATCCCATATAGCATACAATAGCAATTTAAACCACGACTGGAAGCCACACATCATTTAGATTTGAGAAAAATGAGTGTACATGCTGGAGTGTATAGAGTGTACATAATACTCTAGAGTGTACACTCTAAAAAACTAAAATATATGATTTGATTCGGTTGAGACCCACTCCCTATAGCATACAATATCAATTTGAACAATAACTTGATGCCCCCACATCATTTAAGTTTGAGAAAAATTGGTGTATACTCTAGGGTGTACATAGTGTACACTTTTAAAAACTAAAAAAAAGGATCAATTCTTGCTGAGAGTCATCCCTTATAGCATACAATAAAAATTTGAACCATAATTGGATACCCCATATCATTTAAGCTTGAGAAAAATGAATGTATGCTCTGGGTGTACATAGTGTACACTCTTAAAACCTGAAAAAATTGGGTCAATTCTGCTAAGAGCCGCCCTTTATAGCATACAATAGCAATTTAAATCATAACTAGATACCCCTACATCATTTAAAGTATACACTCCATAGTATACACTCTAAAATCTAAAAAAAATAGGTTAATTCTTGTTGATAGCCACCCTTTATAGCATACAATAGAAATTTGAATCATATCTTGATGCCCCACATCATTTAAGTTTGAGAAAAATGGTGTACACTCTAGAGTGTACATAGTTTACACTCTAAAGTGTACATAGTATACACTCAAAATCTAAAAAGAATCAATCAATTTCTACTGAGAGTCACCCCTTATAGCATATAATAGCACTTTGAACCATATTTGGATGCCCCCCATCATTTAAATTTGAGAAGTATGGGTGTATACTTTAGAGTGTTTATAGTGTACAACCCATAATGTATAGAGTGTATATCCAGAGTATAGAGTGTACACCCCAAAGTGTACACCTCAGAGTGTACAAAATGTACACCCCAGAGTGTACACTCTAGGGTATATAGAGTGTACAGATTGTACACCCTAGAGTGTACACAGTGTACTGAGAGTATACACTTTGAAAAACTGAAAACAAAAAATCAATTCCTATTAAAAGGTATCCCATATAGCATAACACAATATTTGGATCCACAACTGGTATCCCCACATCATTTAAATTTGAAAAAAAGGATATACACTCTAGAGTATACATAGTATACATCCTAGAGTGTATAGATTGTACAACATAGTGTACACCTAAGAGTGTACACCTCAAGGTGTACACTCTGGAGTGTACACCCCAAGGTGTACACTTCAGAGTGTACAAAGTGTACACCCCAGAGTGTATGCACTGTACTGAGAGTGTACACTTTATAAAACTAAAATAAAATAATCAATTTATATTGCCCAACTGATAAGCAAAAATATGATAGTAGCTTCCAAAATACGTGAACTTCTAGGATGATATGTACAAGAAGAATAATCACAGAGATCATTTATAAACACATTAGTGCCTAAACATTTCATATATGCAAACATTTTAGTCATTTCATATTTAAATAAAAAAGAGCATAAACAAACGCTACCATGAAAAAATTCATCTTCTCATGTCAATATTGGTGACCAAGCTAGCCCACTACAGGTTTTCTTACCACTGTCTCCATATATTTACACACAAACATGTCACAGTCGATGATGCTCGATTGGACTAATATACTTGTGACCACTTTAACTAGCCATTCTTCAAAGCTAGCCTCGAAAGCCTTGCATGCATCACTGACAAATAGTTTGATCAACATATGCACCAAAATAAAGCCAATAAGTTCATTAAAAATTATGCATTTAGAAAAAATTGAGTAAGGCAAGTATACTTACAATATCATGTACTATAGCCATATGTATTGGGTTTGGCAATGAATCATAAAGAAACTATTTCCCTTTCTTAAGGTGCTCCACTAACAATGTCAAATGCTGATTATTTATGATTGGAATTAAGATTAAATCAACCCTTGAAACACTCTCTATTGATGTGCTGGACAAACATTTTTCTCTTCTTTTCGTAGTCAAATTTAGAATAACTCTGAAAGATTAAAAGGAAGAGTAAAATTAAATAGTTTTTAACTTGTTAAATTTATGAAGGCATTTCATAACTCAATAAACCTTGCTTAAACTCACCCAATGTAGACATGATATGTATAGGAATAGGACATCTAACCCAAGATTGATTTTATTCTTCTCAGCCAATAAATATGCAAATGCATCAACATGTGCATCAGATAAATACTGATATGTCAGTAAGCCATCAATTTGTCCTCTGCTAATAATGATATTTCAAACCGAGAAAACATTATCACCTCTGCATTTGAGTAGAATGGGCATGTGAGCAATCTGAACTAATTAATGATTTTATTTAAAGTGAGTTAAATATATGAAAGAATGTAATACTTGCCCCTAAATCGGAGCAAGATGAGTCGATTAATTCTAGCATTGCCTTTGGTATAACATCTCTTGATGAGAACTCAATGGTCTCTAGCGCCTCAGCTGGTTGCATCATTTCATATAATTTTTAAGACAACAATCCATTATGATTTCAAGCAAAAGCAAACCAAAATGAAGAATATCATATATTTATGCTCCTCAACCACTATAATAGCAGTAGATGATTGTTCCTATACTACAAGAATTTCTTCAACCTTTGCCAACAAAGAAAAATTACTAAAATCAGTGTTATTATATTAAATTAATGTAATGTACAATAAAGTACCACCTCAACTTTTTTTGCAACTAGAGTGGCAGGAACAACAGCGTCTGTTGTGCTCTGCTTCCTCCTATACACCCTTGTGAACAGAGACGAGATAGTTTTCCTCTTCCTCGCTTATCTCGCCTTCACCTCGCATGCAATGCTACCCATTGAAGATTAAACAGTATGATCTTATGATGCGGGGCTATGTATTCAATTAACTGCTCATCCTTCATTAGGGTAGTATCCGGAAGCACCTCCAGATGTGTGGGCTCGGTGGCTGCCCCAGTGTTAGCCTCCTTGGTGGCTTCTCCCAATTTTGGACTTCTCTGTCCAGCAATCCTTGCTTCAATAGTAGCAAGCCTTGCATCAATGTCATCAAATTTCTAACTCACTATAGCTTTAAAATATGATAATCTATCCCCTAGTGCCTTGATTAATGATAGTGTCTTCTTCTTTTTAGGACTCCCTGGAGGTGTAGTTGCAGAAGGAGGTTGGATGCATATGAAGGAGGAGAATATTGAGGAGATATGTATGGAGATCCACTTGGGGCTTCACTCCTTGGACTTCAACTTGAACTCCTCTTTGTACCACTATGGGATGGCTGCGTGTGAAGGGGCACTATCTCTATGAGCCAGGTCTCATCCTCTATTATCTCATAAAATGATTGGAAGACCTATGGTATAGAAATATGAAAGTTTGATATTTTTAATTAGGAATAGATAAAATTTGATGTAAATAAAGTAAGTAAAACTAGCATTATCTGATCTCATTGCAAATTAGTAATGAATATCTCTGTGAACTTTATTTTCGGCCACTGTAACATATGGGGCTTTGCAGCAGGAGCCGTAAGGCTGACCACTTTTGTGTGCTCCAATAGCCAAATCTGCATTAAAGTGCTAAAATTGGTAGCCTTCAATCCTAAATGAAAACTAAATGAAATAATGAAACACATATCATCAGAAGAGTGACAAAGCAACTCATGTACCCTGGTGCTTTTTGTGTCAAAATTTTTGAAGTGATGACATCAAATTATGAAACCAAAAAGCTTCATATAGCTTCTGGCCAATTATAATCAGCAAATTTTTCTATATTCTAGAGATAAGCTCTAAAACACTCTATAATAATTATGGTATATGAAAAACAAATTTGAAAACAAAAATGTATATACAACTATACAAACTATGTTGTGCTCAACAGACAGTCGACCTTCTTAGTTTTACATTTAAAATCAATTGAGTTATATTTACACAATGGGGATTTCTGCCATGTTATCTTATTCCCTCTATTGGGCATCCCAATTATTAAAGCAACTTTATCAATTGTGAAAGAAACGTAGTGGCCACCTATATAGAAGGCCTGACTTTCAATGTTCTAGCAGAAAGGAGTAAAGTGATAGCATCGAATCTTATTAGATAGTAGACAATCTAATGAATTGATGAATGTGAAGTCCACTTAAAATCTCAACAACTTCTTTAATGAAGTGTTATGAGATTGAATCACATAATGCTCTGAATGTGGATGGTCTGCATCTGAAAATTATCTGTTTCGCAAGCATTTTCAGCTTCAAATGAAAAGTGAACTAATCAGAACATTACAACTAATTATAGTCTTGGGAAACTGCTATGTAGATCCATAATTGGAAGTTCCATACTATTTTAAAATTAAAAAAATGAAGGGTATACACTTTGGAGTGTATAGAGTGTACACTTGGAAAATAGAAAGAAAATAGTCCAAATCTTCTTGGAAGAACTCAGTACAACTTAGAATGTCATATAGATCCATGGAAGGAAGTCTAACACTGCTTTACAATTAAAAGAGAAGGTTGTACACTCTGGAGTGCACAGAGTGTACACTCAAAAATAGATAGAAAATAGTCCAAAGTCTACTAGAAAGAACTCAAAATAGATTATAATGGCATATACATTTATAACTAAAAGTCAAACGGTTCTTTAACAAAAAAATTAAATAAGAAAAGATTGTACACTCCGGAGTGTACATAGTGTACACTTGGAAAATACATAGAAAATAGCTCAAATCATCCTAAAAGAAGTCAGAACAAATTAGAATGTCATATAGATCCATAGTAGAAGTCCCACACTACTCTAAAATAAAAAAAGTCTAGAGTGTACAGAGTGTACACTCTGGAGTGTACAGAGTGTACACTCTGGAGTGTACAGAGTGTACACTCTGGAGTGTATATAGTGTAACAGAAAGAAAATAGCCCAAATCTTACTAGAGAGAACTCACAACACCTTAGAATGCCATATAGAGCTATAATTGGATGTCCCACACTGATTTAAAATAAAAAAGGGTGTACACTCTAGAGTGTATAGAGTGTACACATGGAAAACACATAGAAAATAACCCAATTCCTTCAAAGAACTCACAACACCTTAGAATGCCAAATAGACCATAGTATGAAGTCTCATACTGCTCTAAAATAAAAAAAATGGGGTGTACACTCTAGAGTTCCAGACTACACTTAGAAAAAGAAAGAAAATTATCCAAATCCCATTGGAGAAAGAACTCACAACACCTTAGAATGCCATATAAAGCCATTATTGGAAGTTTATGGTATTTATTTTTGGATTATATATTTTGTGTGTATATGTGAGGGGACATCACGTAGATCTGAGGATGTACTTATTGAGGTGATTGAATACTACATTAAGAATAATGTACTATCTCGAGAGATAGAAATCACTATCCTATAATGAACCTAATCACCTAATAAGGACCCTTAAGGCATGATGGGTCTTCGAATATACCAGAGATTTTTCTTATACTTTACATGAAAAATAAAGCATGGTTTATTTAAACCAGGTTCGTTAAGTTCTCTATGGATGTAAACCTCCATAGTTAATTATATCTTAAGAGAAGTGAATCCCTTAAGAATACTCTTGATTAAAGTAGGCGATTGTTATCTCCAAAGAATTCAAAGATAGGACTATCAAAGGATTAGTTGTATTTTAGAAAATCAAGTGGGATAGATCAAAAAGGGAGAGTTATTATCGAAACTAAAGGAGATGAGTAGGGAGTGCTCATGATACTAGGAAACTTAGTGAACACTCCAATCTATCATGTGGTTAAGTTTTATGTATTTGAATTTTGAGGAGATTTATTTATTTGAGTTGAATTTTTATTAGAAATCTAGGACTTATAATTCCATAATACAAGATTGTGGAAATGCCTAAGAGGTGAGGATTTATGCATGTAGCCCACAAATGGAAATAATAACCTCAGATCCTAAATCTATGGAGCTTTGGCGAGGGCCAAAACATGACCTAAATCTAAGGTAAAAATGGGTATATGGTTTACCTCCACAAGAGAGGGTAAACCACTCGACTGTTGGACTTATTACTGCCTGGAGTGGCAGCCAGCTAACTTCTCCTATGTTTTAAATCCATGTGGGAAAGTCATATGCTTTGCAATATGGTTAAGTGTTATTTATTTAGAATGGAGACTAAGTCCTTAAAATCACTCCCTAAGAGACTAGATCATGAATGTCATGAATAATGACTTAAATCTAATGCAAATTTTGCCAAGTTTTATTTAATTTTTGAACTTTTTATTTTGACACAGGCTATGAGATTTTGTATGCCTAAATGCATGAAAAATTGATTATGGGCCAAATCAAAAGAAAGAGCTATCTTTTCATCAAAGGCTCTTATAAGTTAAGCTTTTATTCTCGGCAGATGGAAGCCATCTCTTAATAAGAGTGGAAGAATATGACATGCATGATATTATATTTACAATCATCCAGCTAAGGAGGTTGCTAAATATTTTTATTATCTTGATTTAATTTCTAAGCTTTTATGTGAGGTTATGAGTTATTTTAAAATTTTAATTATGAGTTGTTAATAAGATAGAAAATTTATTCTTATCCTAAGAGCCTAATCGTATCCAGGCCACACGATAATCACCAACCAAAAAAAAAACTATGAAAAGGCATGTCATTTCTAATGCACAAGCTAAACAAAATATCAAATAATTTTATAAAGATCGCAAAAAATAAGATCGCGATGTACCGTCTACAACCAAAAAAAATATGGGTATGAGCTCTACCCTTATACATGGTATAAATGAAAGAATAATTATGATTATAAAATGATAAGTGTTATGGGCGGGGGAGGGGGGTCTTAATTCTTCATCATCTATTCTTCACTCTAGATCTTTCATTTCTTCATTTTGATTTGCTCCATTTCATTCTTTCTTGGTTTGATTAAGATGTTATTTACTCCAAAGACATCACATGGTGTATGAGACTTGGTCTTATAACTAATGGTCATCCTAATCCCCCCATAACACTTATCCTAATCCTAATGTAAAAATTACATTAAAAGAGAAGGAAAGTAAATTTAGCTATACCTGCAAAATAAGTGTTAGCTAAGTACACCATACAACCTAAGCAATTATATAAATAATTTGGACTTAGCACCCCACACATGGGTAACCAAGTCCACCCATCCTAACTTGGGCTATGCTTAGGGGCTAAGCAATATACAACAAAAAGTATTTATATTTTTATTATAGCGGCCCCTTAAGCATAATCCCCTGCATAAAATATGATTAGGCTAATGTCAGCCTAACATCTAGACTCATACATACACCCTAACATCCAGTCTAAAATAATACATCACAAAACCAAACATACACCAAATCATGCACCATCCTAACATAAAGCTAGAAATGGTGACTTAATGTAATGTGTATGTGTTAAGACTTATATGGTATATTCTAACTAGGTTTAGGGTTATGATTTACTAAGTGTGGGTGATTTAATTTATAAAGGTTGATTTTTCTTTAAATGATTTAATTGATTTGAAAATTTTACTTAATATTTTATTTTATTTCATATAGCCTACACTTAGCAACTAAGTGTTATAAAGAGAAGAAAGAGAGGAAATCTCACTTTTATCTCCACCTTAAGCCATTTCTAAGGTAATTTGATTAGCTTAGTTTTCTTTAATGAATGACTTATTATGTGTTTTAATTAACCCTAAGTTTAGGTTCACTCTAAAAAATTATGGTTAAATTTTTTTAATTTTTATTCTTTATCCGTCTTTTGAGAGAAAGATAAATAAAGAACAAAAATATAACACTTCTTGTGTTGGACACCCCGTAGATCCCCAAATATTCTTATTAGGGTGATCAGGTATGAAATTAAGGAATGATGTACTATCTCAAAAAACAGAAGTCACCATCCTACAATGGACCTAAGCACCTTAATAAGGACTCCTAAGGACTATGAGTCTTTAGATGTACCATAGATTCTTCCCCTACTTTATATGAAAAAGTAAAGCAGGGTTTATTTTAAACTGAGTTCATTAAGTCTCAGGCAAGCCCTATAGTTAATTACATCATAAGGAATGAGATTCCTGGAATACTCTGATTAAGGTAAATGATCATTGTCTCCAAATATTTCAAAGATAGGACTATCAATCAATTGGTTTATTTTTAGAAGATCAAGTAGGATTGATTAAGAGGAGGGAGTTATTATTGAAATTAGAGGAAGATCTGTAGGGGATGCTTATGATACTAGGAAGCCTAGTAAGCATCCCACACTATCCTATGATTGGACTTTATATTTTTGAAGTTGAAGTGATTTTTTTATTTGAGTTGAATTTTTATTAAACATATTGGGCTTACAATTTCATGACACAATATCATGGAAATGCCTAAGAGGTGAGGATTTATGCTTGTAGCTCGCAAAGGGAAGTAGTAAGCTCTCAACCTAAATTTAGGGAGCTTTGGCCAGGGCTGAAGCACGACCTAAATCTAAGGCAAAAATGGGTATTTGGTTTACCTCCATAAGATAGGACAAACCACCCAACTGTTGGAGTTACAATCGCCCGGGGGTGGCCACCAACTAACTCCTCCTACGATTTTAAATATATGTAGGCAAGTCTTATGCTTTTGCAAGATATCTATACTATTATTTATTTATAAAGAGACTAAGTCCTTAAACACACTCCCTAAGAGATTAGATCATATAGGGAATGATTAATGACTTAAATCTAATGCAAATTTTTGTTATATTATATTTTTATTTTTGGACAACTGATTTGACACAGGCTATTGGATTCATATGTCTAATGCATGAGAAATTGATTATGGGCCAAAATCAACAAGAAGGAGGTGTGTTTCACCTTGGCTCTCAAAGGTCAAGCCAAGTTCTCTGGTAAAGGTGGAAGCCCTCCATAAGCAAGAGTGAAGCAAGATGCTTTTTATGCATGATGTGAAAACATATAACATCTAGCTAAGGGGTTGCTAAATCTTTTATCTTATTTTATAACCTAGGCTTTAGGTGAGGTCATGAGTTATTAATTTTTAATTTTGAGTTAATTAATAGGATAGAAAATTTATTTTCCAAAGAACCTAATCGCATCCAACCATTCATCAAAGCAAGGAAGAAACTAGGAAAAATATGTCATCTTAATGCACAGGCTAAACAAACATCAAATAATTTATAAAGCTAGCGCAAAAGAATAAGAGGCCTTTTGTGGTCGAGCTCCATCGCACAAACTTGAAAAGAAATTGGGTAGCCAAGCTATACTTTTATAAAACTCGAATTATAAATGAATAAATAATCATTTAGAAAGAATTTATGTTATGGGGATCTTCATTCTTCATTTCCTCTTTTCTTCTTTTCTTCTTTTCTTTCTTCTTTCTTCTTTTGGTTAGTTAGGATTTAGTTAGCTCCAAGGCTTCACATGGTACATAAGATATAGTCTTATGACCAATGTTTATCCTAATCTTGCATAACATTCATTCCATATCCTAATTATAAAATTACATGAAAATGGAAAAAGTAAATCTAACTAAAACCTAAAAAATAAAGATTAGCTAAACAAACCACACAATCCCAAGCATGTATATGGATAAATTAAACTTAGCACCCCACACATGAGTAACTAAGTCCACCTAGCCTATTTTTGGATTATGCTTAGGGGTATAAGTAACATGCATAACAAAATCATTTATATTTTTATTACAACGCCTCTTAAGCATAATCATGAAGATAATGATTCATACTATCACACATATACCCTAACATTTAGACTAAAAATATTACATAAAATAAAAGCATCAAACCATGCACTCTAATATGGGATTTAGAAATGGTAATAAAGGCTTTGTGGCTTTGGTATGTTTTAAGTAGAGTTTAAATGAAGGGTGGTTTAAGTGATTTAATTATTAAGTGTTGAGAGAGAGAAGAGAAGAACTTCTTTCCCCTACCTAGTAAGTAGATTAATAATTTTTGTTTAGTGAATATTTTATTATATGTTTTAATTAATCCTAAGTTTATATTTACTCTAAATAAACCTATTCAATAAGAAAGATATTTTAAGATTAATTAAAGTGAATTACTATCACAAAATACGCGACCATTTATTTCTTTCCAACATGTGTATCATGCATATAAAATGATCCTAAGCATATCTATACATGCAAATGTAAATATTTAGCACACCTTGATGATGAATGGTAAGAGATGTTGCTTAAGAAAATTTGGATGTTTTATGATGCATGATTTTGTTAAGTAGAAAAGAGAGGGATTCTTTTATCCATTAATCAAATGCACATTTATATGTATGAAAGACATAAGTGAGTATGACGCCATTATTTTCTACACTAAGGGTATAAGGTACAAGACCTTCTTAGAGTTACTTAAAGCCTCGCAACCCCGAGATGTCTAGATTAATACACTTTTCTTAAATACATGTGCATGTACAAAAAGAAATGAATGGAAAAAGAATCATGCAAAAGGTTTATGTTTGATTTGATTATGCAATTTACATGTAAATGTGAAGATCATTCTTCAATGAATAAGAATAGATTTAAGCAAGTGTTGTGTTCTTTTTAAATGAACTATACACTTTGCAATTCCTATTCAAAACTATGTTAAAAGAGAAGTGAAGGAAAAGTCACATAATGCACATCTTATGTTATACTCACATGCAAGCTTATAGGTAATTATAAGTAGCATACCTTTCATTTGTAATCTTGATTTATAAGTTTTGAAAATAATTTTAGATTTAATAGTGATAATAGCCATTTAGATTCTTACTTTAGCCAAAACATGCAATTTGACATAAAGGAAACATTTCATTTTAATTTGATTTTTCAAAAGGTATGAATGCATGATTTTATATGATAAATCACATTTAACATGCTTGAAAAGAAATAAAGTGATGTAAGCATATGACTTCATTCACCCTAATCAATTCCTAAAGATAATCTTATGGAATAAGATCATTTAAATTGAATCAAAATTATTTAAAGAAATCTTTTTATTTTTGTTTGAATTTGATTTGATTTGAATTAGGGAATGTGAAAAGGTTTGCTTGTCCTAACCCATTTTTCTCATGTGTGTGTTATTTTAGTTTAATTTTTAGAACCATTAAGTTGATTTTATATTTTGTTTAGGTTAAAGTGTAAATTAAGTTCATTAACTACCCTTACCTACACTACTTTAACATAATTATTCAAACAATTGTGAGCCAATATATGATATGCAACCACATTGAATTTAAATCTACAATGCACCTAAGAAAGAAAGGGGCCTAATGCAATTGACTCACAATTATTGATTAATTAAACTAAAGGGTTTAATTAAGTACTTTCATAACCCTTTCTACACATATAGGTTAGATTTGATTTCCTTAAGCTTACCTTAGGCTTTTGAACACTTAATGATCTACCCAATAAAGGATTGATTAATTGATTAAGTTTCTAGATTAATTTTTGATTTTTGAGTTTGGTTAATTAAGCTATTTAATAAAATGATTAAATCATTAATCAATTTATAAATTAATTAAATTTTCATTAAAATGAAATAGACTTGGGGAAAAGATTTAGAAAAGGCATCTTAATCTCATTCCCTAAGTCTATCCACTATTCCAAGATGATTACCAAGATTAATTAATGAATTTATCATCATTTAATAGGTTAATTAATCATTTAATTGATTAAAGGGAGTGATTTTAGATGAAATAAGCAATTTCCCAAATTAATCCAATAATAAATTCCAAGAAAATCATGGGAGGTAGAGGTCATCCCACTAATTAATCCTTAAGAGTTTGGAATTAATTATTGAAATTATTAAGGAGTAATTAACATAATTACATCCCCAATAAAACCCAAATTAAGAAAATGTTACTATTCAAATTAATTAAACTTAATTTTATATTATTACCTTTGAATTATCTTTAAAATGAAGTTGAGTTTGCACTTTTGGATTTTTCTATGTTTAGTTATGTATTTTTAAAGTTTTGGTGATTAATAGATCATTAAATAACCTAATTATATAACTAATCCCATCAGCGCCATGTGTGTTCCTGACGCGGCACGCGCTTTTCATATGGCACGACTAGATTGGTTATTTATGTAGTCAAATCAAATGCATCGTCAGTCGGTGGCGATACGCATTTTCTCCTTGGATCGTCCGATCAAAGATCGGATAGTCAGGATTAAACCCATGATTTCAAAGGATAAAATCACTTGATCTAACATGTTTTATTCAGGACCATCCATGCAAAACATGCAGGATGGACGGTCCATGATTCATCATCGCCTCGCTGGAGAGAGACGCCCTCCATGGCTTGATCTGAGCTCACTTGAGCTCAGATTGGGCTAAGATTCAACCCACACCATCAAGAGGTGTGGCGAAGTACATCTAATAGTCAAATTCGATTGGATGATAATTCCCTTCACAAAGGACCAAAGAAATTTCTCCCTAAGCTCGATTTTGAAGCATACCTCATCGAAGGCTATCACCGGCGCTTCCAAACGTTAAGGTAGCTTTGCCTAGTGGAAATGAAGCCCTGTTGAAGGTTTGAAGGCTTGAGATGAAGTGGATCTTCCTATTAACTAAATCTTGCTTCAATGTCTTGCGGCTTTGGTCTAGCTCCTCCTTCTTGTGGCTTGGTTGCTTGGGATTTGCTTTGGATGAGCTCAACTTAGTGCATTGATGGTGCTTGCAAGAGGAATTGGATTTCTATGGAGAATTGAGTAAGTTGGAAAATTTTCCTACCTCCCTATTTTTGGCTTAAGGAAAACCGAGAATGGAAGTTTAAATGAGCCTAGGAAACCTTGGAGAAGTTTGATGGAGCTCTGTTTGGCTTCTTAAGGCTCAATTGAATGCAAGTGTTCTGAATTGGGATGAAATTAGGGGGAGTATATCTCCCCCTACTTGGATCGGACGGTAGTCAGCCTACTTGCCATTTTGGATCAATTGATGAGATGGAATGGGTTTATTATGTTAAGAGCTTCACATGGTTCAATTTTGGCAAGGGAGTGTAGTGGAGGAGTTGTCCATGTGTTAAATGAGAGTATGGAGAATCTCATGTGCTCATTTTCCATTAGGTGGTCGATTTTGGCTGACCCAAACCCATTGGGTGCACCACATCCTTTGGTGTCGAAATGGACCACTAAGAGGATGCCAAGGGGCCATGAAAAGGAATTGACCAAATTCCAAGTGGATTTGGCCATAGGTTATCCTTTGACCTAGGGGTAAAATGGTCATTTAGCTTTGATTTCTAATTTAGGTAGATTTAGAATAATTGAAAAATGATTTGTGCCAATTTTCAATGAATTTGGTGTTGATTTGATATCATTTGGCTCATGTTGACCCATTTAGGTCATAATGGGTCAACTTGGGTCAAGTTGAGCAATTGATCAAATTAAGTCAAACCAAGGGTTGAGTCAAGTTCATATGACCATTAAAAATATTTTAGTATCATTGGTTTGGTTCAATTTGATTTGTATTTAGTTTTGGTTCATTTGAGTTCACTTAGGTCAAATGGGTCAAGTTGACCAATTTGACCCATTTGACCCAATTGAGTTAGGTCATGGGTTGGTTTAGGTTTGGTTGGTCATTTGAAATGTTTTGCTAGCTTTGGTTTCCATAAATTTTGGTTTGGTTTGATTTTAGCTTGATTTGACCTTTTAGGTCAAGTTGGGTTCATGGTCAATTGGGCTAGGTTGGGTCTAATTGGCCAATTGAGGCTTTGGTCAAGTTCAACAAGTGATTTAAAATAAACTTGATCCATTGGTTGTAATTGATTTGGCTTAGATCAAGATTTGACTCATTTTGACTTTTTAGGTCAAGTTAGGTCAACTTGGGTCAAGTATCCAATTAGGTTATGTTTGGCTCAAATGATGACTTGTCAAGTCCAATCATTGATCAAGAATTGGTTTTGATCAATGGTTTCAATCAATTTGGCCTATGGTGGATTTTGGCTAGTTTAGGTTTCATTTGGGTCAAATGTTGACTTGGTCAAAGGCTAGTTTGACTTGGTTTGACCCAATTTGAGTGAATGATCATCTTATGATGATTATTGCTCACAATGTGAGGCTTAGATGGGCTTAATTCAATTTAATTTGGGTAGGATTAGAATTTGGCTCAAAATGGTGTTTTAGGTCACTTTGGGTCAAGTGAGCCTAAGTGGGTCAATTAACTTGATCAAGGCTTAATTCAAGTTTGGTTGAACTCACATATAAACTTATGATTGAAATATAAATCCATTTGCAAGTGATTTAGAGTCAAATGGGTTTTGATTCATATGATAATTTTAAGTTCAAAGGATGAACATGAGTTTGATTTGAGTTTGAGTTTTGAATTTAGTTTTGGTTTGATGATTGAATTTGGTTTGTGATTGAAGGATTGATTGTTTGGAGAGAAAATCCAAAGGTTTGAATTGATTTGAGTTTGATTTGGTTAAGTTCAAGAATTTGACTTGAAAGAGTTTAGGTTGGATTTTGGTTAGATTTGGATTTGAGTTTTGAATTTGGTTTTGGGTATTTGAATTTATATTTCATTTATATTTGTGAATATAAATGAGAATATAAATGGGTTATGAGAAAATCTTTTGAATTTGAAGTGATTTGGATTTGATTTGAGCTAAGTCCATAAGATGAAATCAAAGGGCTTAGGAAATATTTTTGAATTTGGAATTCAATCATGGGTTTTAATCATTTGGAATTGATTTGAGTTTGAAGTTGGTTTGGAGTTGAAGTTGATTTTTAATTTGAAGTTTGACTTGAAGGAAGGAAGCAAGGATTTGGTTCAAGCTATAGGGTAGGCAAATTTTTCTAACACTCCTAAGGCATGACCTATTCCTATGGCTAACTCTTCTAAGTCTCTAGGGTTAGGTTGAGTGTTCATCTAATCTCTAGAAGAGTCTTAAGACTAAGGAACTCTTAGTGTCTAAGGGGAGTCCTATGTCTAAGATGGAGAAGTTGAGAGCTCATTCTAAAAATGAGGTCAACAATAACCCTTTTCAATAAGAAAGGCATCTTAAGGTTAATCGAAATGGATTACTATCACATAACACACATTCATTCATTTCTTTTTATCATGTATATCATGCATATGAATAATCCTAAACATACCTCTACATGCAATGTAAGTCTTAGCATACTTAATGATGAATGCAAAGAAATGTGTTTTTTTTAAATTTAAATATTTCATTTATTGATTGAATTATGAATGCATGGCTTATTACATAGAAAAGAGGGATTTTTTATCAATTAGCTAAATACACATCCACATGTATAACAGTTTTAAGTAAGTACAAGACTATTATTTTCTACACTAGAGGTGTAAGGTATAAGAAATACTTAGGGCTACTTAAAGCCTCGCAGTCCCGGGATGTCCAGACTAATATACCACTTTTGTTAGATATATATAAATGTATGAATAACTACAAGGATAGGAAGATCCATGCAAAAGGTCATACTTGATTTATTTGATTTATGATTCTTTATTCATTGGCCACATCATACATGCATGTGTATAAGAGTTTTAAGTGAGTACGGTGCCATTATTTTCTACACCAGGGGTGTAAGATACAAGACCTACTTAGGGCTAGTTAAAGCCTCACAGCCCGTGGATGTCCAGACTAATATAACACTTTTCTCAAATACATGTAAATGTATGAAAAGAACCACATGAATAGGGAATCATGCAAGAAATTATGTCTAATTTGATTATGTGATTTAGATATTTGATATGAAATTCTTCTTTTTAAGTCTTAACATGAAGATGCACAGGAATATAATTTAGGAAAATGTTGTGTTCTTTTCAAATGAACTATGCACTTGCAAATCCTATGTGAATCCATGTTAAGATAGGGAAAGAGAACTTCATATTACACATCTTATACTATTATCACATGCAAGCTTATAGATATTTGTAATTAACATTACTTCATTTATAATAATTGATTTATAGGTTTTGAAAATAGCTTTTGATTTAATAGTGATAATAGCCACTCATATTTTTTAATTTAAGTCAACACTTGCAATTTCACATAAAAGAGAACATTTCATTTAATTAATTTTAAAAGAAAGAATGCATGATTTTATATGGCAAGCAATATTTTGCATGATTGGAAAGAAATAAAGGAATGTAAGCACATGATTTCATTCATCTCAATTAATTTCTAAGGACAATCATATTAAATAAAGCTATTTAAAATCAACCAAAATTCTTTTAAAGACATTTTTAACTTTGAGTTTGATTTGATTTAAGAAATATGAGAGAGGTTTACAAATCCTAGCCCAATTTCTTATGTGTGAATTAATTTAGTTTAATGAATAATATTTAAATTGATTTTATGTTTTAATTAGGTTAATGTATGAATTAAATAAATTAATTAACCCTCACTATATCTTGCTAATTAACTAATAAGCCAATATGATATGCAACCACATAAAAAGTAAATTTACAATGCTCCTAAGAAATGAAAGGGGCAATAGCTTTTATGATTAATAGTTAAGCTTAAGGATCTCACTTAATTACTTTATGATTTTCTCACACATAAGAGCCAACCATAATTTCATTATCTCTACTGGGTTATGGAATACCCGGAGGCAAGATCAATTAAGGGTTACTTAGGTGTGGATGAAATGATATTTAATTTTAATTTTATTAAGCTTTTATTTAATTGGTTAAACACTTTGGTTATATTTTAATTTGAACGATGAAATTGACTTAGGGGAAAGGATCAAAAGCAAGGCCCTAATCCTAATCCCTAAATTATTTTTAACATTCAATTAGATTTTGATTTCCTTATTTTGAAGATTAATCACTTAATTAATCAATTAATCATTCCATTAACCATTAATTAATTTGATTTTTAAAGATAAAAGACTTAGGAAATGAATTAGGAAAAGTATCCCAAATCACATTCCCTAAGGTATCTTACTATTCAAGAGAGGTAATTATGTTTAAATGATCAATCAAGTCACTATTCATTCATTAATTATGATTAATTGAAATAAAAAAATAGGGGAGGTAGAGGTCATCCACCTAAGCATCCACAGAAAATTTGAGATGAATTGAGTGCTTAATTAAAGTATAATTAAGTTAATTAAGTTTTTAATAAAACTTTAAGTAAGCTAAAATCACTATTCAAAATCAATTAATTATAATTTTCTATATTCTACTCTGAAATACCTTCAAAATGAGCATAAGTTTGTATTTTTAGATTTTTCTACAATTACTTATGATTTTAGGAAGTTTCAAGATTAAAAACTAATTAATTAGTCTTAATTAAAGCCTTAATCCCATCCATGTGGAGGCTAACGTGGTGCGCTTTACATGTGACGCGATGGGATTGGCTATTAAGTTACATTCGCTGTTGACTTAGGCGCATCCACGCTTTCATGGACCATCTAAGATCGGATGACCACGATTCGATCCACGATTTAGGAAATGAATCAAAAGCTCTACCGTGGGATTTGATCAGAGCTATTCATCCCAATCATGCGGGATGGATGACTCATGATCTATCCCATTCATGAATGATGAAAAATGGATGCCGTCCATCTTCCCTTGCTCGATCCGAGCTCACCCGGACTCAGATTGTCTCCAAATTCTTCCCACACATTCGGGGAAGGGAGACACACACATCCAACAATTTTTTCCATGAAATTTGAATTTGCTTTACAAAGGACCTACCAACTTTTTCATACAAGGCTCAGTTTGAGAAATCACCTCACTGGAACTAATGTCTAGTGGTGCAACGGGAGTAAAGTAGGCCTGTGAAGAGCTTTGAGCTTGATTTGGTGTGGAAGGCTCAGTTGATCAATCCATGCACATGAAGGCTTTAGCTTCGATCGAACTCATGCCTCTAGCCACTTGGGAGCTTGGGAATTGGTTCGATTGGCTTCGATAGGGTATGGTGATGGTGTGGCTAAGAGGAATTGAAGTTTGATTGAGTGGAGAGGGAGTATTGCTCGGGATTGAGATGCTCTATTTTGGCTTTGCTAGGGAATAGGAAATGTTGAATGAAAAGGGCTTGGGGATCATTGGAAACACTCTGGGGGGCTTCAAAATTCACTTAGGAGAGCTCACGATGCAAGTGTCTGCAAAATCATGCTCGAATTGAGGGATACCCCTTAATTTCCCATCATGGACAGATGATAGTCACGTGTGCCGCTCACGCCAATGGCCAAACTTGTCTCCGTCAAGTCAGGGAGGCATCCCAGGGATGGGAGGAATGATGGGAGGCTTCCATGGACCCAATGTGCAAGGATGCAAAAGCTTAGATCCAATGGGTGCTTGATTTAGGATGAAGGTGAGTCAACTCACCTCCCAAAGGTCCTTGGCTGACCTAGGGTGAGTTAGGTTAGCTAGGTGGGTCAGGAGTAGGTTTCAAGGAGTGCTAATGAGCTGCCATGGGAATGGGAAAGTTGACTTTGGCTTGGATCCATTGGTTTTAAGATTTAAATCCAATGGTTTGATGGCTAATCCTCTTGGTGGGATCCACTTAGCTTTGGGGCTGATTTGAAAATGAAATAGACATGTTTAGGTCGGGTTTGACTAAGTCGTAGGTCCTATAAGTTGGTTTGGAGTGATTTGGCTTCATTTGGTCAAAATGGGTTCATTTCGGCGAGGTTGAGTTAGGTTGACCAATTGGTCAAATTGGGTCAAACTAAGGCTTGGGTTAGGTTCATATGATGATTTGTCATATTTTGATTCAATTAATTTGGATTGGTTTGGCCTAGATTTTGTTTTGACTCATTTGGATTCAAAAGGGTCAAATTGGTCAAGTTGACCATTTTGACTAATTTGACCAAATTGGGTTGGGTTAGGTGTTGAGTCAAGTTCAATTGATTGATTGAAAATGATTATAGGCTTTGGTTTGATTTAATTTAGAATTAATTTGAATTTTGGTCAATTTTGGCTAGGTTGGGCCAAGTTGACCAATTGGTTGGTCAACTTGGGCTCAATCATGGCTTTGGCCCAGTTCAATAATTGATTTGGAATAAAGTTGAGTCATTGGTTGCAATTAATTTGGGTTAAATCATGATTTGACCCATTTTAGCTTTTTAGGTCAATTTGGGTCAACTTGGGTTTTGATTTGGTTTGAATTTGTTTTTGGTTATTGGAGGGTGAGTTTCATTTATATTTATGAATATAAATGAAGGAATGATTGGTTTATAAAGAAATCAATCATGTTTGGGTTGATTTGGATCAAGATTTGATTAGGCTTATGGAGGTGAGTCCATATGGCTTAGGAAAGGTCTTGATTTGGTTTGATTTATTTTGATTTGATTTGAATGGTTTGAATTTAGATTTCATTTATATTTGTGAATATAAATGAAGGAATGATTGATTTATAAAGAAATCAACCAAGCTTGAGTTGGTTTGAAAGAGTTTTGGCTAAGCATATTAAGGTGGTTCATATGGCTTAGGGAAAATTTTAAAAATTTGGACTTAATCATGGGTTTCAATCATTTGGAGTTTGGAATTGATTCATGATTTGGAATTTAAGTTGAGAGAATTAATTGGATTGGGGTTGATTTGGATTTGGTTAAGGCTAAGTCCATAAGATAAAATCAAAGGGCTTAGGAAGGAATTCAGAGTTTAAATTTAGTGATGGATTTAAATCATTGGATAGTTGGATTTGATTTTGGAATTTGATTTTGAATTTGAGGTTTGGTTTGAAATAAAGAAGCATTGATTGGGTTTGGGCTATAGGGTAGGCAAGTCCTCCTAAATCCTTAAGGCACAACCTATTCCTATGGTTAACTCTTCTAAGTCTCTAAAGTTAAGTTAAGTGTTCACCTAATCACTAGAAGTGTCTTAAGACTAAGAAACACTTAGTGTCTATAAGAGTCCAAGACCTATGATGAGGAAGTTGAGAGCTCACTCTAAAAGTGAGGTTAGCAAAGGACGCCCAATAGGTGTGGTGTGACTGACAAGCCACACCGCACGTATTGGTGTCAACCGAGATGATCAACAACGTCTGAAGGATCGCAAGCACTAACAGAAATGATCTGCTTTTAAACTCGAGGTGTAGAAGGAATCACAATCTTAGTGCAGTGCCACTCAACTCATGCCAAAGGCATAAGGGAGGAAGAAGGGATCCACCAAGCGATCAAACATGTGAACCTTCCTGTTGACTTCACTTTTAGAGTGAGCTCTCAACCTCCTCTTCTTAGTCTCAGGACTCTTCTAGACACTAAGAACTCCTTAGTCATAAGACATTTCTAGTGATTAGGTGAACACTTAACCTAAGCCTAGAGACTTAGAAAGGTTAATCATAGTATTAGGCCATGCCTTATGACTTAAGGAAATCATCTACCCTATAGCCTAAACCCACTCCATATACACCTTCTTAAATCAAACCTAGATTCAAATCTCAAACCAAAACTCAAATTTAAGTTCAAATTCTAAATCTAATTCCAAATTTTACTCCAAATGATTGAAACCCAAAATAAAATTCAAATCCTAAGACCCCTTCCTGAGCTATATGAACCACCTTCATAAGCTTAGCCAAATCCCCCTTTAAATCAAATCAAATTCAATTGATTTTTTTATAAATTAATTATTTCTTCATTTATATTCACAAATATAAATGAAATCCAAATCCAAATGATCAAAACTGAATCAAAATAAATCAAACTAAACTAAAACTCATTTTAAGCCAGATTGACCCACCTCCATGTGCTTAACCAAATTAACCTTTAAACTAATACAAACTCAATCAATTTTCTTATAAATCAATTATTCCTTCATTTATATTCACAAAGCTTACCAAAACCTTCCACCATGATTGTTGATCACCCAAGGATGATCAATTGTAATCAATTGGGTCAAACCAAATCAATTTGGTCCTTTGACCAAGTCAACATTTAGCCCAAATAAAACTTAAACTAACTAAAACTCATCATATACTAAATTGATTGAAACCATTGATCCAAACACACTCATGATCAATGATTGAACATGACCAAACTTCAATTGAGCCAAACCAAATCAAATTGACATTAACGTTGACAAATTGGCTAAAAAAGCCAAATTGGGTCAAATCTCAATCAACCCAAATTGATTGCAATGGCTCAAGTTCATTCCAAATTGATTATTGAACTTGAACAAAGCCATAATTGAGCCTAATTTGACCAATTGGTCAACTTGACTCCAGCCCAATTTGACCTAAAGGGTCAAATTAGCCAAAATTCAAATTAAATCCAAATTGAAAACAAAGGTTAATGCTTCATCTTCACTAGCCAATTGAATATGAATCAACCCATAACCCAAGTCAATTTTGGCCAATTTTGGCCAATTGTGGTCAAATTGGCCAACTTAACCCATTTGACCCATTTGATTCCAAATAAACCAAAATCAATCCTAAGCCAAATTAAATCAAATTGATAATACCAAAACACTTCAAATTATCATTTCAACCTAACCTAAGCCTTGGTTTGACCCAATTTGACCAATTGGTCAACCTACCTGATATGACCCAATGTGACCCATATGACCTAAATTGAGCCAAATCTCTTGAAACCAAGCCATGACCTATTGGGGGGCTAATAAAACTCGAGCCAAACCCATTTGGGATCAGCCCAAAATTAACCCAACCTAATTAAATTGCTCATGGATCCTCCCCCACATAGAATTTCACTCAATCTCATTTAATTCTCCCCATCACATGCATTCAACTCCTCCCAACACTTGCATTCAATGGAGTTGATCCTATGGCAGCAAAGGAAGACTTTGGGAGCTAAATTCAAAGTCTCTAATCAGCTATCACCACCTAACCACCTTCCCATCACCCTTTAATGGGAAATTTTGGTCGCCATTAAAAGAGAGAGGATATAGGTAGTAAAGGGATCTGATTTTGGCATTAGAGAGTCTCTTAGAGCTCCTAAAGCAACCAACAACCACTTCCCCACTTCTCTTGAGCTAAAAAATAACAAAATTAGGTGGATTCTGGTGAAGAAGCAATGACAATTGAAGAATACATCGTTCCAAAGTGAAGGCAAAAGTCTAGGCTCATTCCAAGGCTTCTTCATCCACTCAAGAGCGTGCTCGGATCATCACCACTACCGATGATCCTCAATGAGGTAATTTCATCAAACTTTAGCTGGCCTTAAGGAGCTTTGTTTGTGGTAATGTTTGCATGATTTTAGAAATTTTCTTATATTACCCTTGCATTTTCATTTTATATCATCCCCACATGAATTAGAAAGTTTTTGATGAAGATTGCTCCGAAATCGAGCCTAATCATACGAAATTTGGTTCAAAATCGCAAAATACGAAATTACGCTCGTCGCTGATTTCGCACCCGCTCGATCTTACCATTCGTGGATTATACGGCTCGATTACAATTGTGATTTAGATTTTGGATCACGTGATTGGATCCGAATCATGTGGTCCGTGATCGGGATCGATAATCCGTCCCATCCGCGATGATTGGATGCGCATCCTTATCCCTTTCACGCTCGTTCGACTAACGCGGCACCGTGGCACCACGTGCCATGCATAACAACAGTGCCCAATCGCGTGGTGCCATGTAGTACCGTGATGCCCCATCAGCGTCGTGCATGGTGCTGACTGGGTTAAGTGGGAAAATAGCCTATTTTCTAATTTTAAAAATTATTTAAGTTACCTGAAAATTTAAAAATTTATAAAAATTAAAATGCGTGGCTAAAAATTACAAATAAGGGCTCGTTTAATCGGTCTTTCTGAGAGAAATCTAACGAATTAAAAATCTCCAAATTCCACTAAATGGTTTGAGCTTAATTTAGGTTTTAGTGAAAAATAAAATTTCATTAATTAGTCTAAAAATACAAGTGTATTGAGTTGAAATTCTGAATTGAAACTAAAGTTAAAACACACCTATAATAAAAATCTCAAGTAAAAAGGACTTATGAATTGGGAGAAATTAAATTTTGAAGTTCAGGTTATCTATTTTAATAAAATAAATCAAATAAAAATTCAAAAATTTACAAAAATCTTCAAAATGGCTTAAATCACTTCAGTTAACATTTAAGATCCTTTTAAAAAATAATATGATTTTCTGAAGCTTAATGAACCTACAATAAATATTTAGGGTTAAAATTTAACAAATTAAAGAATTAATTAAAATGAAATAATAATCTAAATAATAAATTAAAATCAGAAATGAAATAACACTTGAGCAATCATTAATCAAATCCTAAATTAGAAAAATATCGTATAATCCTCAAAGTAAATTAAATTCAATATGATTAAACCTATTTAAGTTAATAAAACTCAATCAAATGATTAAATCTTAAATCAAACTTAAAATTAAATAAATCTAGGAAACTTTAATATAAGCCAAACTAATATAACTAAACCTACACTAAACATGAAATCTTAATCATATGAAACTCCTTAATGAATATAAATAAACTGAACATTAATTAAGCATTAAGTAAACTAAAAAGTTAAATTGATTATAAATCTAACACACCATTATCACTTAATATTAATCAAACCAAACCAAACCAAATGAAGTTAAAGTGAACTTAGTTAATTTAATATCTAAATCAATCCATTTGGAATAAGAGAGTTACATAATCATTAAATATTTCAACCAAATAACTAAATCTAACATGTTAATCAAATTAAATAAACATAGTAAATGAATCAAATCAGATAAAACTCTAATCATAAATAATCAATCTTATTTGAGATAAAATAAATAGTTAATTCACTTAACAACAATGATGATAATAACAATAATCCTTTAATCAAATCAACCTTAAGTAAAACATTATTGACCTCATTTTTAGGATGAGCTCTCAACCCCTCCATCTTAGACATAGGACTTCTCTTAGACTTTAAGAGTTCCTTAGTCTTAAGACACATCTAGTGATTAGTGCACTCAACCCAAATTGAGACTTAGGAGAGTTAACCATAGGAATAGGTCATACCTTAGGGGTGTTAGAAAAATTTGCCTAGCCTTAGCTTGAACCATTCCTCACCTTCCTTCCTTCAAGTCAAAACTCTAAATCAATCTTATTTTATTTTCTCCAAACTCCAATTAACTCCACTTGATTGAAATCCATGATTGAAATCCACGAATGAAATTCATAAGTCCAAATCTTTCTTAAGTCCTTAATCTTTTCTTAAGGACTTAGCCAACATCATGATCTAAACCAATTCAAACTCATGAGATTTTGTCATAATTCAATTATATTCTCATTTATATTCACATATATAAATGAAATATAAATTCAAACTAATCAAACTAAATTGAAATTTTAAAATCAATTCATAAAATTTCTAAGTCTTTTAAATTCCTTTTAAAGGACTTATCCATAATCATGATCAAATCAATTCAAATTCATGGGATTTTCTCATAATTCATTTATATTCACATATATAAATGAAATATAAATATAAATCAATCAAACCAAATCCAAAAAATTCAAGCTTCAAACCCCAAAAATTTCCTAAGTCCTTTAAATTCCTTTTTAATGGACTTAGCCTAAATCATGATCAAATCAATTCAAATCTTTGAAATTTTCTCATGATTCATTTATATTATCATTTATATTCACATATATAAATGAAATATAAATTCAAACAATCAAAACCAATTCCAAAAATCAAACTCAAATCCATTTAAAATCCAACCTAAGCCTTTCAAGTCAAAATCTTGAACTTAGCTAAATCAACTTCAAATCAAGCTAAACTCTTGATTTTCCTTCATGATTCAATCAACCCTACAATCATGAATCCAAATATAAATACAAATCTCAATCACCAAATCAAAACCTAATTAAAAAATCAAACCCCAAATCCATTCATATTCTTCCTTTGAATATGAAATTGTCAAATGAATCATAACCCATTTGACTTAAAATCACTTGCAAATGAATTTATATTTCTATCATAAGTTCATATACAAGTTCAATCAAACTCAAATCAAGCTTTGACCTAGCCATTTGACCCACTTAGGCTCACTTGACCCAAAGTGACCAAAAGTACCCTTATGAGCTAAATTCTATTCCTAACCAAATAGGATTGAATCAAACTCATCTATGCCTCTCATCATGATCAACAATCATCAATCAATTAACCAAATTGGGTCAAACTAAGTCAAACCTAAGGGTTAACCAAGTCAACACTTAGCCAAAATGAAACCCAACATAGCCAAAATCCACCATAAGCCAAATTGATTAAAATCATTGATCTAAGTTCATTCATGAACTATGTTTGAACTTGACCAAGTCAACATTTGAGCCTAACCTAGTCCAATTGGCTACTTGACCCAAGTTGACCCAACTTGAAGTAAAAAAGTCAAAATGTGTCGAAACTTGATCTAAGATAAATTGATTGAAACCAATAGGTCAAGTTCATTACAAATCACTTATTGAACTTGACCAAAGCCTCAATTGGCCAACTAGACCTAACCTAGCCCAATTGACTTTAGACCTAACTTGACCTAAAGGGGTCATGTTGAGCCAAATTCAAACTTAACCAAAATTGATTGGAAACAAAGATACCAATCCACTCCATATGACTAACCAAACCTAAACCAACCCATGACCTAGTTCAATTAGGTCAAATGGGTCAAGTTTGTCAACTTGACCCACTTGACCTAAGTGAAGTCATATGAGCCAGGTTAAAAACTAAACCAAATTGAATCAAACCAAAGCCACCAAAACATTTCAAATGATCATATGAACTTGACCCAACCCTTGGGTTTGACAATTTGAATTGGTCAACTTGACCCAAGTTGACCCATTTTGACCTAAATGGATCAACATGAGCCAAATCATACCAAATAAACTCCAAATCTCATGAAACTTGGCCAAACCTATTTTCTCCACATACCCAACATATTCAAATTCAAAAATGACCATTCTATTCCTATGCAATAGAACAAATTTTTGTCAAATCTATGGGGAATTTAGTCAAGCCCTCTTCATATCAACTTGATACCTTCCTAATAGGTTAAGTAAACCCAATGGAGAGTGGTGCACCTAACCCAACAAGTGTGGGTCAGTCTAAATGGTCCTAAGGCCAAAATTGACCCCTAGCTTAAATTGACCAATTTGAAAACCTCCCTCCACTTGATTTGAAGCACATGGGAGGTTACTAATCCACTCCTAAGCTCAAACCGACCATGTGCCAACTCCAAACAGAACAAAAAACCCTTTCCATATGGTCAATTAGATCAAAATGACACCCATAACTTCGACCGTCCAATTTTCATAGGGGGAGATATACTCCCCCTAGTTCCATTTGAATTGAAGACCCTCATTATCGATTAAGTCCTAGAGAGTGTTAGGAGCCATCAGAGAGCATTCCTAAACTTCCTAGGAGGGAATTAAAATCAAGCTTTCTCAGTTTTCTTCCTTAAAAAATAGGGGAGCTCCTCTCATTTCAAAACTTCTTCCACACTACAATCCACTTCAATACTCTTTGAACACTTCCCTCAGGGGACCAAGTCGAGTGCACCCAAGCATTCACACAAGTTCTCAAAGCAAGGAAGAGTTGAATTCGATCAAAGCCACAAAAGGAGAGCTTGGTCTATAGAGAGATCTACTCAACCGCAAGGCTTGAAACTTTCAACAGGGCTTCATCTCCACTAAAAAAAGCTACCTCATCAAACTCGAGCGCCGGTAATCACCTCTGGTGAGGTAAGAAATTTTTTGACCACTCGGCTTAGGAGGTGTTGGTCCTTTATGAAAGAAATTATCATGGCATGAGAATTCCACCGTTGGATATGCTTGCCATTAACATAAGATGGTGTGGGTAAAATTCTACCCTAATCTGAGCTCAATCGAGCTTGGATCTTTTCTTAGATCATGGACTATCTCCATTAATCCTCAGGGAAGAACTGGGGTAATCCCGACTGTCCATCTACACATTTTGGATGGATGACCAAGATTAAGCACATGTTTATAAATTGATTTATCCTTTTAGAAACAACGAGGTGATCCTTGGTCGTTCGATCCTTGATCAATCGAACGCCGGGTATCAAACCGCATCCCACCATCACGCCGCCACCTTGATGCGACATTTAAGTGATGGCTCATAGCGTGAAGCATGTAAAGCACGCTGATTGATGCACCGCATGTCGAGCTGCGGGCTAAGGGATTTAATTAGGGTTTTAATTAATGTTAATTAATCCCCTAATTTTTAAAAATTCATATATCCCTAAATAAAAATTAGAAAAATATGAGGTAAATTTTTACTGAAAGATAATTCCATCTAGAATATTCTAAAATTGATTTTAATGGATTTTGAATCATATTTTTCTCTAATTTTGGGTTTAGATGGAAATCTTATTTTGCTAATTACCTCTTAATTAATCTCTAATTAATCCCAAACTTCCTAGGTATGTCTTGGGGGATGACTTATGCCTCCCCTAATTTTCTTGGGATTTATTGAAGGCTTAATTGGGGGAATTGCAAATGCATTTCCTAATTACTCCCTTAATGTAATTAAAAATAATTAAGGTGTGATTAGTATTTTAATCTTTTATTGAAGTTGATTAAGGTTAGATCCAGTGAATAGGAGGCTTAGAGAATAATTTTGGGGTATTTCCCCTAAGCTATTCCCTAAACCCCATTTTCTTTCCTTAATCCTCTCTTAATTAAGGGTTAATTCATTAATTACTCTCTTAATTAATTTCTAAAAATTCTAAAACCTTCCATAACTTAATTAATCTGCTTTGGAAAGATGCTTAGGTGTTCAAGAGCCTAAGTTCAATTAAGAAAATCAAAACCCAACTCATATGTGTGACGGGTGTTTTGAAATTACTTAAGTTAAACCCCTTAGCTTAATTAACCATTAATCATGAGCTAAATTGCATTAGGCCCTTTTCTTCTTAGGTGAATTGCAAATTTAAATTCTTTATGAGTCTTTATGTCATCTCATTGGGTCATAATTATTTTGGTTAACTATGCTAAGGTGGTGTAGGTAAGGGTTAATTAACTTGCTTAATTCATACCTTAACCTAATCAAAATCTAAACACAAATCTAATCATCTAAAAATTAAACAAAAATATCAAACACATGTGAGATTTGGTTAGGAATAGAAAATGCAACTCATATTTTTAAAATTAAATCAAACTCAAACTCAAATAAAAAATCACATTAAATGAACTTTGATTTATTTTAAGCTTTCTTATTTCATAAGATTGTCTTTAGATTTAATTAAAGTGAATGTGTTTTTATGCTTTCATTGCTTTAATTCTTTCTCCAACATGTTAAATATATGTGTCAAGTGGTTTCATGCATCCATACTTTTCAAAATTCAAATTTAAAAATAAAAATGTTTACTTTATGTCAAATTTGCATGTGTTGGCTAAAGTAGAAATATGAGTGACTATTATCACTATTAAATTCAAATTAGTTTCAAAAATATATGAATCAATTATCAAAACTAAAAGTGTGTTACTTATATTTTAGTTATAAGCTTGCATGTGAGTAAGACATAAGGATGTGCTTAGTATAGGTTTTCCTTCTCCTCTGTTTTAGTATAATTTTGAATAGGATTTGGTAAGATGTATGGTTCATTTGAAAAGAACCTAACACTTGCCTAATTCCATATCTTATTCATTCCTATAGTATTACTTAAGAAGGATACTTATTCTTGCACACATAAATTGCATAAATAAAATGAATCAACTAATACAAAATTTTGCATTCTTCATTTTCCATTCATTTATTTTGTACATATGTTTATTTTTATGGAAAGTGGTATATTAGTCTGGACAACCCTGAGATTATGAGGCTTTAAGTAGCCCTAAGTAGGTCTTATACCTTACACCTCTGATTAATAATGGCAATGTACTCACTTATGCCTTTCTTACTTTCATATGTGCATGTAAAAATTGGATAAGAAATCCCTTTTCTACTTAATGAAAATCATGCATCATAAACTTCCAAATTTTCTTAAATAAATTACTTAGCATACATCATAAAGTATGTTAAATATTCTTATTTGTGTGTATATATATGCTTGAGATTTATTCATATGCATGTTATACATGTTGGGAAAGAAATGAAGTGATGTATGCTTTGTGAATTTGGTTTATTTTATTTAATCTTAAAATGCCTTTCTTTTTGAATGGGTTTATTTAGTGTTGATCTAAGCTTAGGATTAATTAAAACACCTAATCAAAACATTCATTAAATAAAACTGAAAAAAAATATGAATCTACTTTAGAAATTACTTAGTGTTGACCTCATTTTTGGATGAGGTTAATTTGGCATTTGAGAGATCTTAATCTCAAATAGGATTTTCTTAATTCAATGTTTAGGACATCTCACCTAGTGTCCTAGAAAATATTTTGAGTTTATTCTAACCTATTTGATATAGAATCAATCCAAATTTTCAATTTGGATTAACTCAAATAAATCAAATTAAAGTGAAGAAAAGAAAACCCATTTCATTTGAATTTAAATTGATCACTTGAACTCATTTGAAATCATACTAACCCACTTTAAGCTAATGAAAATAAAATAAAATTTAAAATCAAATTAAATGACTTAATTAAATCATAATACAATTGATCATCAAATTATGGTGTAAAAAAAATAAACTAAACAAATTCAAAAGGAAAAAGTTAATCTCAAATCCTAAGAAATCTCAAGTAATTAAATCTAATCTCAAATCTATTTTGAGATTAATTTGGCATATCATACTTTAATTCAAACTAAGATAATAATGTTATATTGCATGGAAATAATAAAAGCAAAATAAATAAAAGAGAATTAAAAAATAGAAAATGGGAAGAAAGAAAATGCCATTCTTCCACTTTTCTATCCTCATCCCATACTACTTTCTAATCAAGATGGTCGCCTTCAAGTGAAGGCACAATCAACAGAAAAAAGCCAACCAAGGAGAGAAGATAAAAAAAGGAGAGAACATAAAAAAGTTTTGGCCATGAGAAACAAGGACACACACTCCCTCAAGGCAAGCAAAGTTTTCCTAGACCATCCACATCAAAACCAAGCCAAACAAAATCCCTTCCAAGTGTTCTCAATTGGAACCATCAAAACCAAATTTTGAATCCAAAGCTTGGGCTAGTGATCAAACCATAAGAATTTCTCCCAATTACTATGAAGCAAGACTTTCTATTGAAGAATCGAAGCCACTTCAATTGATTCCAGCCTTTTATATCCCCTAAATCAAGGTACGCCATTATTGAACCCCCCTTTTCTTCAAAGCTTTCGACCATGGTCATATTCCTACAAGGCGTGTTCTCTTGTGAGATCAAGCCGTATGGATTGAAAGAGGATCTTTCAACGATCATGTAACACTTTACACCATCCAATTTGGTTAAGTATATCAAAAGATATTAACAAAATAAGTTGGATGGTCCACGGCTCCCGCAAGGTTTGAGGGAGACAAAATCGACCGCCGCTTTAAAAGAAATGATCAATGATCTAAGCTATTAATTTGATTAAATCCCTTTAGAAGGCGTGATATCTGATCGTCATCCTGATGGATGCAGATTGTCACGATCAACTCGCGTAGCGCCTTGATCTCAGCGAAACTACGGATCACATTTGATCTCGAGACGGTCCAAAACCAATCCCACTCGATAAAAGCATGCAACTGCCACAAAAAAGTGAAATATAGATTAATTAATTTAAATAAATTCAAAAAACTTCAAAAATTCATATAAAATCAAAGAAATTTTAGTAAAATATAAATAAAAGCTCTATGGATTCAACTTGATGAGGGGAATCCATAGAAATTAAAATCCCCAATTTATATTGGGTTATTTTGCCTTAATTTAAGTTTAATGAAAATAAATTAAACCTTAATTAATCTTAAATTAATAATCCAATTATTTTGAAACTTTGGGGAAGTGAAATTAATCTTAAAACATACCTCAGATAAAATTTTGGGAATTTAATTCTCTGAATTCAAATGAAATTGAAATTTTATGTATTAACCTTAAAAATTAAATTAATTACCCTTTAATAAAATAATTAGAAAACTTTAATATAATAATCTTAAATCAATATAATTAAGATCAGAATATTAAAAACCTAATAAAACCTATATAAACCTAATGCATCACTAACTAACTCAATTAGGTAATTAAAAGAATAAAATAATTCAATTAAATAACCTGAACTTAATTAAATCATTATAAATCAATCAGTTAATCAAAAATTATGAATAAACCCTCATTGGAAAGGTATTTTAGTGAAGAATAAGTAAAAAATAAAATCTCTTAATGAATCTTAATAAATTAAGCTTAATATAAGTTTTAATGAAATATTTAAAACCTTAATTACACCCTAATTACATCTCTAATTAGGTTGAAACTTTAGGAACATAAAATTGGCATGTAAGCCCACTTTCCATAATTATCTCAAACCCATTTGGTCTATAAATTTAGAATTCTTGATTTTCTAAATCTCTAAGTCAATATGAACTAAATAATAATTAGGAGTAATCATTAATTCATTAAATCAACAAATAAATTGAACCAATCTGAAACAAACATAAAACAAACTTAGGATAATTCATTAAAACTTTTTAAGTCAGAGAATTTAATCAAATATCAAATTTTAAGAAAATCAATACTTAATGAAAATAAAATATAATTAAAACAACTTAAGTTAAGTTTAATGAAATACTTATCGTTAATGAATTTAAATAATGGACTTAAAATCTAGATTAATCAAATCAGATCAAATAATTAACTTAAGTACTTTAGGTTGAGAATAATCCATGCATAATCCTAAGATATTAATTTATATCAATGGACTTAAAACTTAAGCTTGTAACTCCATGATTTAAAATCACACTTAAATCAAACTCCTTAAAATAACATAAGCTAAATTAAATGAAATCTATATAACTTAATTTAAAATGAAATAAAATAAACAAATTAAATCAAATAAAACAATTCAAACAAATGAAATAAAATAAATCAAATCCAAACATAAATGAAATTAAAAGGATTAATTAAAATACTTAAGAATTTTAGTTAGACTTTGGAAATCTCATTAGATTTAGATGTAGAATAAAGTGAGTTTCACCTAAAAATGAAATTCATTCTATTTCTCATTCTTGAAAACTTAAATACAACCTTAACCAAATAAAATGAACATAAAAAATAAGAATTAAATCATTAAATCATTTGAAGTGAAACCAACCAATGGTAAAATTAAACTAATTCAAATTTCAAATTTCAAAACTTAAACTTAAAGGCCTAAGACTTACCACACAAACCCACTTCTACACACACTAGATTATTTATGCACCCTGGATCTAGGTTGACCGCTGTGATTTTCTTTTAATCTCCGTGATATGTTATGTTGTGCTTCACATGTGATGTATTGCTTATTTGGATGTCAGGCTTGTTGTTCATTAGACTGGATGTTAGAATTCTTTCTAGATTTAACATTATTTTCCCAGGGATGTTAAAGGGATCACTAATAAATAAATTATAAAATTGTTGTTTTTTGCAGTGCTAAAATCCCTTAACATAGTCATAAGATAGTGAGCTTGGCAAGCAACTAATGTTAAGCTATGTTTGTAAATATAAACCGCTTGGTGTGTTTATGTATTTCAAGCATCTTTCTGGCTTAGATTTCTTTTAAATTTTAAATGTAAATTTGAGCTGAATTAGGTTAGATCTATGGGGACTAGGATTAGCGGAGTGACCCAACCGTGAGATGGTGCGGGTCCCTGTGGAGCGGATGTCCTCAAGAAGGAGACTTTCCGGAAAGAAGACTCAGATCTAAACTTGTAGTTTAGTGTTGTATAAGGGCAACTCGCCCATTTTTCTTTTTTTTCAGTGTACATAGTACCTCTGATTCTGCTTTCTTATATAATTTAATTTGGCTTGATTTATTTGGGTTTAAATAGAAATAGCATGCTTTTCTTAGGTTTCTTTTGTTATTTTATCCGTGATGTATGCTACGAGGCTCATGGATAAACTAAATTTTCTACCCAACTAAATCAATAAACATAAAAAATAAATATAACTCATAATATTCACATAAAGTCTAGTATTAAAACAAGATAAAATATGTTGCAACCCTTATGGATGTCATGCATAATCATATTATTTCACTTGATTAAGGAATTCCATCTTTACCTAGCTTGACCTTTGAGAGCATATGATGGAAGTACACCTTCTTCTATTCGATTTGGCCCATAATCTTTTCTAATTACATGCATTAGGCATAAATTGCATTCCTATGGCCTAAAATGAACCTTGAGTCAAAATTATAAAATTTAAAAAATATGCATTATTTAAGTACATCTTCACCCTACATAATCTTGGGGTTAGGGAGTAAGTCTAGGTTCATAGATTTCTTTCCTAAAACGCAATGCTAGTCATCTTGCATTCATATGACTTAGCCTCATGATTTTAAAATGCGATTAGGTGGTGTTACTTTCCGTAGGTTGTAAGCCCAGAGAGTCAGGGATAGGTTAGTTCCTTCAAGTGAAGAGAATGACCAATGATTCCCAAGAATATAACTAGGTCGAGCATCTGACATGTGTCAGAAGAACCTATAGACTAGGTTCTGAAGCATCCTTTAGGAATAAGTCTTCAACCCCAAGCATTTCAGCCTTTGTCGCTAGAATCTAAGTCCTAGATTTCTAAGAAAATGATAACTTGAAATCTAAAATTAAATCCCAAATTTAGAACCCAATCATAAGATAGATGAAATGTCTGCTGGGCATCCCAGTATTAATAAACATTTCCTACTTTTTCCCATTTGAATCTTAAAAATAACTCTCTCCAATTTGGACCTCTCCCAATTGAATTTCCAAATATCAATCCTTTGAAAGCTACCTTAGTAGTCTGAATAACCATTTATTTCTTTAATTGAGAGTATTCTTAGGAAGAGACCCTTCCTAAGATGTAATTAACTATAGAGGCTTGTCTTTATAGAAAACTAGGATCCCAAGATAAAATTGACCATGTTCTACTTTTCTATGTAGTTCAAGGGAAAATACTTTGGTACACGAAAGAACCATTAGCCTTAGGAGTCTTTTATTGAAATGATTGAATCCATTACAAGAAAGCATGTTTATCTTTGAGATAATATGTGTATTCCTTAATGTTGTATTTGATCATCTAAATAAAATATTCCTAAACTATGGTGTCAATTTTTTCTCATTCCATTAGAGAAAAGAAAACCAACACTTAGTTAAAGGAAAGAGAAGTTCTCTCTTTTCTCTTTATAACTTAGTAATTAATTATGGGATTCATTTGAACCTAATCAAAACTTGAAATAAAATCAACTGAAATCAATTAAACAACTTAAATTAAACCATCCTCTAAGTTGAACATGCTTAACACTTAGGAAATTCTAACTTCAAGCCATAGCTAAGCATACCACACAAACCTCTAAAGCACACACATTAGGCTAAGTCACCACTTCTAGCTTTAGGTTAGAGTGGTGCATGGTTTGGTGCTTATTATTTTGCGATATATGTTTTAGACTGTATGTTAAGATGTATGCTCATAGAATGAATGATAGGGAGATCTTAGTCTAACCATTTATTTTTGTAGAGAATTATGCTTAAGGGGCGCTGTAATAAATAAAAATATAAATTCTTTTGGTATGCAAGTGATTATACCCCTAAGCATAATCTAATAGACCAGGTGAACTTAGTC